>JANCRC010000004.1:0-2500 GCA_024362995.1 Heteromeles arbutifolia | reverse complement strand
GGTTTAGGGTTTAGGGTTTAGGGTTTAGGGTTTAGGGTTTAGGGTTTAGGGTTTAGGGTTTAGGGTTTAGGGTTTAGGGTTTAGGGTTTAGGGTTTAGGGTTTAGGGTTTAGGGTTTAGGGTTTAGGGTTTAGGGTTTAGGGTTTAGGGTTTAGGGTTTAGGGTTTAGGGTTTAGGGTTTAGGGTTTAGGGTTTAGGGTTTAGGGTTTAGGGTTTAGGGTTTAGGGTTTAGGGTTTAGGGTTTAGGGTTTAGGGTTTAGGGTTTAGGGTTTAGGGTTTAGGGTTTAGGGTTTAGGGTTTAGGGTTTAGGGTTTAGGGTTTAGGGTTTAGGGTTTAGGGTTTAGGGTTTAGGGTTTAGGGTTTAGGGTTTAGGGTTTAGGGTTTAGGGTTTAGGGTTTAGGGTTTAGGGTTTAGGGTTTAGGGTTTAGGGTTTAGGGTTTAGGGTTTAGGGTTTAGGGTTTAGGGTTTAGGGTTTAGGGTTTAGGGTTTAGGGTTTAGGGTTTAGGGTTTAGGGTTTAGGGTTTAGGGTTTAGGGTTTAGGGTTTAGGGTTTAGGGTTTAGGGTTTAGGGTTTAGGGTTTAGGGTTTAGGGTTTAGGGTTTAGGGTTTAGGGTTTAGGGTTTAGGGTTTAGGGTTTAGGGTTTAGGGTTTAGGGTTTAGGGTTTAGGGTTTAGGGTTTAGGGTTTAGGGTTTAGGGTTTAGGGTTTAGGGTTTAGGGTTTAGGGTTTAGGGTTTAGGGTTTAGGGTTTAGGGTTTAGGGTTTAGGGTTTAGGGTTTAGGGTTTAGGGTTTAGGGTTTAGGGTTTAGGGTTTAGGGTTTAGGGTTTAGGGTTTAGGGTTTAGGGTTTAGGGTTTAGGGTTTAGGGTTTAGGGTTTAGGGTTTAGGGTTTAGGGTTTAGGGTTTAGGGTTTAGGGTTTAGGGTTTAGGGTTTAGGGTTTAGGGTTTAGGGTTTAGGGTTTAGGGTTTAGGGTTTAGGGTTTAGGGTTTAGGGTTTAGGGTTTAGGGTTTAGGGTTTAGGGTTTAGGGTTTAGGGTTTAGGGTTTAGGGTTTAGGGTTTAGGGTTTAGGGTTTAGGGTTTAGGGTTTAGGGTTTAGGGTTTAGGGTTTAGGGTTTAGGGTTTAGGGTTTAGGGTTTAGGGTTTAGGGTTTAGGGTTTAGGGTTTAGGGTTTAGGGTTTAGGGTTTAGGGTTTAGGGTTTAGGGTTTAGGGTTTAGGGTTTAGGGTTTAGGGTTTAGGGTTTAGGGTTTAGGGTTTAGGGTTTAGGGTTTAGGGTTTAGGGTTTAGGGTTTAGGGTTTAGGGTTTAGGGTTTAGGGTTTAGGGTTTAGGGTTTAGGGTTTAGGGTTTAGGGTTTAGGGTTTAGGGTTTAGGGTTTAGGGTTTAGGGTTTAGGGTTTAGGGTTTAGGGTTTAGGGTTTAGGGTTTAGGGTTTAGGGTTTAGGGTTTAGGGTTTAGGGTTTAGGGTTTAGGGTTTAGGGTTTAGGGTTTAGGGTTTAGGGTTTAGGGTTTAGGGTTTAGGGTTTAGGGTTTAGGGTTTAGGGTTTAGGGTTTAGGGTTTAGGGTTTAGGGTTTAGGGTTTAGGGTTTAGGGTTTAGGGTTTAGGGTTTAGGGTTTAGGGTTTAGGGTTTAGGGTTTAGGGTTTAGGGTTTAGGGTTTAGGGTTTAGGGTTTAGGGTTTAGGGTTTAGGGTTTAGGGTTTAGGGTTTAGGGTTTAGGGTTTAGGGTTTAGGGTTTAGGGTTTAGGGTTTAGGGTTTAGGGTTTAGGGTTTAGGGTTTAGGGTTTAGGGTTTAGGGTTTAGGGTTTAGGGTTTAGGGTTTAGGGTTTAGGGTTTAGGGTTTAGGGTTTAGGGTTTAGGGTTTAGGGTTTAGGGTTTAGGGTTTAGGGTTTAGGGTTTAGGGTTTAGGGTTTAGGGTTTAGGGTTTAGGGTTTAGGGTTTAGGGTTTAGGGTTTAGGGTTTAGGGTTTAGGGTTTAGGGTTTAGGGTTTAGGGTTTAGGGTTTAGGGTTTAGGGTTTAGGGTTTAGGGTTTAGGGTTTAGGGTTTAGGGTTTAGGGTTTAGGGTTTAGGGTTTAGGGTTTAGGGTTTAGGGTTTAGGGTTTAGGGTTTAGGGTTTAGGGTTTAGGGTTTAGGGTTTAGGGTTTAGGGTTTAGGGTTTAGGGTTTAGGGTTTAGGGTTTAGGGTTTAGGGTTTAGGGTTTAGGGTTTAGGGTTTAGGGTTTAGGGTTTAGGGTTTAGGGTTTAGGGTTTAGGGTTTAGGGTTTAGGGTTTAGGGTTTAGGGTTTAGGGTTTAGGGTTTAGGGTTTAGGGTTTAGGGTTTAGGGTTTAGGGTTTAGGGTTTAGGGTTTAGGGTTTAGGGTTTAGGGTTTAGGGTTTAGGGTTTAGGGTTTAGGGTTTAGGGTTTAGGGTTTAGGGTTTAGGGTTTAGGGTTTAGGGTTTAGGGTTTAGGGTTTAGGGTTTAGGGTTTAGGGTTTAGGGTTTAGGGTTTAGGGTTTAGGGTTTAGGGTTTAGG
>JANCRC010000039.1:0-118829 GCA_024362995.1 Heteromeles arbutifolia | reverse complement strand
CTTCCATAGTTAGGGAACTTGATAAGAATAATTTGGTTGTGATGCGTTATCCATTCAATTCAATGAACTTAGGGAAATCTGGGAATTAATTAGTTCAATACAATTAATTCGAAGCATTGTCATTCATGGTTTATCGAAAGAATAACTGGAAATCAATTCGTATGCATATGTTCATGTGTGGAGAAGAACCCTCTAACTAGTTTTCACCCCTGAATTCACCTTTATCTCTTTCAATTTACTTTGTTTGCTTAAATCTGCTTAGTTTTGCTTAATTCGTCCAAAAACCCCCCTAGTTCTTAATTGAGTCTTAGTTTGTTTAAATTCGTCCAAATCTGTCCCCTTTTAGTGTTTTGAGTTTAACTAGTCCAAAAGTCATCCAATTCACCCCTTAGAACCTGTTTTGAGTCTGTTTAAGTTAGTTTGGTTGTTTTGAGTCTATTTAGCCTGTTTTGAGTCTCTAGTGTCTAGAATCTGCCTAGTTGAGTTTTATTTGTTGTTTTAAGTTTGTTTTGTGTTATTTGAGTCAAGTTAGGTTGTTTTAGGTTGTCTAGAGTTAAAATTCGTTCAGATTGACCCATAGTACCTGTTTTCATTGTCTAGAGTCCAGTTTTAGTGTTTCAGAGTTTAATTTGTATAGATTAGCATCCCTTCTAATCCCCGGCCTTAAACGATCCCTACTTTCATATACTACGTCGATAGGGTTTTAATTTGAGTGTCAAGTAATTCTCACATCAAATTTTGGCGCCGTTGCCGGGGATTAGCAAACTTGCTAATCTCCCTATTTTCTGCCGTGTGTCTTAGTTGTTTTTGTGTTTCTTTGTTTTCTGAGTTCATTTTGTTTTCTTAGTTGTAGGTACTATTTCTAGCTCTGAATCTGAATTTGAAGAACAAGAAGAGAAAGAACAAGCCATGGCTGAGGACAATCGTACAATCAAAGAGCTTTCAGCCTCAGGACTTGACAATGCCGTGCCTCTATGCATCCAATACCCTGCTGATGTGAAAATTAACTTGACACACAAATTAAACCCTATTGATGACAATTGTAGTAAAGATGCAAGTAGGGATCGTTCTAAACCGGGGATTAACTAGGGATGCTAATCAACACAAATAAGACTCAAAAACGTAAAAACAAAGTTTAAAACACTAAACTAGACTCAAAGAATGCAAGACTAAATTCTAAAACACTAAAACAACTCAAAAGACTCAAAACAGCACAAAAACACTCAAAACTGCCTAAAAACACAAACTGGACAGTTTTGAACTCTAAACACTACTTTGGACGAAAATAGATTTTAACTTGACTCAAGACACTTAAAAACACAAATCAAAACAGATTTTAACTAATATGACTCAACAAGTAAAGGGGGGTTTGTTTTTGAACGAATTTGAAAACAAAACAAGAAACTTAAAGTACTTAATGAAATCTGCACGAAATTGGGGACTTAGATGGGTGAATGGCTAGTTAGAAGGATCCTTATCCACACATAAATATATGCATACAACTTGATTCCCAGTTACTCTTTCGATAAACTATGAATGACAATGTTCCGAATTAATTGTATTGAACTAATTAATTCCCAGATTTCCCTAAGTTCATTGAATTGAATGGATAACGCATCACAACCAAATTATTCTTATCAAGTTCCCTAACTATGGAATACGCATGATAGAGATACATATCAAAGATCATTAAGTTCCATGGAAATCATGAACATTGACAAGGCATTCATAACTATGGAATACGCATGTTAATCCAGCCTAGGGTTTACTTAACACAATTGTGACTAGCAACCTTTACTACTTGTGAATATAAGTTCATAACGATTAGGTGAAATTCCCTTATATCCTAGCATCAAATTTATGCATGCAAATCAAGTGTCGACCCCCAACCCACATACATAAACAAGTTCTTAATAAGCACAGAAAAGTAAACCACATTCATACTTTATGAAATCGTAACTGGAGTGAATCAAATCATAAGAAACATATATTCATGGCTTCAAATTCCCCCTCTAACTAATAGGGGTTTAGTTCCTCATGACAGCAATTAAACAAAGAAAACTGAATTGAAACATTGAAAACAAGGATAGACAACACCTAAGAACGCTCCAGCAGTAGTCACGACTTAGAGTGGCACCTTCTCCTTCCTTCCTTGAATAGCTGCGGCACAAGAGGGGTGGATGATATGGCACGGCAGGGGGTAGGGGATGATTTCTGGCGTGATTGGTTGTGTATGGGGGGTGGTGTGCACGGCAAAGGATTGATTTGTATATATATAGGCACCAAAACCCTAGGTGAATCAGATTGGGACTTCTAGAAAGCCAAATCCATTCAGAAATAGGCTCAAAACAATCAGATTTCCAATGGGAAAGGGCCTAAGGTGCGGCAGACTTGGATAAGGTGGGATAAGGCTTCTAGAAAGCCTTGCAAGGCAAGGAAATCAGGTTTTCTGGAAAGCTAGGTGCGGCAAGGCTTAGAGTTTCTAGAAACTCAATTTAAATGTCCCCCAATCAGAAAATAAACCCTCATTGTACCAGGAATTGAATTAGAAAAGGATTAGGATAGGATAAGGTTTGTTAAGATAAGATAAGGATTGGATAAGATAAGATAAGATAAGGTTGTTTGGATAATGTTTTGGATAATCCTCCTTCTTTTGAGCTGATTCCTTATCTTCAATGATTTGAATTTATTTCTCCAACTCTTGAAACATAATCCCAACTCCATTTAAACTCCAAATTCGTCCATCTTCATGCCCATTGCTTGTGCTATCCATTCCATGCCCAGATTTGCTCTAAAATGCTCCAAAATGCATCTTTTTGCCAACTTTGCTTCTTGGACCTAAAAACACACGAAAATGACTTTAAACACTATACTAAGCAACAAATAGCTAAGCAAATGCAAGGAAACACACTAACTAAGTAGCATAAATATGCTCCTATCACCTGCGGCAAGTCAGGGAAAGACCGATGAGTTTGAATTGAAGTCAAGCTTGTTGCACCACATCCCCAAATTCCACGGGTTGTCCATGGAAGATCCGAACAAGCACTTGAAAGAATTCGAAGTGGTGTGTTCAAGCATGACCCCCGTCAATGTCGATGGGAGTATTTTGAAGATGAAGGCCTTTCCCTTTTCTCTCTTGGAAAAGGCGAAGGATTGGTTGTATGAATTGGCTCCCGGAACTGTCACATCGTGGGAGAGCATGAAACGGGCTTTCTTGGAGAAGTTTTTCCCAACTTCTCGAGTCATCACCATACGAAAAAGGATAAGTGGAATTCAGCAAGAAGAAGGTGAGTCTTTTCCTACGTATTACGAACGTTTTAAATCTCTTGTTGCTTCATGTCCACAGCATCAGATGAAGGAGGAACTTCTCCTACAATACTTCTACGAGGGACTTCTACCAATTGAACGTCAAATGTTAGATGCCTCAGCGGGAGGAGCCTTGGTGGACAAGACCCCCACGGCTGCAAAGACCTTGATTGCTAATCGAGCGTTGAACGCTCAACAATACGAAGGTGTTAGACAAAGGAGCATTCCACGGCAACACCAAGTGAATGAGGTAAGTGCTATAACTGATAGGAGCATATTTATGCTACTTAGTTAGTGTGTTTCCTTGCATTTGCTTAGCTATTTGTTGCTTAGTATAGTGTTTAAAGTCATTTTCGTGTGTTTTTAGGTCCTAGAAGCAAAGTTGGCAAAAAGATGCATTTTGGAGCATTTTAGAGCAAATCTGGGCTTGGAATGGTTAGCACAAGCAATGGGCATGAAGATGGACGAATTTGGAGTTTAAATGGAGTTGGGAATATGTTTCAAGGTTGGAGAAATAAATTCAAATCATTGAAGATAAGGAATCAGCTCAAAAGAAGGAGGATTATCCAAAACATTATCCAAACAACCTTATCTTATCTTATCTTATCCAATCCTTATCTTATCTTAACAAACCTTATCCTATCCTAATCCTTTTCTAATTCAATTCCTGGTACAATGAGGGTTTATTTTCTGATTGGGGGACATTTAAATTGAGTTTCTAGAAACCTTAAGCCTTGCCGCACCTAGCTTTTCAGAAAACTTGATTTCCTTGCCTTGCAAGGCTTTCTAGAAGCCTTATCCCTCCTTATCCAAGTCTGCCGCACCTTAGGCCCTTTCCTATTGGAAATCTGATTGTTTTGAGCCTATTTCTGAATGGATTTGGCTTTCTAGAAGTCCCAATCTGATTCACCTAGGGTTTTGGTGCCTATATATATACTAATCAATCCTTTGCCGTGGACAACACCCTCCATACACAACCATTCACGCCAGAAATCATCCACCACCCCTTGCCGTGCCATATCATCCACACAAACCCAGAAAACCCCTCTTGTGCCGCAGCTATTCAAGGAAGGAGAAGGTGCCACTCTAAGTCGTGACTACTGCTGGAGCGTTCTTAGGTGTTGTCTATCTTTATTTTCAATGTTTCAATTCAGTTTTCTTTGTTTAATTGCTGTCATGAGGAACTAAACCCCTATTAGTTAGAGGGGGAATTTGAAGCCATGAATATATGTTTCTTATGATTTGATTTACTCCAGTTATGATTTCATAAATTGTGAATGTGGTTTGCTTAACTGTTTTATTAAGAACTTGTTCTTGTGTGTTGATTAAGGATGCATACTTAGTTTACATGCATGAATTTGATGCTAGGATATAAGGGAATTTCACCTAATCGTTATGAACTTATATTCACAAGTAGTAAAGGTTGCTAGTCACAATCATGTTAAGTAAACCCTAGGCTGGATTAACATGCGTATTCCATAGTTATGAATGCCTTGTCAATGTTCATGATTTCCATTGAACTTAATGATCTTTGTTGAATGTCTCTATCATGCGTATTCCATAGTTAGGGAGTTTGAGAAAGAATAATTTGGTTGTGATGCGTTATCCATTCAATTCAATGAATCTAGGGAAATCTGGGAATTGATTAGTTCAATACAATTAATTCAGAACATTGTCATTCATAGTTTATCGAAAGAGTAACTGGGAATCAAGTTGTATGCATATGTTTATGTGTGGATAAGGATCCCTCTAACTAGCCATTCACCCATTTAAGTGGAGGGATTCTCAGCAAGCACAGCCACAAAGCGGATTTAGACAGCCCCCTGGGATGTTTCCAAGGCCGTATGCAGCCCCACAACCTCACCCAACTTCGGCCCAAACCAATTCAGGTTCGTCGTTAAATAATGATAAAATTCTTCAAGTACTAACCTCTTTGACGCAGGACATGCAGAGCATAAAAAATCAAGCTAAAGAGGTGGATGAATTGAAGAAACAAATGGGTCAAATGGCTGAATTCATGGGCCAATTCCGAGAACAAGGCAGGTTGCCTAGTTCAACCGTCGTTAATCCTAAGGGAGGATTTGAAACTGCCCAAGCAATCACGTTGAGAAGTGGTAAGCAGGTTGGAACTGATTCACAACCATCTAGATCAAGTCAAGAAGAGGACAAGAAGCTGCAATTGGAGGAGGATGAAGCACCCAAACCCACGGCAAGGAATGCACAATCCTTGCCGCAGCCAATCCCCACTTCAAAACCGTCCTCAACCATCAAGGTAAGTTCCAATATGAATTCTTCAAGCTCTACTCCACTAATTGTGCCCTTTCCTGGCAGGTTGCGGCAATCAAAGAAAGAGGATGCTGAAAAAGACATTCTAGAGACATTCCGGAAAGTTCAAGTCAATATCCCACTCCTTGATGCAATAAAGCAAGTCCCAAGGTATGCTAAGTTTTTGAAAGAGCTTTGTACAACAAGGAGAAGGATTTCTAACAAAGAAGTGATTCAAGTAAGTGAGAATGTCTCTGCTGTTTTACAAAGGAAATTACCCCCTAAATGCAAAGATCCGGGTAGTTTTACAATTCCTTGTGTTATTGGAAATACTCGTTTTGAATCTGCCATGTTAGACTTAGGTGCATCTATAAATGTCATGCCATATTCTGTTTATGCATCTATGAACTTAGGTGAGCTTAAAAACGATGGTGTTATTATCCAATTAGCCGATCGTTCTAATGCATATCCAAAAGGAGTTTTGGAAGATGTTTTGGTGCAGGTTGGAAATCTGATTTTTCCAGCGGATTTTTATGTGCTTGACATGGAGGATACACCCCATTCCACCCCATTGCCGATCCTCCTTGGGAGACCTTTCATGAAAACAGCCCGCACCAAGATCGATGTGTTCAAAGGGACGTTGACAATGGAATTTGATGGGGAAGTTATTGATTTCAATCTTGCTGAAACTATTAAATTTCATAAAGAAAATCATTCTTGTTTTGCTATTGATATATTCGATGAATTGGCGCAGGATTACCTTGATTCCTTGGATAGGGATCCCCTTGAATCAACAATTGCACAAGGAATTGGGCAAAAACCCAATATTGCCGTGCCTATAAGTGAAGAAGAGGCCGCGATGGTGGCTGCCCTAGAGTCACTACCTCAGCACCATGGTAAGCCTTCAAAACCAATTTCAATTCCAATTTCTACTAACAAGTTGTTACCCTCAGTGATTCAGGCACCCGTACTTGAGCTTAAACCATTGCCGGATCATTTGAAGTACGTCTTTTTGGGAGATAACGAGACATTGCCCGTCATTGTATCCTCCACACTCACGGCAACAGAGGAAGGAAAGTTAATTCAGGTGTTGAAAGAGCACAAAACAGCCATTGGATGGACATTGGCCGATATTAGGGGGATTAGCCCTACAACATGCATGCATCGCATACTTCTAGAGGAGGGGGCTAAACCAACTCGAGAGGCTCAACGCCGACTCAACCCTCAAATGATGGAAGTTGTGAAGAAGGATATTATAAAGCTTCTTGATTGTGGAGTAATTTATCCAATCTCAGATAGCCGTTGGGTTTCACCGGTGCAATGTGTTCCAAAGAAATCCGGAGTCACTGTGGTGAAGAATGCCGAGAATGAACTTGTGCCCACACGTATCCAAACAGGTTGGAGAGTATGCATTGACTATAGGAAGCTAAACGCCACCACGAGGAAGGACCACTTCCCTTTGCCGTTCATTGATCAAATGCTTGAAAGGTTAGCCGGTCATTCTTTTTATTGTTTTCTTGATGGGTACTCTGGATATAATCAGATTGTTATAGCTCCGGATGACCAAGAAAAGACCACTTTCACGTGCCCCTTTGGTACCTTTGCCTATCGTCGCATGCCATTCGGTTTATGCAATGCACCTGCCACCTTTCAAAGATGCATGGTAAGTATCTTTTCAGATTTTGTGGAGAAAATTATTGAGGTATTCATGGATGATTTTAGTGTTTTTGGGGATTCGTTTGATGGGTGCTTAGATAATCTCACTTTGATTCTAAAACGTTGCATTGAAACTAACCTTGTTTTGAATTGGGAAAAATGTCACTTTATGGTAAAACAAGGCATAGTTTTAGGTCATATCATTTCAGAAAGAGGAATTGAGGTTGATAAATCAAAAATAGATCTTGTACGCTACTTACCCTCTCCTACTTCGGTTAGAGAGGTTCGTTCTTTTCTTGGACATGCAGGATTCTATAGGCGATTCATCAAGGACTTTTCAAAGATTTCAAACCCTCTTTGCCGTCTCCTCCAGAAAGATGTGGCTTTTGACTTCAACGAGGAATGTGAGAAGGCATTCAAACACCTCAAAGAGATGCTAACTTCGGCCCCCATCATAGTCCCACCAGATTGGAGCCTTCCTTTTGAGCTTATGTGTGATGCTTCGGATTATGCATTAGGAGCTGTTTTGGGACAAAGGAAGGACAAGAAGCCCCATGTCATCTATTATGCATCTCGGACCTTGAATGATGCACAATTGAATTACTCTACCACTGAAAAAGAACTTCTTGCTGTTGTGTTTGCTTTAGATAAGTTTCGTTCTTATTTACTTGGTACTAAAGTTATTATTTACACTGACCATGCAGCTTTGAAGTATTTGTTCACCAGGAAAGAGGCCAAACCAAGACTCATTCGCTGGATGCTTCTTCTCCAAGAGTTCGATATTGAAATCCGGGACAAGAAGGGGAGTGAAAACGTGGTGGCTGATCACTTGAGCCGTATGGTGCATGAGGAGGATGCCGTGCCTATCCAAGAGACATTCCCAGATGAGCAGCTGCTGTCCATCAAGGTAAGTGAGCCATGGTATGCTGATGTAGTAAATTATTTGGTGTCTAAACACATTCCAAGAGAGCTAAACAAGCACCAAAGTGATAAACTTAAAAAGGATGCACGTTCTTATGTTTGGGATGACCCATACTTGTGGAAATATTGCCCTGATCAGGTTCTACGTAGGTGTGTGCATGATTCTGAGTTTAATTCAATTTTAACTTTTTGTCACACCTATGCATGTGGAGGTCACTTTGGTACTCAAAGAACAGCACATAAAGTTTCAGAATGTGGATTTTATTGGCCTACTATCTTTAGAGATGCTAGAACTTTTTGTATGACTTGTGATAGATGTCAAAGAATACATCAAGAACCATACAAAACGAGGGAATTGGAGTGGAGCACAAGGACCATACAGCCACTGCCCTCAAAATGCCCCAATTGGTCGAAAATATCATGGGGAAGAATGTTCATAGTGCTGCCACTTCATTGCAGTACATTGGTAAGCCATCTATTCCAGATTCGATTCCCATTTCAACTAATAGGTTGTTACCTTGTATGGTGCAGATTCCCAATCAAACCCAAGCTGGTGGGCCTGATTACATTGATTTTAGGATGTTCAATACCACAATCCGGAAGGATCACTATCCTTTACCATTCAAAGATCCAATGCACGAGCTGTTTGAGGAGCATGTGGTGGAAGAACTACCTCTGCATGCCGTGGGTACCATGGGAACTTAAATGGAAGAATCGTCCGGCTGGAAGACGTTAAAGCAAGCGCTTCTTGGGAGGCAACCCATGTGTTCAAACGAGAGAACGATGGAATTCTAGCTCCAAAACCAGATTTGCGTTCTTAAACTCTCTCTTTATTGCTTTTGTTTTGCCATATCTGTTATGTGTGTTAGTTGTGTTATTTGCTTGCTTTTGTGTGAGTTTATGTTTGAAACATTGAGGACAATGTTTGGCTTAAGTGTGGGGGGGTAACAAAGTGTTTTTTGCATGAAATTCGTGGGTTTTTATCACCTATCACTTTGAATGTTGTTTTCAGTGTTTTTAAGCTGTTTTGGAGTCTTTTAGTGTGTTTTGAAAAGAAAATCCGAAAATCCCATAAAAATTTGAAAAATTGTTTTGAAAAACCCAAAAAGAGTTGTTTTTGTGTGTTTGTTTGTGTCTTAGGGTACCTTCCAACACAATGATGAGGATTCGGTTTTTAATTGCATGACTATTAAAGAGAGTTATAAACATGGATGAAAGTTTGAATTACTCTCTGGTTTATGCTTGATTATGGTTATAGTTCATGAATTCATGTTAAATCAAAAAGAGAAAAAATCAGTTTTTGTAACATGCTTGAAGGAAGAATCTCAAACTAACGCTACAACCCTGAGAGACTTGAGCCTTTAACGTTGTTTGGAGAGTTAAAAATCTGTGCATTCTTTGTTTTCTAAAGTCGTTGCATGATCTCATCATTCTTTGCTTGGTTGTTACTTAGAATGCGTTTCATCATTTAGTTCCAAATACTAGAACTCATACCCGTTTCATTCAAAGCATGAAATTGGTTAGCATAACACATAAACAAGATGAAGTTGTTTAGTTTAAAACCAGAGCCAAAAAGCCTAACCCTTTGCATATGTATTGTAGGTTTAACCCTTTTGAGCCTTGTTTAGCATATGTTCTTTGTTTACCCACAATATCCCTACCTAGCTTAGATTAGGACCATCCTTACCCTTGTTCTTAAGGCATAGCTAAGCATGACCTAGAGTGAATTCCCTTTGTTCGTTATTAGGCAGCAAACAAGTGTGGGGGAAGGGATTTATGTGTCTGATTGTGTGCCAACAAAGTATCAAAGAGGGCACGGGTGAAGAAGCAGAAAAAAAAAAAAGAAGAAAAAAAGAAGAAAAATTCGTGAAAAAAAGAAAAAAGAAGAAAAGTATGTGAAAAAAGTATGAAAAGTGTTCAAAATAAGAGAGAATAAGCTCACAAGTGTTGATTGTTGAAGAAAGGGTCCAAAAAGTTGAATTCGGCCCTAAAATATGTGTAATCTTCCCCTTATGTATCAAAGTGTGCGGCTGCATTCAAGAAAGGGAGTTCTAAGTGTCATATTCATTACTTTGCTTGCTTTTGCTTTAAGAACGTTTGTTTTCCTTACCTTTCTTTGTTAGCCAATACCCTTAGCCCCGTTACAACCCTATACTTCAATCTTGAGTGTTGTGTGTTTCAATATGTGGAGTTTGGGATTGGTACAAGCATATGGTATCCCTGGTTCTCGCATCTAAGTAGTAGCATTCCATTCATGAGATCATATCTATACATGCGTAATAGCTCCAAAAATTGCTTTCTTTGTTATAAACATATGCGAGTGTTCGTTTTCATGTTTACATCAATCTTCTCACATATACTTAGTATAGGGAGTGTAGTTAGAAAATCTGAGTGAAAATAAGAGTGTACCTAGTGACGAATTGAGTGAATTCTCTAAGGCATGTTACTACGTTCAAAACATTGTTTTAATTGGTTAAATGAGAGCTAATGGATGGTGATTGTGGTCAAGTATGTACTAAAGGGTGGGGAAGACTAAAAGCTATGGTTATGATGATCTTAAATATGTCATGTATGTTGGAAATCCCTGAGGTGAAGTTGGAAGGTCTAGTTTGTTTGGTGTTTGTTTAGTTTGTTTTGTTTCGTTTTGCTTGAGGACTAGCAAAAGCTAAGTGTGGGGGAATTTGATAGGAGCATATTTATGCGACTTAGTTAGCTTGTTTTCATGCATTTACGTTGTTAGTTCTTAGTTAATTTTGTATTTTAAGCTATTTTCGTGTGTTTGTAGGTTCAAAGTGTCAAGATGGCAAAAAGAAGCAATTTGGAGCATTCTAGAGCATTTTTGGGCCAAGATTGGGTAGTGCAAGCATGGAGGCAAGTTGATGGACGAAATTGAAGATATAAAGGCTTGAAATCAGCTAGGAAGATGGAAGAAAGAAGTCAAAGATAAAGAAGATAAGGAATCAGCTCAAAAGAAGGAGAATTATCCAAAACATTATCCAAAACAACCTTATCTTATCTTATCTTACCCAATCCTTATCTTATCTTACCTTATCTTATCCTAACCTGTTTTCTTCAGTTTAGGGGACTTAAAACCTGATTTCTAGAAGTCCTATCCATTCCCCTACAAAAGTGGCGCCCCAAACTCTTCTAGAAACCCCAAAATCTGCCCAGAAACACATTCTCTCTAGAAGCCTGAAAATCTGGCGTCTCCCTCCTTTCTAGAAGGTCTTTTCCTTGCCTTGCAAGGCATTCCCTGCCCTTATCCCTTTGTGCCGTGGGTTTTCAGGCCCTTTCCCTCTTGGATTCTGATTGTTAGGACTTTTCCTTGCGGATTTGGGTTCTACAAATCCTTTTCAGAAATTAATTGGACCACAATTCCTTTTCCAAATTAATTGCCGCACCCTAATCCTATTTTTCTGCTAAGTCCAAGTCCTAAACTGATTTCCCTAGGGTTGTTTTAAGTTTTATTTGTTGTTTTAAGTTTGTTTTGTGTTATTTGAGTCAAGTTAGGTTGTTTTAGGTTGTCTAGAGTTAAAATTCGTTCAGATTGACCCATAGTACCTGTTTTCATTGTCTAGAGTCCAGTTTTAGTGTTTCAGAGTTTAATTTGTATAGATTAGCATCCCTTCTAATCCCCGGCCTTAAACGATCCCTACTTTCATATACTACGTCGATAGGGTTTTAATTTGAGTGTCAAGTAATTCTCACATCAAGCACCAATCAAGAAGGATGCATTTCGAACCACCAACGAAGAGGGAATTGGAGTGAAGCACAAGGATTGCAGGGCCACAACCCTTAAACCCCAAAATCTGGCCGAGAGCACCCCACATGCATTTGTTCATAGTGCTGCCACTTCATTGCAGTACATTGGTGAGCCACCTATTCCAATTTCGATTCCAATTTCAACTAATAGGTTGTTACCTTGTATGGTGCAGGTCCCCAATCGAATACAAGCTGGTGGGAATGATTACATTGACTTTAGAATGCTCAACACCCCAATCAGGAAGGATTACTATCCCCGTCCATTCATAGAGCCCATGTATGAGTATTTTGAGGAGCATGTCGTGGAGAATGTACCCCTCCATGCCGTTGGCCCTATTCAAGCTTAAAAGGAGGTAGCGTCCGGCTGGAAGATGTTAAAGCAAGCGCTTCTTGGGAGGCAACCCATGTGTTCAAACGAGGACAAGATGGAAATCTAGCTCCAGAAACCAGATTTGCGTTCTTTAACCCTTCTCTTTACTGCTTTTACTTTGCCATATTTGTCATGCTTGTAGTTGTGTTGTTTGCTTGCTTATGTGTGAGTCTATGTCTAAAACATTGAGGACAATGTTTGGTTTAAGTGTGGGGGGGCTAAACAAAGTGTTTTTCATGAAAATTCGTAGGATTTTGTCACCCATCACTTCTAAAGTTGTTTCTCACTGTTTTTAAGAGTTTTTAGTGTGTTTTGAAGTGTTTTTATGTGTCTTGAGCAGAAAATCCGAAAAAGAAAGAAGAAAGAAAAAAATTGAAAAAAGTTTGAAAAATACAAAAAGAGTCGTTTTTGTGTGTTTGTTTGTGTCTTAGGGTACCTTCCAACACAATGATGAGGATTCGGTTTTTAATTGCATGACTATTGAGGAAAGTTATAAACATGGATGGAAGTTTGAATTGCTCTCTAGTTTATGCTTGATTATGGTTATAATTCATGAATTCATGTTCAATCAAAAAGGAAAAAAATCAGTTTTTGTAACATGCTTGAAGGAAGGAACTCAAACTAACGCTACATCCCTGAGAGACTTGAGCTTAAAACGTTTATTTGTAGAGTTATTAATCTTGACATTCTTGTTTTCTAAAGTCGTTGCTTGATCTCATAATTCTTTGCTTGGTTGCTACTTAGAATGCGTTTCATCATATAGTTCCAGATACTAGAACTCATGTCCGTTTCATTCAAAGCATGAAATTGATTAGCATAACAAATAAGAAGATGAAGTTGTTTAGTTTAAACCAGAGCTAAAAAGCCTTCACCCTTTGCATTATGATTTGTAGGTTTAACCCCGTTGAGCCTTGTTTAGCCTAATTTTCTTTGTTAGCCACATTATCCTTACCTAGCCTAGAATAGGACTATCCATACCCTTGTTCTTAAAGGATAGTGAAGCATGACTTAGAGGGAATTCCTTTTGATCGATATTATGCAGAAAAACAAGTGTGGGGGAAGGTTTTGTGTGCCAAAGAGAAAGGGCACGAAAAAAAGAAAAAAAAAAGAAAGGAAAAACGTGAAAAGAAAAGAAAAGAAAGAAAAAGAGTTGAGAAACAAGTGAGAATGAGCTCACAAGTGTTGGTTGTTGAAGAAAGGGTCCAAAAGATTGAATCTGGCCCTAAAAAGTTGTATGAGTCTTCCCTTTGTGTTCAAAGTTGGTTGCTGCATTCAAAAGTGAATTCTAAGTGTTGATTTCATTGCTTTGCTTGCTATTGCTTTCAGAACGTTTGTTTTCCTTACCTTTCTTTGTTAGCCAATACCCTGATGTGAGAATCACTTGACACTCAAATTAAAACCCTATCGACGTAGTATATGAAAGTAGGGATCGTTTAAGGCCGGGATTAGAAGGGATGCTAATCTATACAAATTAAACTCTAAAACACTAAAACTGGACTCTAGACAATGAAAACAGGTACTATGGGTCAATCTGAACGAATTTTAACTTCAAACAACATAAAACAACCTAACTTGACTCAAACAAACCAAAACAAACTTAAAACAACAAATAAAACTCAACTAGACAGATTCTAGACACTAGAGACTCAAAACAGGCTAAATAAACTCAAAACAACAAAACTAACTTAAACAGACTCAAAACAGGTTCTAAGGGGTGAATTGGATGACTTTTGGACTAGTTAGACTCAAAACACTAAAAGGGGACAGATTTGGACGAATTTAAACAAACTAAGACTCAATTAAGAACTAGGGGGGTTTTTGGACGATTTAAGTAAAACTAAGCAGATTTAAGCAAACAAAGTAAATTGAAAGAGATAAAGGTGAATTCAGGGGTGAAAACTAGTTAGAGGGTTCCTCTCCACACATGAACATATGCATATGAATTGATTTCCAGTTATTCTTTCGATAAACCATGAATGACAATGCTTTGAATTAATTGTATTGCACTAATCAATTCCCAGATTTCCCTAAGTTCATTGAATTGAATGGATAACGCATCACAACCAAATTATTCTTATCAAGTTCCCTAACTATGGAATACGCATGATAGAGATACATATCAAAGATCATTAAGTTCCATGGAAATCATAAACATTGACAAGGCATTCATAACTATGGAATACGCATGTTACTCTTGCCTAGGATTTACTTAACACAATTGTGACTAGCAATCTTTACTACTTGTGAATATAAGTTCCTAACGATTAGGTGAAATTCCCTTCTATCCTAGCATCAAATTCATGCATGCAAACTAAGTATGCATCCTTAATCAACACACAAGAACAAGTTCTTAATAAAACAGTTAAGCAAACCACATTCAAAATTTATGAAACAATAACTGAAGGTAATCAATTCATATCAAACATATGTCCATGGCTTTGATTCCACCTCTAACTACAACGGTATTAGTTCCACATGTTCAACATAATTGAAAAGCAAGTTAAATTAAACATGAAGATCAAACAAGAGAGAAAGAACTCCAAGAAACTCCAATGGTTGCACGGCAAGCCTTCTCTTTTTTTCTCTGCTGCAAAGTATGGTTTTCTGAATGTATATGGGGGTGGTTGGATGGTATGGTGCGGCAGAGGGTGAATTAGGTCAGAAACTATGGAGAATGGTGAGGGAAGGGTGCAGCAGAGAGTGGTGGGTGATTTCTGGCGTGAATGATGTATATGGAGGGTGGTGAAACCTGCGGCAACCCTCTAAACTTGTATATATAGGCACCACAAACCCTAGGGTAATCAGATTAGGGCTAGGACTCAGCATAAACAAGGAATTAGGGCCCTAGGTGCGGCAAAAATTGTGAATCTATTAGGAAAAAGGATTGTGGCCCAATTGATTTCTGAAAAGGATTTGTAGAACCCAAATCCACAAGGAAAAGGCTTAATAAGTCAGAATCCAAGAGGGAATGGAAGTGAGAAGGCACGGCACAAAGGGATAAGGTAGGGAGCCTTGCAAGGTAAGGAAAAGACCTTCTAGAAAGGAGGGAGGCGCCAGATTTTTAGGCTTCTAGAAAGAATGTGTTTCTGGGCAGATTTTGGGGTTTCTAGAAAAGTTTGGGGCGCCACTTTTGAAGGGGAATGGATAGGACTTCTAGAAATCAGGTTTTAAGTCCCCTAAACTGAAGAAAACAGGTTAGGATAAGATTAGGATAAGATAAGATAAGATAAGATAAGGATTGGGTAAGATAAGATAAGATAAGGTTGTTTTGGAAAATGTTTTGGATAATTCTCCTTCTTTTGAGCTGATTCCTTATCTTCTTATGTTTGAACTCTTTCTTCCATCTTCTTAGCTGATTTCAAGCCTTTATATCTTCAATTTCGTCCATCAACTTGCCTCCATGCTTGCACTACCCAATCTTGGCCCAAAAATGCTCTAGAAAGCTCCAAATTGCTTCTTTTTGCCATTTTGACACTTAGAACCTACAAACACACGAAAATAGCTTAAAATACAAAATTAACTAAGAACTAACAACGTAAATGCATGAAAACAAGCTAACTAAGTCGCATAAATATGCTCCTATCAAATTCCCCCACACTTAGCTTTTGCTAGTCCTCAAGCAAAACGAAACCAAACAATTGAAACAAACACCAAACAAACTAGACCTTCCAACTTTCAGCTCAGGGATTTCTAACATACATGACATATTTAAGATCATCATAACCATAGCTTTTAGTCTTCCCCACCCTTTAGTATATACTTAACCACAGTCACCATTCATTAGCTCTCATTTAACCAATTAAAACAATGTTTTGAACGTAGTAACATGCCTTATAGAATTCACTCAATTCCTCACTAGGTACACTCTTATTTTCACTCAGATTTTCTAACTACACTCCCTACACTAGGTATATGTGAGAAGATTGATGTAAACATGAAAAACTAAACACTCACATATGTTTATAGCAAAGAAAGCAATTTCTGGAGTTAATAAACATGTTTATATATGATCTCATGAATGGAATGCCACTACTTAGGTGCGAGAACCAGGGATACCATATGCTCGTACCAATCCCAAACTCCACATATTGAAACACACAACACTCAAGATTGAAGTCAAGGGTTGTAACGGGGCTTAGGGTATAGGCTAACAAAGAAACGTAAGGAAAACAAACGTTCTTAAAGCAAAAGCAAGCAAAGTAATGAATATGACACTTAGAACTCCCTTTCTTGAATACAGCCGCACACGTTGATGCATAAGGGGAAGATTACACATACTTAGGGCCGAAGTCAACTTTTTGGACCCTTTCTTCAACAACCAACACTTGTGAGCTTATTCTCACTTATTTTTCAACTCTTTTCACACTTTTTCATAACTTTTTCTACGAATTTTTTTCTCTTTTCTATTTTTTCTTTTTTTTTTTTCTAACCCGTGCCTCATTGATACCTTGGCACACATGAACGTACAACTTCCCCCACACTTGTTTGCTGCCCAATAACGAACAAAGGGAATTCACTCTAAGTCATGCTTAGCTACGCCTTAAGAACAAGGGTAAGGATGGTCCTAATCTAGGCTAGGTAGGGATAATGTGGGTAAACAAAGAACATAGGCTAAACAAGGCTCAAAAGGGTTAAACCTACAAAACAAATAACATAGGGAGGTTCGGCTATTTGGCACTGGTTCACTACACAACTTCATCTTGCTTATGTGTTATGCTAATCAATTTCATGCTTTGAATGAAACGGGTATGAGTTCTAGTATTTGGAACTAAATAATGAAACGCCGTCTAAGTAGCAACCAAGCAAAGAATAATGAGATCATGCAACGACTTTAGAAAACAACAAATGCACAGATTTTTAACTCTCCAAAGAATGTTTTAAGCTCAAGTCTCTCAGGGTTGTAGCGTTAGTATGAGATTCTTCCTTCAAGCATGTTACAAAAACTGATTTTTTCTCTTTTTGATTAAACATGAATTCATGAATTATAACCATAATCAAGCATAAACCAGAGAGCAATTCAAACCTCCATCCATGTTTATAACTGTCCTCAATAGTCATGCAATTAAAAACAGAATCCTCATCATTGTGTTGGAAGGTACCCTAAGACACAAACAAACACACAAAAACAACTCTTTTTGGGTTTTTCAAAACAATTTTTCAAAATTTTATGGTATTTGCGGATTTTCTTGTCAAAACACACTAAAAGACTCCAAAACAGCTTAAAAACACTTAAAAACACTGAAAACAACATTCAAAGTGATAGGTGATAAAAACCCACGAATTTCATGCAAAAACACTTTGTTACCCCCCCCCCCCCCCAACACTTAAATCAAACATTGTCCTCAATGTTTCAAACATAAACTCACACAAAAACAAGCAAATAACACAACTAACACACATAACAGAAATGGCAAAACAAAAGCAATCAAGAGAGAGAGTTTAAGAACGCAAATCTGGTTTTGGAGCTAGAATTCCATCTCTCTCGTTTGAACACATGGGTTGCCTCCCAAGAAGCGCTTGCTTTAACGTCTTCCAGCCGGACAATTCTTCCATTTATGCTCCCATGAAACCCACGGCATGGAGGGGTACATCCTCCACAACCTGCTCCTCAAAAGTCTCATAATATGGCTTCAACCGATGTCCATTCACTTTAAACTCTTGATCCGTCTTCAAACTTTGGATTTGAACTGCACCATGAGGGAAAACAATAGTAACAACAAAAGGACCAATCCACTTAGAACGTAACTTACCCGGAAACAACCGAAGGCGAGAATTGAAAAGTAACACTTTCTGCCCCACAAAGAACACTTTGCTACGAATCATCTTGTCATGGGCAGCCTTTGTTTTCGCCTTGTAAATGTGAGCGTTCTCATAAGCTTCATTCCTTATCTCTTCAAGCTCATTCAATTGAAGCTTCCTATGAATCCCAGCGGCATCAATGTCCATGTTGAATGTCTTCACAGCCCAATGTGCCCGATGCTCTAACTCAACAGGTAAATGACATGGTTTCCCATAAATCAGCTGAAATGGGGACATCCCAATTGGTGTTTTGTAGGCAGTACAATACGCCCACAATGCATCATTCAAGCGCAAGCTCCAATCCTTCCGAGTTGGTCCGACTGTCTTCTCCAAAACCTGCTTGATTTCCCTATTAGAAACCTCGGCTTGCCCACTTGTTTGAGGATGATAAGGTGTTGAAACCTTATGCGTGACATTATACTTCTTGAGCAGCGCCTCAATGGTTCGATTGCAAAAATGGGAGCCCCCATCACTGATTAGTACTCTTGGCATTCCAAACCTTGCAAATATGTTAGTTTTAATGAAATCTGCAACCACTTTAAAATCATTAGCACAGGTGGCTTTTGCTTCCACCCATTTCGACACATAATCCACAGCAAGCAAAATATAAAGGAAACCATGTGAAGAAGGGAAAGGCCCCATGAAATCAATACCCCAAACGTCAAAGATTTCAACAGAATATATAGGTGCTGCGGCATTTGGGTTCTTGCACTAATATTACCAGTTCTTCGACAACGATCACATGTCATACAAAAAGTTCTAGCATCTCTAAAGATAATAGGCCAATAAAATCCACATTCTAAAACTTTATGTGCTGTTCTTTGAGTGCCCAAGTGACCTCCATATGCATAAGTGTGACAGAAAGTTAAAATTGAATTAAACTCAGAATTATGCACACACCTACGAAGAATCTGATCGGGGCAATATTTCCACAAGTATGGGTCATCCCACACATAAGAACGTGCATCCTTTTGAAATTTTTCACGTTAGTGCTTGTTTAGCTCTCTTGGAATGTGTTTAGACACCAAATAATTCACTAAATCAGCATACCATGGCTCACTTACCTTGATGGACAGCAGCTGCTCATCTGGGAATGTCTCTTGGTTAGGCACGGCCTCCTCCTCATGCACCATACGGCTCAAGTGGTCAGCCACCACGTTTTCACTCCCTTTCTTGTCTCGGATTTCAATATCGAACTCTTGGAGAAGAAGCATCCAGCGAATGAGTCTTGGTTTGGCCTCTTTCTTGGTGAACAAATACTTCAAAGCTGCGTGGTCAGTGTAAATAATAACTTTAGTACCAAGTAAATAAGAACGAAACTTATCTAAAGCAAACACAACAGCAAGAAGTTCTTTTTCAGTGGTAGAGTAATTCAATTGTGCATCATTCAAGGTCCGAGATGCATAATAGATGACATGGGACTTCTTGTCCTTCCTTTGTCCCAAAACAGCTCCTAATGCATAATCAGAAGCATCACACATAAGCTCAAAAGGAAGGCTCCAATCTGGTGGGACTATGATAGGGGCCAAAGTTAGCATCTCTTTGAGGTGTTTGAATGCCTTCTCACATTCCCCATCAAACACAAAAGTCACATCTTTCTGGAGGAGACGGCAAAGGGGGGTGGAGATCTTTGAAAAATCCTTGATGAATCGCCTATAGAAACCTGCAAGTCCAAGAAAAGAACGAACCTCTCTAACCGAAGTAGGAGAGGGTAAGTAACGCACAAGATCTATTTTTGATTTATCAACCTCAATTCCCCTTTCTGAAATGATATGACCTAAAACTATGCCTTGTTTTACCATAAAGTGACATTTTTCCCAATGCAAAACAAGGTTAGTCTCAATGCAACGTTTTAGAATCAAAGTGAGATTATCTAAGCACCCATCAAACGAATCCCCAAAAACACTAAAATCATCCATGAATACCTCAATAATCTTCTCCACAAAATCTGAAAAGATACTTACCATGCATCTTTGAAAGGTGGCAAGTACATTGCATAAACCGAATGGCATGCGACGATAGGCAAAGGTACCAAAGGGGCACGTGAAAGTGGTCTTTTCTTGGTCATCCGGAGCTATAACAATCTGATTATACCCAGAATAACCATCAAGAAAACAATAAAAAGAATGATCGGCTAACCTTTCAAGCATTTGATTAATGAACGGCAAAGGGAAGTGGTCCTTCCTCGTGGTGGCGTTTAGCTTCCTATAGTCGATGCACACTCTCCAACCTGTTTGGACACGTGTGGGCACAAGTTCATTCTCCACATTCTTCTCCACAGTGACCCCAGATTTCTTTGGAACACATTGCACCGGTGAAACCCAACGGCTATCCGAGATTGGATAAATCACTCCACAATCAAGAAGCTTTATAATCTCCTTCTTCACAACTTCCATCATTGGAGGGTTGAGTCGGCGTTGAGCCTCTCGAGTTGGTTTAGCCCTGGTGTGAGAATTACTTGACACACAAATTAAACCCTATTGATGACAATTGTAGTAAAGATGCAAGTAGGGATCGTTCTAAACCGGGGATTAACTAGGGATGCTAATCAACACAAATAAGACTCAAAAACGTAAAAACAAAGTTTAAAACACTAAACTAGACTCAAAGAATGCAAGACTAAATTCTAAAACACTAAAACAACTCAAAAGACTCAAAACAGCACAAAAACACTCAAAACTGCCTAAAAACACAAACTGGGCAGTTTTGAACTCTAACACTACTTTGGACGAAAATAGACTTTAACTTGACTCAAGACACTTAAAAACACAAATCAAAACAGATTTTAACTAATATGACTCAACAAGTAAAGGGGGGTTTGTTTTTGAACGAATTTGAAAACAAAACAAGAAACTTAAAGTACTTAATGAAATCTGCACGAAATTGGGGACTTAGATGGGTGAATGGCTAGTTAGAGGGATCCTTATCCACACATAAACATATGCATACAACTTGATTCCCAGTTACTCTTTCGATAAACTATGAATGACAATGTTCCGAATTAATTGTATTGAACTAATTAATTCCCAGATTTCCCTAAGTTCATTGAATTGAATGGATAACGCATCACAACCAAATTATTCTTATCAAGTTCCCTAACTATGGAATACGCATGATAGAGATACATATCAAAGATCATTAAGTTCCATGGAAATCATAAACATTGACAAGGCATTCATAACTATGGAATACGCATGTTAATCCAGCCTAGGGTTTACTTAACACAATTGTGACTAGCAACCTTTACTACTTGTGAATATAAGTTCATAACGATTAGGTGAAATTCCCTTATATTCTAGCATCAAATTCATGCATGCAAATCAAGTGTCGACCCCCAACCCACATACATAAACAAGTTCTTAATAAGCACAGAAAAGTAAACCACATTCATACTTTATGAAATCGTAACTGGAGTGAATCAAATCATAAGAAACATATATTCATGGCTTCAAATTCCCCCTCTAACTAATAGGGGTTTAGTTCCTCATGACAGCAGTTAAACAAAGAAAACTGAATTGAAACATTGAAAACAAAGATAGACAACACCTAAGAACGCTCCAGCAGTAGTCACGACTTAGAGTAGCACCTTCTCCTTCCTTGAATAGCTGCGGCACAAGAGGGGTTTTCTGGGTTTGTGTGGATGATATGGCACGGCAGGGGGTAGGGGATGATTTCTGGCGTGATTGGTTGTGTCTGGAGGGTGGTGTGCACGGCAAAGGGTGTTTTAATATATATAGGCACCAAAAACCCTAAGTGAATCAGATTGGGACTTCTAGAAAACCAAATCCATTCAGAAATAGGCTCAAAACAATCAGATTTCCAATGGGAAAGGGCCTAAGGTGCGGCATAATAGGATAAGGTGGGATAAGGCTTCTAGAAAGCCTTGCAAGGCAAGGAAATCAGATATTCTAGAAGGCTAGGTGCGGCATGGAGGAGATAAGGTTTTTATGTCTCCTAAACTGAAATTAAACCCTCATTGTACCAGAAATTGAATTAGAAAAGGATTAGGATAGGATAAGGTTTGTTAAGACAAGATAAGGATTGGATAAGATAAGATAAGATAAGGTTGTTTTGGATAATGTTTTGGATAATTCTCCTTCTTTTGAGCTGATTCCTTATCTTCAATGATTTGAATTTATTTCTCCAACCTTGAAACATATTCCCAACTTCATTTAAACTCCAAATTCGTCCATCCTCATGCCCATTGCTTGTGCTATCCATTCCACGCCCAGATTTGCTCTAAAATGCTCCAAAATGCCTCTTTTTGCCAACTTTGCTTCTTGGACCTAAAAACACACGAAAATGACTTTAAACACTATACTAAGCAACAAATAGCTAAGCAAATGCAAGGAAACACACTAACTAAGTAGCATAAATATGCTCCTATCAAGCCCCCTCCTTTAGAAGTATGCGATGCATGCATGTTGTAGGGCTAATCCCCCTAATATTGGCCAATGTCCACCCAATGGCTGTTTTGTGCTCTTTCAATACCCGAATTAACTTTCCTTCCTCTGTTGCCGTGAGTGTGGAGGACACGATGACGGGCAACGTCTCGTTATCTCCCATAAAGACGTACTTCAAATGATCCGGCAATGGTTTAAGCTCAAGTACGGGTGCCTGAATCACTGAGGGTAACAACTTGTTAGTAGAAATTGGAATTGAAATTGGTTTTGAAGGCTTACCACGGTGCTGAGGTAGTGACTCTAGGGCAGCCACCATCTAGGCCTCTTCTTCACTTTTAGGCACGGCAATATTGGGTTTTTGCCCAATTCCTTGTGCAATTGTTGATTCAAGGGGATCCCTCTCCAAGGAATCAAGGTAATCCTGCGCCAATTCATCAAATATATCAATAGCAAAACAAGAATGATTTTCTTTAGGAAATTTAATAGTTTCAGCAAGATTGAAATCAATAACTTCCCCATCAAATTCCATTGTCAACGTCCCTTTGAACACATCGATCTTGGTGCGGGCTGTTTTCATGAAAGGTCTCCCAAGGAGGATCAGCAATGGGGTAGAATGGGGTGTATCCTCCATGTCAAGCACATAAAAGTCCGCTGGAAAAATCAGATTTCCAACCTGCACCAAAACATCTTCCAAAACTCCTTTTGGATATGCATTAGAACGATCGGCTAATTGAATTATAACACCATCGTTTTTAAGCTCACCTAAGTTCATAGATGCATAAATAGAGTATGGCATGACATTAATTGAAGCTCCTAAGTCTAACATAGCATGTTCAAACTTAGTATTACCAATAACGCAAGGAATTGTAAAACTACCCGGATCTTTGCATTTAGGGGGTAATTTCCTTTGTAAAACAGCAGAGACATTCTCACTTACTTGAACCACTTCTTTGTTAGAAATCCTTCTCCTTGTTGTACAAAGCTCTTTCAAAAACTTAGCATACCTTGGGACTTGCTTTATTGCATCAAGGAGTGGGCTATTGACTTGAACTTTCCGGAATGTTTCTAGAATGTCTTTTTCAGCATCCTCTTTCTTTGATTGCCGCAACCTGCCAGGAAAGGGCACAATTAGTGGAGTAGAGCTAGAAGAATTCATATTGGAACTTACCTTGATGGTTGGGGATGGTTTAGAAGTGGGAATTGGCTGCGGCAAGGATTGTGCATTCCTTGCCGTGGGTTTGGGTGATTCATCCTCCTCCAATTGCAGCTTCTTGTCCTCTTCTTGACTTGATCTAGATGGTTGTGAATCAGTTCCAACCTGCTTACCACTTCTCAACGTGATTGCTTGGGCGGTTTCAAATCCTCCTTTAGGATTAACAACGGTTGAACTAGGCAATCTGCCTTGTTCTCGGAATTGGCCCATGAATTCAGCCATTTGCCCCATTTGTTTCTTCAAGTGAAGAATTTTATCATTATTTAACGACGAACCTGAATTGGTTTGGGCCGAAGTTGGTTGAGGTTGTGGGGCTGCATACGGACTTGGAAACATCCCAGGGGGCTGTCTAAATCCGCTTTGTGGCTGTGCTTGTTGAGAGTCCCTTCACTTGAAGTTTGGATGATCTCTCCATCCTGGATTGTATGTGTTTGAGTATGGGTCGTGTCTTTGTTGGGTTTGGCCTTGAAAACCCACGGCTTGGGCAATTTCCCACCCCCCATTCTCAATCAATTGAGGGCATTGATCGTTGAGATGTCCCTGCATAGAACACACTTCACATATGGCCGGCCCTTGTGCTTTGGTTCCATCCACAACCTGTGACAAAAGAAGAGTGAGATTAGCCATTTGAGATTGTAATTCTGCAATTGCATTTACCTCATTCACTTGTTGTTGCCGTGGCCCTTCTCTCTGTCCAACTCCTTCGTATTGTTGCGCATTCAAGGCTCGATTTGCAATTAGAGTCTTGGCAGCCACGGGTGTTTTGTCAACCAAAGCTCCTCCCGCTGAAGCATCAAGCATTTGTCTCTCAATGGGGAGAAGTCCTTCATAGAAATATTGGAGGAGAAGTTCTTTTTTCATTTGGTGTTGTGGACAAGAAGCAACAAGCGCCTTGAAACGCTCATAGTAGGCTGGAAACGATTCCCCTTGGTTTTGTTGAATGCCACTTATCCTTTTCCTCAAGAGAATGACTCTTGAAGTTGGGAAAAATTTCTCTAAGAATGCACGCTTCATGCTTTCCCACGAAGTAACGGTTCCAGGTGCTAGTTCGTAGATCCAATCCTTAGCCTTTTCCAAAAGAGAGAATGGAAAGGCTTTCATCTTCAATATACTCCCATCAACATTGACAGGGGTCATGCTTGAACAAACCACTTCAAATTCCTTCAAGTGCTTGTTCGGATCTTCCATAGACAACCCGTGGAATTTGGGGATGTGGTGCAACAAGCTAGACTTCAATTCGAATTCGTCAGTCTTGCCCTCGGCCGCCCTAGGATACTGAATGCATAAAGGGGTTCCATTGTCCAATCCCGAGGCTGAAAGTTCTTTGATTGTTCGGTTATCTGCAGCCATGTCGTGCTCCTCTTCCAAATCCTCTTCAATTTCAACTTCAGATTCGTAATTAGAACTTGAACTAAGTAGACCAGGTTCTGGGTGCTTCCTCTTCCTTCTCAAATCTCCCTCAAAATCGTCGTTAAACTCCAAGATATGTGTGTGAACGGTTTGAGAACTTCGAGTCATACACTAGTACCTAAAACAAAGAAAACAAAACAAATCATTAAACTAAGCAAAACAGAAACAAAAACAAGTTAAAATACACGGCAGAAACTAGGGAGATTAGCAAGTTTGCTAATCCCCGGCAACGGCGCCAAAATTTGATGTGAGAATTACTTGACACTCAAATTAAAACCCTATCGACGTAGTATATGAAAGTAGGGATCGTTTAAGGACGGGGATTAGAAGGGATGCTAATCTATACAAATTAAACTCTAAAACACTAAAACTGGACTCTAGATAATGAAAACAGGTACTATGGGTCAATCTGAACGAATTTTAACTTCAAACAACTTAAAACAACCTAACTTGACTCAAACAAACCAAAACAAACTTAAAACAACAAATAAAACTCAACTAGACAGATTCTTGACACTAGAGACTCAAAACAGGCTAAATAGACTCAAAACAACAAAACTAACTTAAACAGACTCAAAACAGGTTCTAAGGGGTGAATTGGCTGACTTTTGGACTAGTTAGACTCAAAACACTAAAAGGGGACAGATTTGGACGAATTTAAACAAACTAAGACTCAATTAAGAACTAGGGGGTTTTTGGACGATTTAAGTAAAACTAAGCAGATTTAAGCAAACAAAGTAAATTGAAAGAGATAAAGGTGAATTCAGGGGTGAAAACTAGTTAGAGGGTTCCTCTCCACACATGAACATATGCATATGAATTGATTTCCAGTTATTCTTTCGATAAACCATGAATGACAATGCTTTGAATTAATTGTATTGCACTAATCAATTCCCAGATTTCCCTAAGTTCATTGAATTGAATGGATAACACATCACAACCAAATTATTCTTATCAAGTTCCCTAACTATGGAATACGCATGATAGAGATACATATCAAAGATCATTAAGTTCCATGGAAATCATAAACATTGACAAGGCATTCATAACTATGGAATATGCATGTTACTCTTGCCTAGGATTTACTTAACACAATTGTGACTAGCAATCTTTACTACTTGTGAATATAAGTTCCTAAAGATTAGGTGAAATTCCCTTATATCCTAGCATCAAATTCATGCATGCAAACTAAGTATGCATCCTTAATCAACACATAAGAACAAGTTCTTAATAAAACAGTTAAGCAAACCACATTCACAATTTATGAAACAATAACTGAAGGTAATCAATTCATATCAAACATATGTCCATGGCTTTGATTCCACCTCTAACTACAACGGAATTAGTTCCACATGTTCAACATAATTGAAAAGCAAGTTAAATTAAACATGAAGATCAAACAAGAGAGAAAGAACTCCAAGAAACTCCAATGGTTGCACGGCAAGCCGTCTCTTTTCTTCTCTGCGGCAAAGTATGGTTTTCTGAATGTATATAGGGGTGGTTGGATGGTATGGTACGGCAGAGGGTGAATTAGGTCAGAAACTATGGAGAATGGTGAGGGAAGGGTGCAGCAGAGAGTGGTGGGTGATTTCTGGCGTGAATGATGTATATGGAGGGTGGTGAAACCTGCGGCAACCCTCTAAACTTGTATATATAGGCACCACAAACCCTAGGGTAATCAGATTAGGGCTAGGACTCAGCATAAACAAGGAATTAGGGCCCTAGGTGCGGCAGAAATTGTGAATCCATTAGGAAAAAGGATTGTGGCCCAATTGATTTCTGAAAAGGATTTGTAGAACCCAAATCCACAAGGAAAAGGCTTAATAAGTCAGAATCCAAGAGGGAATGGAAGTGAGAAGGCACGGCACAAAGGGATAAGGCAGGGAGCCTTGCAAGGCAAGGAAAAGACCTTCTAGAAAGGAGGGAGGCGCCAGATTTTTAGGCTTCTAGAAAGAATGTGTTTCTGGGCAGATTTTGGGGTTTCTAGAAAAGTTTGGGGCGCCACTTTTGAAGGGGAATGGATAGGATTTCTAGAAATCAGGTTTTAAGTCCCCTAAACTGTAGAAAACAGGTTAGGATAAGATTAGGATAAGATAAGATAAGATAAGATAAGGATTGGGTAAGATAAGATAAGATAAGGTTGTTTTGGATAATGTTTTGGATAATTCTCCTTCTTTTGAGCTGATTCCTTATTTTCTTATCTTTGACTTCTTTCTTCCATCTTCTTAGCTGATTTCAAGCCTTTATATCTTCAATTTCGTCCATCAACTTGCCTCCATGCTTGCACTACCCAATCTTGGCCCAAAAATGCTCTAGAATGCTCCGAATTGTTTCTTTTTGCCATTTTGACACTTAGAACCTACAAACACACGAAAATAGCTTAAAATACAAAATTAACTAAGAACTAACAACGTAAATGCATGAAAACAAGCTAACTAAGTCGCATGAATATGCTCCTATCATACCCCTAGCCCCGTTACAACCCTATACTTCAATCTTGAGTGTTGTGTGTTTCAATATGTGGAGTTTGGGATTGGTATGAGCGTATGGTGTCCCTGGTTCTCGTATCCAAGTAGTAGCATTCCATTCATGAGATCATATCTAAACATGCTTATTAACTCCAGGAATTGCTTTCTTTGCTATAAACATATGTGAGTGTTTGTTTTCATGTTTATGGTGCGGAATATATAAGCACACAAATTAAACCCTCTTTTTATCAATTGTAGCAAAGTATGTAAGTAGGGATCGTTCTAGGCCGGGGATTAGGAGGGATTGCTAAATCACTTGAAAACTGACTCAAAAACTTAAAACAAAGTTAAAACACTAAATTAGACTCAAAGAATGCAAAACTATACTTTAAAACACTAAGACAAACCAAAAGACTCAAAACAGCAAACAAACACTCAAAACTGCCTTAAAAACACAAACTGGCTGTTTTGGACTCTAAACACAATTTTGGACGAAAATAAGTTTTAACTTGACTCAAAACACTCAAAAACACAAACTAAAACAGTTTCTAACTAATATGACTCAACAAAGTAAAGGGGGAATTGGTTTTGACGAAATTGAAAACAAAACATAAACTTTGTAAAACAAAACAGATTTTAAAACGAAATTGGTTAAAGTGAATGGATGGAAGGCTAGCTAAGGGGTTCTTCTCCACACATGTCATACTTGCATACAAAACGATTTCTAGTTGCTTTTCAATAAACCATGGATTCTCAACGCCCCAGATTAACCGTGAATTGCACTAATTAACCCTCAGATTTTCCTAACGTTATTGAATTGGATGATTGCATACGACAACCCAAAGCATTCCCCACAAGTTCCCTACATGAATTGCATAATAGAGATACAAGCAAGAATCATTAAGTTCTATGAAAACCATAAGCATTGACGAGGCATTAGTTACTATGAATTGCATGAAACTTATGCCAAGAATTTACTTAACGCGATTGAGATCATCAACCTTTACTACTTGTGAATATAATTCTGTAACAATTAGGTGAAACTTCCTTATATCCTAGCATTAGATTTATGCATGACAACTAAGCGTGCACTCTCAACCAACACACACAAATCAGTTTAATTCAAATAGATAAGTAAATTGAAATCACAATTTATGAATCACAACTAGAGGTAATCAAGTCATATAGCAAGCATAAACATGGTTTCGAATCCCCCCCTAGCCAGAGGGGGTTTAGTTCCTCATACTCACAGAACAAAGAGTATTGAATTTAAACATTGAAATCAAAGGAAAGGAAACACCTAAAACTTCCAGCAATTCAAACTTGAACGGCATGCACGTCCCAGGGCTCCTTCTCCTCCTCTTTGCTGCGGCACAAGGTCTAGGGACAGATTTTGGGGGTTATGAATGGTGTAGAAGGCTGGGTTAATGGCTAGGATGGATGTATGGTGCGGCAGAGAGTGAATTAGGTCAGAAACTATTGAGAATGGTGAAGGATGGGTGCGGCAGAGAGTGGTGGATGATTTCTGGCGTGAATGATGTATATGGAGGGGGTGTACACGGCAAAGGGTGGAGAAATATATATATAGGCACCAAAAACCCTAGGTGAATCAGATTAGGACTTCTAGAAAGCCAAATCCATCCAGAAATAGGTTTAAAACAATCAGATTTCTCATGGGAAAGGGCCTAAGGTGCGGCACAATAGGATAAGGGCAGGGAATGCCTTGCAAGGCAAGGAAAAAGGATTCTAGAAGGGAAGGAGACGCCAGATTTATAGGGTTCTAGAAAGAATGTGTTTTGTGGCAGATTTTGGGGCTTCTAGAGGGATTTGGGGCGCCACTTTTGTAGGGGAATGGATAGGACTTCTAGAAATCAGGTTTTAAGTCCCCTAAACTGAAGAAAACAGGTTAGGATAAGAGTAGGATAAGATTGGATAAGATAAGGTAAGATAAGATAAGGTTGTTTTGGATAATGTTTTGGATAATTCTCCTTCTTTTGAGCTGATTCCTTATCTTCTTTATCTTTGACTTCTTTCTTCCATCTTCTTAGCTGATTTCAAGCCTTTATATCTTCAATTTCGTCCATCAACTTGCCTCCATGCTTGCACTACCCAATCTTGGCCCAAAAATGCTCTAGAATGCTCCAAATTGCTTCTTTTTGCATACTTGCCGTTAGAACCTGAAAATACATCAAACTAGCTTAAAAGACTACTTTAACTAAGGAAAAACAACATAAATGCACAAGAACAAGCTAACTAAGGTGCATAAATATGCTCCTATCAGTTTACATCAATCTTCTCACATATACCTAGTGTAGGGTGTGTAGTCAGAAAATCTATGTGAAAATAGAGTGTATACCTTGTGAGGAATTGAGTGAATTCTCTAAGGCATGTTACTACATTCAAAACATTGTTTTAATTGGTTAAATGCGAGCTAATGATTAAGTATGTACTGAAGGGTGACTATGATTAAGTATGTACTGAAGGGTGGGGATGACTAAAATCTATGGTTATGATGATCTTGAATATGTCATGTATGTTGGAAATCCCTGAGGTGAATGTTGGAAGGTCAAGTTTGTTTTGTTTCGTTTTGCTTGAGGACTAGCAAAAGCTAAGTGTGGGGGAATTTGATAGGAGCATATTTATGCGACTTAGTTAGCTTGTTTTCATGCATTTATGTTGTTAGTTCTTAGTTAATTTTGTATTTTAAGCTATTTTCGTGTGTTTGTAGGTTCTAAGTGTCAAGATGGCAAAAAGAAGCAATTTGGAGCATTCTAGAGCATTTTTGGGCCAAGATTGGGTAGTGCAAGCATGGAGGCAAGTTGATGGACGAAATCGAAGATATAAAGGCTTGAAATCAGCTAAAAAGAGGGAAGAAAGAAGTCAAAGATAAAGAAGATAAGGAATCAGCTAGAAAGAAATGGAATTATCCAAAACATTATCCAAACCTTATCTTATCTTATCTTATTTTATCCTAATCTTATCCTACCTTGTTTTCAGCTACAAAAGAGATTTAATTTCAGTTTAGGAGACTTAAAACCTGATTTCTAGAAGTCTTATCCCTTGTCCTATAAATCTGGTGCCTCCTTCATCTCTAGAAGGTTTTTCCTTGCCTTGCAAGGCATTCCCTGCCTTATCCAAGCCTTGCCGTGCATTCTTATCCCTTTCCCTCTCAGATTCTGATTTGTTAGCCTATTTCCTTGTGGATTTGGGTTCTACAAATCCTTTTCAGAAATTAATTGGGCCATGATCCTTTTTCCTAATGGATTCACAATTTCTGCCGCACCTAGGGTCCTTATCCCTTGCTTATGCTGAGTCCAAGTCCTAATCTGATTACCCTAGGGTTTGTGGTGCCTATATATACAGAATTAGAGAAGTGCCGCAGGTTACACCACCCCATATACACTCCATAATTCGTTCTATACCACCACACCTTCAGGAATTCATACTTTGCCGCAGAGGAGAGAAGACAAGGCTTTGCCGTGGCTTCCATTGGAGGAGGACCTTGTGCCGCAACAACTTGCAACCATTGGAGACTTCCTGAGTTCTTTCTTCCCTTGTTTTAGTTTCAATGTTTATTTCAGATTGCTTTTCAATTGTTATGAACATGTGTAACTAAGTTTTTCTTAGTTAGAGGTGAATTCGAAGCCATGGACATATGTTTAATATGAATTGATTACCTCCAGTTATTGTTTCGTAAAACATGAATGCGATTCACTTATCTGTTTGATTAAAACTTATTCTTGTATGTGGGTTAAGGGTGCACACTTAGTTTGCATGCAAGAATCTGATGCTAAAATATAAGGGAATTTCACCTAATTGTTATGAACTTATATTTATGAGTAGTAAAGGTTGCTAGTCACAATCGTGTTAAGTGAATCCATGGCAGGAGTATCATCATGCTTTTCATAGTCACGAATGTCTTGTCAATGCTTATGATTTTCATAGAACTTAATGATCTTTGAATGTATCTCTATTATGCGTATTCCATGTAGGGAACTTGATAAGAATAATTTGATTGTCGATGCGTTATCCATCCAATTCAACGAATTAAGGAAAATCTAAAAGTTAATTTGTGCATTCACGATTAATTTGGGGTATTGTCATTCATGGTTTAAAGAAACAATACTGGAAATCAATTTGTATGCATATGTTTCATGTGTGGAGAAGGATTCTCTAACTAGCTTTTCACCCTTGAATTCACCTTAATTTCGTTTTAACTTACTTTGTTTGCTACAATTTACTTAGTTTTGTCAAATTCGTCCAAAAACCCCCTCAGTTCTTATTTGTGTTTTAGTTTTGTCAAATTCGTCCAAATCTATCCCCTTTCTGTGTTTTGAGTCTTACTAGTCTAGAATTTGTCCAATTCACTCTCTAGTATCTGTTTTGAGTCTATTTAGCTTAGTTTGTGTGTTTTGAGTCAATTTGGTCAGTTTTGAGTCATAAGAGTCTAGTTTAGTGTTTTAGAGTTTAAATTGTGTAGATTAGCATCCCTTCTAATCCCCGGCCTAAAACGATCCTTACTTTCATATACTACATCGATAGGGTTTTAATTTGAGTGTCAAGTAATTTTCACATCATTTAGGAAAGGGAATGTGTCCTAAAACTAAAGGGAAAGGGGTCCCCTTGCACGGCAAGGGAAAGGGAGAATGGGAAAGGTGCCGCAAGGACTTTAATGGTGCAAAGAATATGTAGTTTGTGTCCTAAAATGCATATGAGGCCTTCAAAGTTGCTGGAATTCAGGAACATTTAGGATTAGGAAAGGTCACACCAAAATAGGAAACCTTGGCTTAACTTTCCTACTTCAAGTAGGAATCCTTATTTGAGTAGGAATCCTCATGTGAGTAGGAATCCTCATTCTTCTAGGAATCCATCTTCAATTAGGAATCCTTCGTTGATTAGGAATCCTAACTTCTTCAAGTCTTCAATTTCATCAATTCCTTTTGCTCCAAGCATGTGATATCCATTCCAAGCCCAATTTTGCTCCAAAAGGCTCCAAAATGCACCTTCTTGCATACTTTGTCCTTAGAATCTGAAAACACACGAAAATGACTTTAAACACTAAAATAACTAAGGAAACACAACATAAATGCACAAGAACAAGCCAATTAAGTCGCATAAATATGCTCCTATCAAATTCCCCCACACTTAGCTTTTGCTAGTCCTCGAGCAAAACAAAACGAACTCAAGAAAGCAAAACGAAACAACAAAACACAACCTAAACCTTCCAACGTTTGCCTCAAGGATTTCCAATGCACATGACATGTTAAAAATCATCATCCCCACATATTTTAGTCATCTTCACACTTGAGCGCATACTTAATCATAGTCACCACTTACTAGTTCATAATTAACCAATCAAAACTATGTTTTGAATGTAGTAACATGCCTTAGAGAATTCGCTCAATTCCTTACAAGATATGCACTTAATTTTCACTCAGATTTTCTAACTACACACCCTATACTAGTTATATGTGAGAAGATTGATGTAGACATGAAAACGAATGCTCACATATATGTACAACAAAGAAAGCAATTTCTGGAGTTAATAAGCATGTTAGGTATGATCTTATGAATGGAATGCTACTACGTAGATGCGAGAACCAGTGACACCGTATGCTCATACCATTTCCAAACTCCACATATTGAATCACATAACACTCAAGATTGAAGTTTGAGGGTTGAACAGGGCTAAGGGAAATGGTTAAGAAAGAAAGGATATGGAAAACAATGGTTCTTAAAGCAATATGGTGTGAGAATTACTTGACACACAAATTAAACCCTATTGATGACAATTGTAGTAAAGATGCAAGTAGGGATCGTTCTAAACCGGGGATTAACTAGGGATGCTAATCAACACAAATAAGACTCAAAAACGTAAAAACAAAGTTTAAAACACTAAACTAGACTCAAAGAATGCAAGACTAAATTCTAAAACACTAAAACAACTCAAAAGACTCAAAACAGCACAAAAACACTCAAAACTGCCTAAAAACACAAACTGGGCAGTTTTGAACTCTAACACTACTTTGGACGAAAATAGACTTTAACTTGACTCAAGACACTTAAAAACACAAATCAAAACAGATTTTAACTAATATGACTCAACAAGTAAAGGGGGGTTTGTTTTTGAACGAATTTGAAAACAAAACAAGAAACTTAAAGTACTTAATGAAATCTGCACGAAATTGGGGACTTAGATGGGTGAATGGCTAGTTAGAGGGATCCTTATCCACACATAAACATATGCATACAACTTGATTCCCAGTTACTCTTTCGATAAACTATGAATGACAATGTTCCAAATTAATTGTATAGAACTAATTAATTCTCAGATTTCCCTAAGTTCATTGAATTGAATGGATAACGCATCACAACCAAATTATTCTTATCAAGTTCCCTAACTATGGAATACGCATGATAGAGATACATATCAAAGATCATTAAGTTCAATGGAAATCATAAACATTGACAAGGCATTCATAACTATGGAATACGCATGTTACTCCTGCCTAGGGTTTACTTAACACAATTGTGACTAGCAACCTTTACTACTTGTGAATATAAGTTCATAACGATTAGGTGAAATTCCCTTATATTCTAGCATCAAATTTATGCATGCAAATCAAGTGTCGACCCCCAACCCACATACATAAACAAGTTCTTAATAAGCACAGAAAAGTAAACCACATTCATACTTTATGAAATCGTAACTGGAGTGAATCAAATCATAAGAAACATATATTCATGGCTTCAAATTCCCCCTCTAACTAATAGGGGTTTAGTTCCTCATGACAGCAATTAAACAAAGAATACTGAATTGAAACATTGAAAACAAGGATAGACAACACCTAAGAACGCTCCAGCAGTAGTCACGACTTAGAGTGGCACCTTCTCCTTCCTTGAATAGCTGCGGCACAAGAGGGGTTTTCTGGGTTTGGGTGGATAATATGGCACGGCAGGGGGTAGGGGATGATTTCTGGCGTGAATGGTTGTGTATGGGGGGTGGTGTAGAATTCGTATGGATGGGTGGTGTGCACGGCAAAGGGTTGATTTAATATATATATAGGCACCAAAAACCCTAAGTGAATCAGATTGGGACTTCTAGAAAACCAAATCCATTCAGAAATAGGCTCAAAACAATCAGATTTCCAATGGGAAAGGGCCTAAGGTGCGGCACAGTAGGATAAGGTGGGATAAGGCTTCTAGAAAGCCTTGCAAGGCAAGGAAATCAGATATTCTAGAAGGCTAGGTGCGGCATGGAGGAGATAAGGTTTTTATGTCTCCTAAACTGAAATTAAAACCCTCATTGTACCAGGAATTGAATTAGAAAAGGATTAGGATAGGATAAGGTTTGTTAAGATAAGATAAGGATTGGATAAGATAAGATAAGATTAGGTTGTTTTGGATAATGTTTTGGATAATTCTCCTTCTTTTGAGCTGATTCCTTATCTTCTTTGATTTGAATTTATTTCTCCAACCTTGAAACATATTCCCAACTTCATTTAAACTCCAAATTCGTCCATCTTCATGCCCATTGCTTGTGCTATCCATTCCATGCCCAGTTTTGCTCTAAAATGCTCCAAAATGCATCTTTTTGCCAACTTTGCTTCTTGGACCTAAAAACACACGAAAATGACTTTAAACACTATACTAAGCAACAAATAGCTAAGCAAATGCAAGGAAACACACTAACTAAGTAGCATAAATATGCTCCTATCAAATTCCCCCACACTTAGCTTTTGCTAGTCCTCAAGCAAAACAAAACAAACAAAACATAACCTAAACCTTCCAACATTCACCTCAGGGATCTTCAATGATACATAACATGCCAAAGATCATTACTCCCACAGATTTTAGTTATCCCTACCCTTGAGCACATACTTAATCAAAGTTACCACACATTAGCTCGCATTTAATCAATTAAAACAACATTTTGAATGTAGTAACATGCCTTAGAGAATCCCTCAATTCCTTACTAGATATGCACTCAATCACATAGATTTTCTGACTACACTCCCTACACTAGTTATATGTGAGAAGATTGATGTAAACATGAAACTAATACTCACATATATGTTTATGACAAAGAAAGCAATTTCTGGAATGCATGTATAGATATGATCTCATGAATGGAATGCTACTACTTAGATGCGAGAACCAGGGACACCATATGCTCATACCAATCCCAAACTCCACATATTGAAACACATAACACTCAAGATTGAAGTATAGGGTTATAACGGGGCTAGGGGTATTGGCTAACAAAGAAAGGTAAGGAAAACAAACGTTCTCAAAGCAATAGCAAGCAAAGCAATGAATATGACACTTAGAACTCCCTTTCTTGAATGCAGCCGTACACTTTGAACACAAAGGGACAGAAAACACATATTTAGGGCCAATTTCAACGTTTTGGAGCCCTTCTTCAACAATCAACACTTATGAGTTTTAATCTCACTTATTTTGAACACTTTTCATACTTTTTCACAACTTTTCTTCTTCTTTTCTTTTTCACACGAATTTTTCTCTTTTTTTCTTCTTCTACCCGTGCCATCTTGATACTTTGTTGGCACACAATCAGACACATAAATCCCTTCCCCCACACTTGTTTTGCCGCCCAAATAACGAACAAAGGGAATTCATTCTTAGGTCATGCTCACTATGCCTTAAGAACAAGGGTAAGGATGGTCCTAATCTAGGCTAGGTAAGGATAATGTGGGTAAACAAAGAACATAGGCTAAACAAGGCTCAAAAGGGTTAAACCTACAATACATATGCAAAGGGTTAGGCTTTTTGGCTCTGGTTTTAAACTAAACAACTTCATCTTGATTATGTGTTATGCTAATCAATTTCATGCTTTGAATGAAACGGGTATGAGTTCTAGTATTTGGAACTAAATGATGAAACGCATTCCAAGTAGCAACCAAGCAAAGAATAATGAGATCATGCAACGACTTTAGAAAACAAAGAATGCACAGATTTTTAACTCTCCAAAGAACGTTAAAGGCTCAAGTCTCTCAGGGTTGTAGCGTTAGTTTGAGTTACTTCCTTCAAGCATGTTACAAAAACTGATTTTATCCTTTTTGTGATTACATGTGAATTCATGAATGTTAACTACAACCAAGCATAAACCAAAGAGCATATCAAACTTTCATCCATGTTTGTAACTTTCTTTAACAGTTATGCAATTAAAAACCAAATCCTCATCATTGTGTTGGAAGGTACCCTAAGACACAAACAAACACACAAAAACAACTCTTTTTGGGTTTTTTCAAAACAATTTTTCAAATTTTTATGGTATTTTCGGAGTTTCTTTTCAAAACACACTAAAACACACCAAAACAGCTTAAAAACACTTAAAAACACTGAAAACAACATTCAAAGTGATAGGTGATAAAAACCCACGAATTTCATGCAAAAACACTTTGTTACCCCCCCACACTTAAACCAAACATTGTCCTCAATGTTTCAAACATATACTCACAGAAAGCAAACAGCAATCAACACAACTAACGAACATAACAAAGATGGCAAAGGAAAAGCAATAAAGAGTAGGGTTGAGAAACGCAAATCTGGTTGTGGAGCCGGAGAGTTCCTAGGTCGTCTTTATTTGCATGGGTTGCCTCCCAAGAAGCGCTTGCTTTAACGTCTTCCAGCCGGACGAACCTTCTCTCTATTCTTCAATGGGGCCCACGGCATGCAGAGGTAGTTCTTCCACCACATGCTCCTCAAACAGCTCGTGCATTGGATCTTTGAATGGTAAGGGATAGTGATCCTTCCGGATTGTGGCATTGAACATCCTAAAATCATTGTAATCATGCCCACCAGCTTGGATTTGATTGGGAATCTGCACCATACAAGGTAACAACCTATTAGTTGAAATGGGAATCGAATCTGGAATAGATGGCTTACCCATGTACTGCAATGAAGTGGCAGCACTATGAACATTCTTCCCCATGATATTTTCGACCAATTGGGGCATTTTGAGGGCGGTGGCTGTATGGTCCTTGTGCTCCACTCCAATTCCCTCGTTTTGTATGGTTCTTGATGTATCCTTTGTGCTTGAACGGTCCGGCCCTATCTTTTTTATTTGATCCATGGCAAAACAAGAACGAACAATGTTAGGATTCTCAACAGACTTACAAACATTAAATTTAATCTTATCACCACCAAACTTCATAGTTAATGTTCCCTTGGCCACATCAATCTTGGTTTGGGCTGTTTTCATGAATGGTCGGCCAAGTAAGAGTGGTAATGGATGGGAATGGTCTGAATCCTCCATGTCAAGCACATAGAAATCTGCAGGAAAAATCAAGTGGTCTACCTGCACCAAAACATCTTCCAAAACTCCTTTTGGGTATGCATTAGATCGATCGGCTAATTGGATAATAACACCATCATTTTTAAGCTCTCCTAGATTCATAGATGCATAAACAGAATATGGCATGACATTTATAGATGCACCTAAGTCTAACATGGCAGATTCAAAACGAGTATTTCCAATAACACAAGGAATTGTAAAACTACCCGGATCTTTGCATTTAGGGGGTAATTTCCTTTGTAAAACAGCAGAGACATTCTCACTTACTTGAACCACTTCTTTGTTAGAAATCCTTCTCCTTGTTGTACAAAGCTCTTTCAAAAACTTAGCATACCTTGGGACTTGCTTTATTGCATCAAGGAGTGGGATATTGACTTGAACTTTCCGGAATGTCTCTAGAATGTCTTTTTCAGCATCCTCTTTCTTTGATTGCCGCAACCTGCCAGGAAAGGGCACAATTAGTGGAGTAGAGCTTGAAGAATTCATATTGGAACTTACCTTGATGGTTGAGGACGGTTTAGGAGTGGGGATTGGCTGCGGCAAGGATTGTGCATTCCTTGCCGTGGGTTTGGGTGCTTCATCCTCCTCCAATTGCAGCTTCTTGTCCTCTTCTTGACTTGATCTAGATGGTTGTGAATCAGTTCCAACCTGCTTACCACTTCTCAACGTGATTGCTTGGGCAGTTTCAAATCCTCCCTTAGGATTAACAATGGTTGAACTAGGCAACCTGCCTTGTTCTCGGAATTGGCCCATGAATTCAGCCATTTGACCCATTTGTTTCTTCAATTCATCCACCTCTTTAACTTGATGTTTTATGCTCTGCATGTCCTGCGTCAAAGAGGTTAGTGCTTGAAGAATTTTATCATTATTTAACGACGAACCTGAATTGGTTTGGGCCGAAGTTGGGTGAGGTTGTGGGGCTGCATATGGCATTGGAAACATCCCAGGGGGCTGTCTAAATCCGCTTTGTGGCTGTGCTTGCTGAGAATCCCTCCACTTGAAGTTTGGATGATCTCTCCATCCCGGATTGTATGTGTTTGAGTATGGGTCGTGTCTTTGTTGGGTTTGGCCTTGGAAACCCACGGCTTGGGCAGTTTCCCAACCCCCATTCTCAATCAATTGAGGGCATTGATCGTTGAGATGTCCCTGCATAGAACACACTCCACATATGGCCGGCCCTTGTGCTTTGTTTCCATCCACAACCTGTGACAAAAGAAGAGTGAGATTAGCCATTTGAGATTGTAATTCTGAAATTGCATTTACCTCATTCACTTGTTGTTGTCGTGGCCCTTCTCTCTGTCCAACTCCTTCGTATTGTTGCGCATTCAAGGCTCGATTTGCAATTAGAGTCTTGGCAGCCACGGGTGTTTTGTCAACCAAAGCTCCTCCCGCTGAAGCATCAAGCATTTGTCTCTCAATGGGGAGAAGTCCTTCATAGAAATATTGGAGGAGAAGCTCTTCCTTCATTTGGTGTTGTGGACAAGAAGCAACAAGCGCCTTGAACCGCTCATAATAGGCTGGAAACGATTCCCCTTGGTTTTGTTGAATGCCACTTATCTTTTTCCTCAAGAGAATGACTCTTGAAGTTGGGAAAAATTTCTCTAAGAATGCGCGCTTCATGCTTTCCCATGAAGTAACGGTTCCAGGTGCTAGTTCGTAGAGCCAATCCTTAGCCTTTTCCAAAAGAGAGAATGGAAAGGCTTTCATCTTCAATATACTTCCATCAACATTGACAGGGGTCATGCTTGAACAAACCACTTCAAATTCCTTCAAGTGCTTGTTTGGATCTTCCATGGACAACCCGTGGAATTTGGGGATGTGGTGCAACAAGCTAGACTTCAATTCAAACTCATCAGTTTTGCCTTGAGCCGCCCTAGGATATTGAATGCATAAAGGGGTCGCATTGTCCAATCCCGAGGCTGAAAGTTCTTTGATTGTTCGGTTATCTGCAGCCATGTCGTGCTCCTCTTCCAAATCTTCTTCAATTTCAACTTCAGATTCGGAATTAGAACTTGAACTAAGTAGATCAGGTTCTGGGTGCTTCCTCTTCCTTCTCAAATCTCGCTCAAAATCGTCGTTAAACTCCAAGATATGTGCGTGAACGGGTTGAGAACTTCGAGTCATACACTAGTACCTAAAACAAAGAAAACAAAACAAATCAGAAAACTAAGCAAAACAGAAACAAAAACAAGTTAAAATACACGGCAGAAACTAGGGAGATTAGCAAGTTTGCTAATCCCCGGCAACGGCGCCAAAATTTGGTGTGAGAATTACTTGACACACAAATTAAACCCTATTGATGACAATTGTAGTAAAGATGCAAGTAGGGATCGTTCTAAACCGGGGATTAACTAGGGATGCTAATCAACACAAATAAGACTCAAAAACGTAAAAACAAAGTTTAAAACACTAAACTAGACTCAAAGAATGCAAGACTAAATTCTAAAACACTAAAACAACTCAAAAGACTCAAAACAGCACAAAAACACTCAAAACTGCCTAAAAACACAAACTGGGCAGTTTTGAACTCTAACACTACTTTGGACGAAAATAGACTTTAACTTGACTCAAGACACTTAAAAACACAAATCAAAACAGATTTTAACTAATATGACTCAACAAGTAAAGGGGGGTTTGTTTTTGAACGAATTTGAAAACAAAACAAGAAACTTAAAGTACTTAATGAAATCTGCACGAAATTGGGGACTTAGATGGGTGAATGGCTAGTTAGAGGGATCCTTATCCACACATAAACATATGCATACAACTTGATTCCCAGTTACTCTTTCGATAAACTATGAATGACAATGTTCCAAATTAATTGTATAGAACTAATTAATTCTCAGATTTCCCTAAGTTCATTGAATTGAATGGATAACGCATCACAACCAAATTATTCTTATCAAGTTCCCTAACTATGGAATACGCATGATAGAGATACATATCAAAGATCATTAAGTTCAATGGAAATCATAAACATTGACAAGGCATTCATAACTATGGAATACGCATGTTACTCCTGCCTAGGGTTTACTTAACACAATTGTGACTAGCAACCTTTACTACTTGTGAATATAAGTTCATAACGATTAGGTGAAATTCCCTTATATTCTAGCATCAAATTTATGCATGCAAATCAAGTGTCGACCCCCAACCCACATACATAAACAAGTTCTTAATAAGCACAGAAAAGTAAACCACATTCATACTTTATGAAATCGTAACTGGAGTGAATCAAATCATAAGAAACATATATTCATGGCTTCAAATTCCCCCTCTAACTAATAGGGGTTTAGTTCCTCATGACAGCAATTAAACAAAGAATACTGAATTGAAACATTGAAAACAAGGATAGACAACACCTAAGAACGCTCCAGCAGTAGTCACGACTTAGAGTGGCACCTTCTCCTTCCTTGAATAGCTGCGGCACAAGAGGGGTTTTCTGGGTTTGGGTGGATAATATGGCACGGCAGGGGGTAGGGGATGATTTCTGGCGTGAATGGTTGTGTATGGGGGGTGGTGTAGAATTCGTATGGATGGGTGGTGTGCACGGCAAAGGGTTGATTTAATATATATATAGGCACCAAAAACCCTAAGTGAATCAGATTGGGACTTCTAGAAAACCAAATCCATTCAGAAATAGGCTCAAAACAATCAGATTTCCAATGGGAAAGGGCCTAAGGTGCGGCACAGTAGGATAAGGTGGGATAAGGCTTCTAGAAAGCCTTGCAAGGCAAGGAAATCAGATATTCTAGAAGGCTAGGTGCGGCATGGAGGAGATAAGGTTTTTATGTCTCCTAAACTGAAATTAAAACCCTCATTGTACCAGGAATTGAATTAGAAAAGGATTAGGATAGGATAAGGTTTGTTAAGATAAGATAAGGATTGGATAAGATAAGATAAGATTAGGTTGTTTTGGATAATTCTCCTTCTTTTGAGCTGATTCCTTATCTTCTTTGATTTGAATTTATTTCTCCAACCTTGAAACATATTCCCAACTTCATTTAAACTCCAAATTCGTCCATCTTCATGCCCATTGCTTGTGCTATCCATTCCATGCCCAGTTTTGCTCTAAAATGCTCCAAAATGCATCTTTTTGCCAACTTTGCTTCTTGGACCTAAAAACACACGAAAATGACTTTAAACACTATACTAAGCAACAAATAGCTAAGAAAATGCAAGGAAACACACTAACTAAGTAGCATAAATATGCTCCTATCACAATAGCAAGCAAAGTAAGGAAATTGACACTTAGAATTCAATTTTGAATGCAGAAATCACTTTAAACACAAAAGGGAAGAAATACACGTTCTAGGGCCAGATTTGATGTTTTGGACCCTTCCTTCAACAATCAACACTTTAAAACTCTTTTTCTCTTAATTTTCAACTCTTTTCCACTTTTTTTCATAACTTTTTCTTTTTCTTTTCTGCCCGTGCCTTATTTCCTTTTCTTGGCACACACACACACACACAAATCCCTTCCCCCACACTTGTTTTTCTGCAAGAAGACAATCAAAAGGAATTCTTTTTAAGTCATGCTTCACTATGCTTCAAGAACAAGGGTATGGATGGTCCTAATCTAGGCTAGGTAGGGATGATATGGTTCACAAAGAAAATAGGCTAAACAAAACTCAACGGGGTTTAAACCTACAAAACAAATGACAAAGGGGGTTCGGCTATTTGGCTGGTGGTTACTACACAACTTCATCTTGAATATGTGTTATGCAAATCAATAGCTTGCTTTGAATGAAATAGGTATGAGTTCTAGTACTTGGAACTAAATGATGAAACGCCTTCTAAGTAGCAACCAAGCAAAGAATAATGAGATCATGCAACAACTTTAGAAAACAAGAATGCACAGATTATCAACTCTCCAAAGAACGTTTTAGGCTCCAAAGAACGTTTGAAGAATAATTTGATTGTGATGCGCTTTTTCCATCCAATTCAATGACATGAGGAAAATCTGAGGGTTCATTTAAGTGTACCTAATTAATCTGGGGCGTTGAGAATTCATGTTTTATTGAAAAGCAACTAGAAATCGTTTTGTTTGCAAGTATGTCATGTGTGGAGAAGAACCTCCTAGCTAGCCCATCATCCATAGTTTTACCCAAATTCGTGCAGATTTCATTAGTTCTTTAATTTACTAGTTTTGTTTTCAAATTCGTCAAAACCCAATCCCCATTTACTTTGTTGAGTCATATTAGTTAGAAACTGATTTAGTTTGTGTTTTTAAGTGTTTTGAGTCAAGTCAAACCCTATTTTCGTCCAAATTTACTCTTAGTGGCGGATTTGAGTCTTTTAGCTTGTTTTGTGCTGTTTTGAGTCTTTTGAGTTGTTTTAGTGTTTTAGAGTTTAGTTTTGCATGCTTTGAGTCTAGTTTAGTATTTTTAACTTAGTTTTACGTTTTTGAGTCAGTTTCAAGTGTTTTAGCAGCCCCTCCTAATCTCCGGTCTAGAACGATCCCTACTTGCATCTATACTACAATTGTCAACGAGAGGGTTTAATTTGTGTGCTTATATATTTCGCATCAGCAAGAAGAAGAGAGGTGATGTGAAAATTAACTTGACACACAAATTAAACCCTCTTTTTGACAGTTGTAGTATATGTATAAGTAGGGATCGTTCTGGACCGGGGATTAGGAGGGATTGCTAAACACTTGAAACTGACTCAAAAACGTAAAAACAGCACAAAAACACTCAAAACTGCCTAAAAACACAAATGATGTGAGAATTACTTGACACTCAAATTAAAACCCTATCGACGTAGTATATGAAAGTAGGGATCGTTTAAGGCCGGGGATTAGAAGGGATGCTAATCTATACAAATTAAACTCTAAAACACTAAAACTGGACTCTGGACAATGAAAACAGGTACTATGGATCAATCTGAACGAATTTTAACTCTAGACAACCTAACTTGACTCAAATAACACAAAACAAACTTAAAACAACAAATAAAACTCAACTAGGCAGATTCTAGACACTAGAGACTCAAAACAGGCTAAATAGACTCAAAACAACAAAACTAACTGAAACAGACTCAAAACAGGTTCTAAGGGGTGAATTGGATGACTTTTGGACTAGTTAGACTCAAAACACTTAAAGGGGACAGATTTGGACGAATTTAAACAAACTAAGACTCAATTAAGAACTAGGGGGTTTTTTTGGACGAATTAAGCAAAACTAAGCAGATTTAAGCAAACAAAGTAAATTGAAAGAGATAAAGGTGAATTCAGGGGTGAAAACTAGTTAGAGGGTTCCTCTCCACACATGAACATATGCATACGAATTGATTTCCAGTTATTCTTCCGATAAACCATGAATGACAATGCTTTGAATTAATTGTATTGCACTAATTAATTCCCAGATTTCCCTAAGTTCATTGAATTGAATGGATAACGCATCACAACCAAATTATTCTTATCAAGTTCCCTAACTATGGAAGACGCATGATAGAGATACATATCAAAGATCATTAAGCTCCATGGAAACCATAAACATTGACAAGGCATTCATAACTATGGAATACGCATGTTACTCTTGCCTAGGATTTACTTAACACAATTGTGACTAGCAATCTTTACTACTTGTGAATATAAGTTCCTAACGATTAGGTGAAATTCCCTTATATCCTAGCATCAAATTCATGCATGTAAACTAAGTAGGCCTCCTTAATCAACACACAAGAACAAGTTCTTCATAAAACAGATAAGTAAACCACATTCACGATTTATGAAACAATAACTGAAGGTAATCAATTCATATCAAACATATGTCCATGGCTTTGAATCCACCTCTAACTAAAACGAAATTAGTTCCACATGTTCAACATAATTGAAAAACAAATTAAATTAAACATAGAAACGAAACAAGAGAAGAAAGAACTCCTCCTTCTCCAATGGAAGCCACGGCAAGGCCTTGTCTTCCCTTCTCTGCAGCAAAATATGGATTTCTGAATGTATATGGGGGTGAAGAATTCGTATGGATGGGTGGTGGTGTGCGGCAAGGCTTGGAAATATGTATATATAGCATGGCAAACCCTAGGGGAATCAGTTTAGGACTTGGACTCAGCATAAGCAAGGGATTAGGACCCTAGGTGCGGCAGAATATGTAGGAAAAAGGATTATGGCCCAATTGATTTCTGAAAAGGATTTGTAGAACCCAAATCCACAAGAAAATAGGCTAACAAATCAGAATCTGAGAGGGAAAGGGATAGGGATGCACGGCATGGCTTGGATAAGGCAGGGAATTGAGTGCAAGGCAAGGCAAAAGCCTTCTAGAAAGGAGGGAGACGCCAGATTTATAGGGTTCTAGAAAGAATGTGTTTTGTGGCAGATTTTGGGGTTTCTAGAAGAGTTTGGGGCGCCACTTTTGTAGGGGAATGGATAGGACTTCTAGAAATCAGGTTTTAAGTCCCCTAAACTGAAGAAAACAGGTTAGGATAAGATTAGGATAAGATAAGGTAAGATAAGATAAGGATTGGGTAAGATAAGATAAGATAAGGTTGTTTTGGATAATGTTTTGGATAATTCTCCTTCTTTTGAGCTGATTCCTTATCTTCTTTATCTTTGACTTCTTTCTTCCCTCTTTTTAGCTGATTTCAAGCCTTTGTATCTTCAATTTCGTCCATCAACTTGCCTCCATCCTTGCACTACCCAATCTTGGCCCAAAAATGCTCTAGAATGCTCCAAATTGCTTCTTTTTGCCATCTTGACACTTTGAACCTACAAACACACGAAAATAGCTTAAAATACAAAATTAACTAAGAACTAACAACGTAAATGCATGAAAACAAGCTAACTAAGTCGCATAAATATGCTCCTATCAACAAACTGGGCAGTTTTGGACTCTAAACACTACTTTGGATGAAAATAGATTTTAACTTGACTCAAGACACTTAAAAACACAAATCAAAACAGATTTTAACAATTCTAACACTTCAAAGTAAAGGGGGATTTGTTTTTGACGAATTTAAAACTAAAAACAGAAACTTTGCATAAAAAAATTTAGAAAAACGATTTTGATGAATTAAGAAGGGTGAAGGGCTAGTTAGAGGATCCTTCTCCACACATGAACATATGCATATAAATTGATTTCCAGTTATTCTTTCAACAAACCATGAATGACAATACCCCAAATTAATTGTATAGAACTAATTAATTCTCAGATTTACCTAGACTCATTGAATTGGATGAAAAGCATACGACAACCCAAATCATTCTTTATTAAGCTCCCTAACTATGAAAAGCATAATAGAGACACAAAACAAAGATCATTAAGCTTTATGAAAATCATAAGCATTGACATGACATTCGTGACTATGAAAAGCATGACACTCCTGCCAGGAATTTACTTAACGCGATCGTGACTAGCAACCTCCACTACTTGTAAATATAAGTTTGTAACGATTAGGTGAAATTCCCTTATATTTTAGCATCAAATTCATGCATGCAAACTAAGCATGCGTCCTTAATCAACACACAAGAACAAGTTCTTAATAAAACAGTTAAGCAAACCAGATTCACGATTCATGAAATCATAACTGGGGGAAATCAATTCCTATAAAACATATGTCCATGGCTTTGAATTCTCCTCTAACTATAAAGAAATTAGTTCCTCATTTTCGCAATTGATGTGAAAATTAACTTGACACACAAATTAAACCCTATTGATGACAATTGTAGTAAAGATGCAAGTAGGGATCGTTCTAAACCGGGGATTAACTAGGGATGCTAATCAACACAAATAAGACTCAAAAACGTAAAAACAAAGTTTAAAACACTAAACTAGACTCAAAGAATGCAAGACTAAATTCTAAAACACTAAAACAACTCAAAAGACTCAAAACAGCACAAAAACACTCAAAACTGCCTAAAAACACAAACTGGGCAGTTTTGAACTCTAAACACTACTTTGGACGAAAATAGATTTTAACTTGACTCAAGACACTTAAAAACACAAATCAAAACAGATTTTAACTAATATGACTCAACAAGTAAAGGGGGGTTTGTTTTTGAACGAATTTGAAAACAAAACAAGAAACTTAAAGTACTTAATGAAATCTGCACGAAATTGGGGACTTAGATGGGTGAATGGCTAGTTAGAGGGATCCTTATCCACACATAAACATATGCATACAATTTGATTCCCAGTTACTCTTTCGATAAACTATGAATGACAATGTTCCGAATTAATTGTATAGAACTAATTAATTCTCAGATTTCCCTAAGTTCATTGAATTGAATGGATAACGCATCACAACCAAATTATTCTTATCAAGTTCCCTAACTATGGAATACGCATGATAGAGATACATATCAAAGATCATTAAGTTCCATGGAAATCATAAACATTGACAAGGCATTCATAACTATGGAAGACGCATGTTACTCCTGCCTAGGGTTTACTTAACACAATTGTGACTAGCAACCTTTACTACTTGTGAATATAAGTTCATAACGATTAGGTGAAATTCCCTTATATCCTAGCATCAAATTTATGCATGCAAATCAAGTGTCGACCCCCAACCCACATACATAAACAAGTTCTTAATAAGCACAGAAAAGTAAACCACATTCATACTTTATGAAATCGTAACTGGAGTGAATCAAATCATAAGAAACATATATTCATGGCTTCAAATTCCCCCTCTAACTAATAGGGGTTTAGTTCCTCATGACAGCAATTAAACAAAGAATACTGAATTGAAACATTAAAAACAAGGATAGACAACACCTAAGAACGCTCCAGCAATAGTCACGACTTAGAGTGGCACCTTCCCCTTCCTTGAATAGCTGCGGCACAAGAGGGGTTTTCTGGGTTTGTGTGGATAATATGGCACGGCAGGGGGTAGGGGATGATTTCTGGCGTGATTGGTTGTATATGGAGGGTGGTGTGCACGGCAAAGGATTGATTTGTATATATATAGGCACCAAAACCCTAGGTGAATCAGATTGGGACTTCTAGAAAACCAAATCCATTCAGAAATAGGCTCAAAACAATCAGATTTCCAATGGGAAAGGGCCTAAGGTGCGGCACAGTAGGATAAGGTGGGATAAGGCTTCTAGAAAGCCTTGCAAGGCAAGGAAATCAGATATTCTAGAAAAGCTAGGTGCGGCATGGAGGAGATAAGGTTTTTATGTCTCCTAAACTGAAATTAAAACCCTCATTGTACCAGAAATTGAATTAGAAAAGGATTAGGATAGGATAAGGTTTGTTAAGATAAGATAAGGATTGGATAAGATAAGATAAGATAAGGTTGTTTTGGATAATGTTTTGGATAATTCTCCTTCTTTTGAGCTGATTCCTTATCTTCAATGTTTTGAATTTATTTCTCCAACCTTGAAACATAATCCCAACTCCATTTAAACTCCAAATTCGTCCATCCTCATGCCCATTGCTTGTGCTATCCATTCCATGCCCAGTTTTGCTCTAAAATGCTCCAAAATGCATCTTTTTGCCAACTTTGCTTCTTGGACCTAAAAACACACGAAAATGACTTTAAACACTATACTAAGCAACAAATAGCTAAGCAAATGCAAGGAAACACACTAACTAAGTAGCATAAATATGCTCCTATCAGCAATCAAACAAATATAAATAAAATTAAACATTGAACAAAGATAGAAAACACCTAGAAAACGCTCCAGATTCCTTCCTTCCTTCCTGGCAAGTTGCGGCACAATGATAGGAGCATATTTATACGACTTAGTTAGCTTGTTTTCATGCATTTATGTTGTTAGTTCTTAGTTAATTTTGTATTTTAAGCTATTTTCGTGTGTTTGTAGGTTCTAAGTGTCAAGATGGCAAAAAGAAGCAATTTGGAGCATTCTAGAGCATTTTTGGGCCAAGATTGGGCAGTGCAAGCATGGAGGCAAGTTGATGGACGAAATTGAAGATACAAAGGCTTGAAATCAGCTAAAATGAGGGAAGAAAGAAGTCAAAGATAAAGAAGATAAGGAATCAGCTATAAAGAAGGGGAATTATCCAAAACATTATCCAAACTACCTTATCTTATCCTAATCTTATCCTACCTTGTTTTCAACTACAAAAGAGATTTAATTTCAGTTTAGGAGACTTAAAACCTGATTTCTAGAAGTCTTATCCCTTGTCCTATAAATCTGGCGCCTCCCTCCTCTCTAGAAGGTTTTTTCCTTGCCTTGCAAGGCATTCCCTGCCTTATCCAAGCCTTGCCGTGCATTCCCTATCCCTTTCCCTCTCAGATTCTGATTTGTTAGCCTATTTCCTTGTGGATTTGGGTTCTACAAATCCTTTTCATAAATCAATTGGGCCATAATCCTTTTTCCTAATGGATTCACACATTCTGCCGCACCTAGGGTCCTAATCCCTTGCTTATGCTGAGTCCAAGTCCTAATCTGATTACCCTAGGGTTTGTGGTGCCTATATATACAGAATTAGAGAGTTGCCGCAGGTTACACCACCCTATATACACTCCATAATTCGTTCTATACCACCACACCTTCAGAAATTCATACTTTGCCGCAGAGGAGAGAAGACAAGGCCTTGCCGTGGCTTCCATTGGAGAGGAAGGGTTGTGCCCCAGCCTACCTGCAACCATTGTAGTTCTTGGAGTTCTTTCTTCTCTTGTTTCTATTTCCATGTTTAATTTAATTTGCTTTTCAGTTATGTTGAACATGTGGAACTAATTTCGTTTTAGTTAGAGGTGGATTCAAAGCCATGGACATATATTTAGTATGAATTGATTACCTCCGGTTATTGTTTCATAAATTGTGAATGTGGTTTACTTATCTGTTTTATTAAGAACTTATTCTTGTGTGTTGATTAAGGATGCATACTTAGTTTACATGCATGAATTTGATGCTAGGATATAAGGGAATTTCACCTAATCGTTAGGAACTTATATTCACAAGTAGTAAAGGTTGCTAGTCACAATCATGTTAAGTAAATCCAAGGCAGAATTAACATGTAGTTCATAGTTATGAATGCCTTGTCAATGTTTATGATTTCCATGGAACTTAATGATCTTTGATATGTGTCTCTATCATGCGTATTCCATAGTTAGGGAACTTGATAAGAATAATTTGGTTGTGATGCGTTATCCATTCAATTCAATGAACTTAGGGAAATCTGAGAATTGATTAGTGCAATACAATTAATTTGAGGCATTGTCATTCATGGTTTATCGAAAGAATAACTGGAAATCAATTTGTATGCATATGTTCATGTGTGGAGAAGAACCCTCTAACTAGCTTTTCACCCTTGAATTCACCTTCACCTCTCTTTAATTTACTTTGTTTGCTGGAATCTTCTTAGTTTTGATAAATTCGTCTAAAAACCCCCTCAGTTCTTATTTGTGTTTTAGTTTTGTTAAATTCATCCAAATCTGTCTCTTTTTAGTATTTTGAGTCTTATTAGTCTAAAATCCATCCAATTCACTTTCTAGTACCTGTTTTGAGTCTGTTTAAATTAGTTTTGCTGTTTTGAGTCAATTTGGTCAGTTTTGAGTTGTCTAGAGTCCAGTTTAGTGCTTTAGAGTTTAACTTGTGTAGATTAGCATCCCTTCTAATCCCCGGCCTAAAACGATCCCTACTTTCATATACTACGTCGATAGGGTTTTAATTTGAGTGTCAAGTAATTTTCAAATCACACAATGAGGGTATGGCTGAATGGTAGTGTAGAGATGTGTGAATGAGAGATGGTGGTGTGAATGGTGCAACAAAAGGGTCAATTTATAGGGGGAGGTGCGGCACAAACATGTAGTGTAGGAAAAGGATTACAAAATGTAGTTTGTGTAGGAAAATAAAATCACAATCCTAAGGGGAAAAGGTTTATGTAATCCTAGCAGGAAATAGGACATCTAGAAGGTCAAAAACCAAAGGGATTTAGGAGAAAGGTGCGGCTGGATCATGCATCTAGAAGGCTTGGGGCGCCACTTTTTTAGGGACTTCTAGAAAGGGTGTTTATTTGGCTGATTTTGGCACTTCTAGAAGGGACTAGGTGCAGCACCTTTGTAGGAGAGGATAAGGTTCCTAGAAATCAGGTTTTTAAGTCTCCTAAACTGAAATTGAATCCCTTTTGCAGCAGGAATTGAGTTAGGAAAGGATTAGGATAAGATAAGATAAAGTTTGGATAAGATAAGGATAAGATAAGGTAGTTTGGATAATGTTTTGGATAATTCTCCTTCTTTGTAGCTGATTCCTTATCTTCTTTGACTTGGATTTATTTCTTCAACTCTTTTGCACATTCCTAGCCTCTCTTGAACTTCAAATTCGTCCATCCATCTTGCTCCAATCTTGTGATATCCATTCCAAGCCCAAAACTGCTCTAAAATGCTCCAAATTGCATCTTTTTGCCAACTTTGCTACTAGGACCTACAAACACACGAAAATGACTTAAGACACTATAATAAGCAACAAATAACTAAGTAAATGCAAGAAAACACACTAAGTCGCATAAATATGCTCCTATCAAGAGGAATGAGAAAGCCACGGCAAGGAAGAATGAAACAATGCCGCAGCCTCCAATTGCACCTTTGCTGTGTCCTACAACCAAGGTAAGTCCAAAATCGAATGTTTCAAGCTCTATTCCACTAAATGCACCCTTTCCTAGCAGGTTCATGCAGTCAAAGAAGGAAGAAAACGAGAAAGACATTCTGGAAACATTTAGGAAAGTGCAAGTCAATATACCTCTCCTTGATGCAATTAAGCATAAGCAACTTCCAAGGTACGCTAAGTTTTTGAAAGAACTTTGTACAACAAGGAGAAGAATTTCGAACAAGGAAGTTGTCCAGGTAAGTGAGAATGTCTCTGCTGTTTTGCAAAGGAAATTACCCCCTAAATGCAAAGATCCGGTAGTTTTACAATTCCTTGCGTTATTGGCAATACTAAGTTTGAACATGCTATGTTAGACTTAGGAGCTTCAATTAATGTCATGCCTTACTCAATTTATGCATCTATGAATTTAGGAGAGCTTAAAAACGATGGTGTTATAATTCAATTAGCCGATCGTTCTAACGCATATCCAAAAGGAGTTTTGGAAGATGTTTTAGTGCAGGTGGATAACTTGATATTCCCAACAGATTTCTATGTTTTAGAGATGGAGGATTCGCCCAATATCACCCCATTGCTGATCCTACTTGGGAGGCCCTTCATGAAAACAGCACGCACCAAGATCAACGTGTTCAAATGGACTTTAACAATGGAATTTGATGGGGAGATTATTAATTTTAACATTTCTGAGGCTATTAAATTCCCTAAAGACGATCATTCTTGCTTTTCTATTGATGCATTTGATTCATTGGCGCATGAATTCTTTGATTCGTTGGAAGAAGATCCCCTTGAAACAACAATTGCACAAGGAATTGGAATAAAGCCCAATCTGGCCGTACCTAATGAAGAACAAGCCGAGATTGTGGCTGCCTTTGCCTCATTGCCACAACATCGTGGTAAGCCTCTTAACCCAATTCCAATTCCCATTTCTACTAATACGTTGTTACCTTCTATGATTCAGGCCCCTACTCTTGAACTTAAGCCATTGCCGGATCATTTAAAGTATGTCTTCTTGGGAGAAGAAGAGACGTTGCCCGTCATTGTCTCTGCATCCCTCACGGCAATAGAGGAGGAGAAGTTGATTCGGGTGTTGAAAGAGCACAAAACAGCCATTGGATGGACATTGGCTGACATTAAGGGAATTAGCCTTACAACATGCATCCATCGCATACTTCTAGAGGAGGGGGCTAAACCAAATAGAGAGGCTCAACGCCGACTCAACCCTCCAATGATGGAAGTTGTGAAAAAGGAGATTATCAAGCTTCTTGATTGTGGAGTGATTTATCCAATTTCGGATAGCCGTTGGGTTTCACCGGTGCAAGTTGTTCCAAAAAAATCCGGAGTCACTGTGGTGAAGAATGCCGAGAATGAGCTTGTGCGAACTCGTATCCAAACAGGTTGGAGAGTGTGCATCGCTTATAGGAAGCTCAACGCCACCACAAGGAAGGACCACTTCCCTTTGCCGTTCATTGATCAAATGCTTGAAAGGTTAGCCGGTCATTCTTTTTATTGTTTTCTTGATGGCTATTCTGGATATAATCAGATTGTCATAGCTCCGGACGACCAAGAAAAGACCACTTTCACGTGCTCCTTTGGTACCTTTGCCTATCGTCGCATGCCATTCGGTTTATGCAATGCACCTGCCACATTTCAAAGATGCATGGTAAGTATCTTTTCCGATTTTGTTGAGAAGATTATTGAGGTTTTTATGGATGACTTTAGTGTATTTGGTGATTCGTTTGACGGTTGTTTGGAAAATCTCACATTAATCTTGCAACGATGCGTTGAAACTAACCTTGTGTTAAATTGGGAAAAATGTCACTTTATGGTTAAACAAGGCATAGTTTTAGGGCATATCATTTCAGAAAGGGGAATTGAGGTTGATAAATCAAAAATAGATCTTGTACGCTACTTACCCTCTCCTACTTCGGTTAGAGAGGTTCGTTCGTTTCTTGGTCATGCAGGATTCTATAGGCGATTCATTAAGGATTTTTCGAAGATTTCTCAACCTTTGTGCCGTCTCCTTCAAAAGGAAGTAGCTTTCAAGTTTGACGAGGAATGTGAGAAGGCTTTCAACCAACTCAAAAAGATGCTAACCACGGCACCAATCATTATGCCGCCAGATTGGAGCCTTCCGTTTGAGCTAATCTGCGATGCTTCCGACTATGCATTAGGGGCTGTGTTAGGACAAAGGAAGGACAAGAATGTGCACGTCATCTACTATGCCTCAAGGACCTTGAACGATGCTCAATTGAACTACTCTACGACAGAAAAAGAACTTCTTGCCATTGTCTTTGCTTTAGATAAGTTTCGTTCATATTTACTTGGTACTAAAGTCATTACTTACTCTGATCACGCAGCTTTAAAATACTTACTTACGAAGAAGGAGGCTAAACCAAGGCTTATTCGATGGATGCTCCTACTTCAAGAGTTCAATATCGAAATCCGGGACAAGAAAGAAGTTGAAAACGTAGTGGCTGACCACATAAGCAGATTGGTGCGTGAAGAAGACCCAATTCCCATCCCTGAGACGTTTCCAGATGAGCAGCTGCTGTCCATTAAGGTAAGTACCCCATGGTATGCCGATTTAGTTAACTATTTGGTTACCAAACAAGTTCCAAACACCCTAAACAAGCAACAAGGTGATAAATTGAAGAAAGATGCACGGTTTTATGTTTGGGATGATCCATACTTGTGGAAGTACTGCCCCGATCAGATTATACATAGGTGTGTGCATAATTTGGAGTTTAACTCCATTTTAACTTTCTGCCACACTTATGCATGTGGGGGACACTTTGTCACACAACGCACAGCCCTTAAAGTGTTAGAATGTGGATTTTATTGGCCTACGATCTTTAGGGATGATAGGTGCATATTTATGCGACTTAGTTGGTTTGTTCTTGTGCATTTATGTTGTGTTTTCTTAGTTATTTTAGTGTTTAAAGCCATTTTCGTGTGTTTCTAGGTCCTAAAGACAAAGTATGCAAGAAGATGCATTTTGGAGCATTTTGGAGCAAAATTGGGCTTGGAATGGATATCACATGTTTGGAGCAAAAGGAATGGACGAAATTGAAGACTTGAAGATGTTAGGATTCCTAATCAAAGAAGGATTCCTAATCAACGAAGGATTCCTAATTGAAGATGGATTCCTAGAAGAATGAGGATTCCTACTCACATGAGGGTTCCTACTCACATAAGGATTCCTGCTCAAACAAGGATTCCTACTTGAAGTAGGAAAGTTAAGCCAAGGTTTCCTATTTTGGTTTGCCTTTCCTAATCCTAAATGTTTCCAAATTCCAGCAACTTTGAAGGCTTCCTATGCATTCTAGGACACAAATTGAAGGACTTAGACCACCTAAGGACCCTTGCCGCACCTCCTTACCCCTTTCCTCTTCCTTGCCGTGCAAGGGAGAGGGTTATTTCCTGTTTCCTTGCATTAAAACACATTCCTTTTTAATTTAAAGTCTTTGCCGCACACCCCTGGCACTTTCCTTTAGTTTTCTGATTTTGTTTCCTCTTTCTAGATGCTTTTGACTTAATTTCTGATTACCTAAATAAGTTAGGGTTTTAATTTCCCTAAAACCTTTAAATAAACTTCCTTGTTGCAGCCACAGAGGATCCTTTCATCCATCCACACAACCTGTCTCGCCAGAATTCCTTCCCCAACCCTAGCCGCACCTATCCTTCACCATTCTCCATAGTTTCTGACCAAAAACACTCCCTGTCGCACCATACATCCATCCTAGCCAATAACCCAGCCATCTACACCACTCATAACTCCCAAAACTCACCAACAACCCTTGTGCCGCAGCAAAGAGGAAGGAGGAAAGCCCTTGGACGTGCCTGCCATTCAATTTAGGATTGCTGGAACGTTTAGGTGTAATCTTTCTTTTGTTTTCAATGTTTCAATTCAATAATCTTTGTTCTGTGAGTATGAGGAACTAAACCCCTCTTAGCTAGGGGGGGATTCGAAACCATGATTATACTTGCAATATGATTTGATTACATCCAGTTGTGATTCATAAGTTGTGAATTCAATTTACTTATCTGTTCATATTATAACTGATTTGTGTGTCTTAATTGAGGTGGCCAACTTAATTTGCATGCATGAATTTGATGCTAGAATATAAGGAAGTTTCACCTAATCGTTATGAACTTATATTCACAAGTAGTGAAGGTTGCTAGTCACGATCGCGTTAAGTAGATTCTTGGCATAAGTATCATGCAATTCATAGTTACGAGTGCCTCGTCAATGCTTATGATTTTCATAGAACTTAATGATCCTTGCTTGTATCTCTATTATGCAAGTCATGTAGGGAACTTGTGGGGAATGCTTTGAGTTGTCGTATGCAATCATCCAATTCAATAAAATTAGGAAAATCTGAGGGTTAATTAGTGCAATTCACGGTTAATCTGGGGCGTTGAGAATTCATGGTTTATTGAAAAGCAACTGGAAATCGTTTTGTATGCAAGTGTGTCATGTGTGGAGAAGAACCTCCTAGTTATCCCATCATCCATAGTTTTCACCCAATTTCGTGCAGATTTCACTAGTTCTTTAAGTTTCTTGTTTTGTTTTCAAATTCGTCAAAACCCAATCCCCCCTTTACTTGTTGAGTCATATTAGTTAGAAACTGTTTTAGTTTGTGTTTTTGAGTGTTTTGAGTCAAGTTAAAATCTATTTTCGTCCAAAGTAGTGTTTAGAGTCCAAAACTGCCCAGTTTGTGTTTTTAGGCAGTTTTGAGTGTTTTCGTGCTGTTTTGAGTCTTTTGAGTTGTTTTAGTGTTTTAGAGTCTAGTTTTGCATTCTTTGAGTCTAGTTTAGTGTTTAAACTTTGTTTTTACGTTTTTGAGTCAGTTTCAAGTGCTTTAGCAATCCCTCCTAATCCCCGGTCTAGAACGATCCCTACTTATACATATACTACAATTGTCAACCAGAGGGTTTAATTTGTGTGCTGTTTTACATTGCATCAAATTTTTGGCGTCGTTGCCGGGGATTAGCAACTTTGCTAATCCCTTGGATCTTTTCTTTCTGATTACTTTTAAATTGTTTCAGTTTCTGACTTTGTTTTGTTTCTTGTTTTTAGGTACTAGTTTATGACTCGGAGTTCTCAAACTATTCGTAAGAATATTTTGGACTTTGACGACGATTTTGAAAGGACTTTGAGAAGGAAAAAAACTCAACAAGCATCTAATCCATCTAGCCCTGAACCTGAGCTTGAAGAACCAGTGCTAGAAGAGGAAGAAGACCCCACGGCACAGGTTGTGGAAGAGGTACAAGTCATGGCAGCGGACAATCGAACAATCAAGGAGCTCTCTGCTTCGGGATTGGACAATGCCACACCCCTATGCATCCAATACCCCATGGCTGCTCAAGGCAAAACCGAGGAGTTCGAGTTGAAGTCAAGTTTGTTGCACCACATTCCAAAGTACCATGGGCTGTCCATGGAGGATCCAAACAAGCACTTGAAAGAGTTCGAAGTGGTGTGTTCAAGCATGACCCCTGTCAACGTCGACGAAAGCATACTGAAGATGAAGGCTTTCCCTTTTTCTCTCTTGGAAAAGGCTAAAGAGTGGTTGTATGAACTAGGCCCCGGAACTGTCACATCTTGGGAGAGCATGAAACGGGCATTCTTGGAGAAGTTTTTCCCAACTTCCCGAGTCATTCTCTTACGTAAAAGGATTAGTGGCATTCAGCAAAATGAAGGTGAATCGTTTCCTACTTATTATGAACGTTTTAAAACTCTTGTTGCTTCATGTCCACAGCATCAAATGAAGGAGAAGCTTCTTCTTCAGTATTTCTACGAAGGGCTTCTACCCATTGAACGTCAGATGCTAGATGCCTCAACGGGCGGAGCTTTGGTTTACAAGACACCCATGGCTGCCAAGACCTTGATAGCTAACCGAGCGTTGAACGCTCAACAATATGAAGGTGTTGGACAAAGAAGCAACTCACGGCAGTAAGTAAATGAGGTAAGTGCCGTTTCTGATTTACAATCTCAAATCACTAACCTTACTTCTATGTTTTCGCAGTTTATGGAAGGATGTAAAACGCAAGGAATGTCCTCCAATGTATGTGGCGTGTGCTCCATTCAAGGCCACCAATATGAGAAGTGTCCTCAATTAATTGAGAATGGTGGATGGGAATCTGCCAATGCCGTAGGTTTTGGAGGCCAAAACCAGCCAAGGAACGATCCATACTCTAATACCTACAATCCAGGTTGGAGAGACCACCCAAATTTCAAGTGGAGGGAGCCCCAACAATCCCAACAACAAGGAGGCTTTAGGCAGCAACCCCCGGGCTTCTACACTAAGCCATTCACACCCACACAAGCACCACAGCAATCTGCTCAAACTAATTCAGTCCATGGACAATGATCACATTACTCAATTACTAACCTCTTTGGTGCAGGGACAGCAAAATCAAACCAAAACAATGCTCAATCAAGCTAAAGAGGTGGATGAGTTGAAGAAACAAATGGACCAAATGGCAGAATTCATGGGGCAATTCCGAGAACAAGGCAAACTTCCTAGCTCAACCGTTGTGAATCCAAAAGGAGGTTTCGAATCTGCAAAAGCCATATTAGCCATATTGTTAAGAAGTGGAAAAGAGGTTGGGGCAGGTAAACAACCCTCAACATCAGGTCACAAAGAAGATGAAAAACTTCAATTTGAAGAGGAGGAACAAAGCCAACCCACGGCAAGGAAGGATACACCTTTGCCGCAGGCCCTAAATGCTCCTAAACCATCAAATCTGTCCAACAAAGGTAAGAACGTGTCAAATTCAGTTCCTACTAATGTTTTTCCTTCGAATGTTCCTTTTCCTAGCAGGTTCATGCAAACAAAGAAAGAGGAAGCAGAAAAGGACATTCTAGAGACATTTAGGAAGGTTCAAGTCAATATACCACTTTTGGATGCAATTAAGCAAGTTCCGAGGTATGCCAAGTTTCTGAAGGAGTTGTGCACAACTAGGAAGAGAGTTTCGAACAAGTAGGTTGTGAAGGTAAGTGAAAATGTTTCAGCCGTATTGCAACGTAAACTGCCCCCTAAATGCAAAGATCCCGGCAGTTTTACGATTCCTTGTGTAATTGGCCATACTCGTTTTGAATCTGCCATGCTTGACTTAGGTGCATCTATAAATGTCATGCCTTATTCTATTTATGCATCTATGAACTTGGGTGAATTGAAAAAGGATGGTGTGATCATACAATTGGCTGATCGTTCTAACGCTTATCCAAAAGGAGTATTGGAGGATGTTTTAGTGCAGGTGAATCATTTAGTCTTCCCGGCTGATTTTTATGTTTTGGACATGGAAGATTCAGCCCATTCCACCTCTTTGCCGATTCTCCTTGGTAGGCCATTCATGAAGACAGCCCGCACCAAGATTGATGTGTTCAAAGGAACGTTGTCAATGGAATTTGATGGGGAAGTGATTAATTTCAATATTTCTGAAGCCATGAGATATCCTAATGATGATCAATCTTGTTTTTCTATTGATATTATTGATTCTTTGGTGCAGGGGTATTTGGAAGATTTGAATGACGATGCACTTGAAAAGGTCATTACAAGAGGGATAGAGCTCAACAACAAGTGAGCAGAACCCATGCTAACCCACGGCACATATGAACCAATCCATGCCGTGCCCTCTTGTGAGGAATTCATTGAGATGGTTGCTGCCCTTGAGTCACTACCCATGCATGAGTGTAAGTCTCCTAACTTTGATTCAATTCCCGTTTCGACTAATAAGTTGCTTCCTTCAGTGATTCAGGCACCTACCCTTGAGCTTAAACCGTTACCAAATCATTTGAAGTATGTTTTCTTGGGGGAAAAAGAGACCTTACCTGCCATTATTTCCTCATCCCTCACGGCACAAGAAGAAGAGAAGCTAGTGCGTGTTTTAAGGGAGTTCAAATCTGCCCTAGGATGGACCTTAGCCGACATCAAGGGGATAAGCCCTACAACTTGCATGCATCACATATTTCTTGAGGAGGGGGCCAAACCAACTAGAGAGGCTCAACACCGTCTCAATGATGCAAAATATATAAGCACACAAATTAAACCCTCTTTTTATCAATTGTAGCAAAGTATGTAAGTAGGGATCGTTCTAGGCCGGGGATTAGGAGGGATTGCTAAACCACTTGAAAACTGACTCAAAAACTTAAAACATAGTTAAAACACTAAATTAGACTCAAAGAATGCAAAACTATACTCTAAAACACTAAAACAAACCAAAAGACTCAAAACAGCAAACAAACACTCAAAACTGCCTTAAAACCACTTTCTGGGCAGTTTTGAGCACTAAGGAAGAATTTGGACGAAAACAGTTTATAACTTGACTCCAGACACTTAAAAACACAAACTAAATTGATTTCTAACTAACTTGACACTTCAAAATAAAGGGGGAATTGGTTTTGACGAATTTGAAAACAAAACAAAAACTTTGTAAAACAAAACAGATTGTAAAACGAAATTGGTTTAAATTAATGGATGGAAGGCTAGCTAAGGGGTTCTTCTCCACACATGTCATACTTGCATACAAAACGATTTCTAATTGCAATTCAATCAACCACGAATTCTCAACACTCCAAGTTAATTAGGTCCGCTTAAATTAACTCTCAGATTTCCCTTATGTCAATGAATTGGATGGAAACTGCGCATCACAATCAAATTATTCTTCAAGAGTTCTCTATATGAAAGCGCATACTAGAGATACAATCAAAGATCATTACGTTCAATGGAAATCATAAGTATTGACGAGGCACTTGTAACTATGAAGGCGCATGATACTTATGCCAAGAATTTACTTAACACAATTGAGATCATCAACCTTTACTACTTGTGAATATAAAGTTGTAACGATTAGGTGAAACTTCCTTATATCCTAGCATTAGATTTATGCATGCAAACTAAGTTGGCCACCTCAATCAACACACACAAATCAGTTTTAATATGAACAGATAAGTAAATTGAATTCACAACTTATGAAACGCAATTAGAGGTAATCAAGTCATATAGCAAGCATAAACATGGTTTCGAATCACCCCCTAGCCAAGGGGGTTTAGTTCCTCATACGTACAGAACAAAGAGTATTGAATTTAAACATTGAAATCAAAGGAAAGAAAACACCTAAAACTTCCAGCAATTCAAACTTGAATGGCATGCACGTCCCAGGGCTCCTTCTCCTCCTCTTTGCTACGGCACAAGGATCGGTGATGAGTTTTTAGGGGTTATGAATGGTGTAGAAGGCTGGGTTATTGGCTAGGATGGATGTATGGTGCGGCAGGGAGTGAATTAGGTCAGAAACTATGGAGAATGGTGAAGGAAGGGTGCGGCAGAGAGTGGGGAAGGGTTTCTGGCGAGAATGGTTGTGTGGATGGATGAATGGATGTATATGGAGGGTGGTGTAACCTGCGGCAACCCTTTAAACTTATATATATAGGCACCACAAACCCTAGGTAAATCAGATTAGGACTTCTAAAAAGCCAAATCCATCCAGAAATAGGTTTAAAACAATCAGATTTCTAATGGGAAAAGGCCTAAGGTGCGGCAGGTTTGGATAAGGAGGGATAAGGCTTCTAGAAAGCCTTGCAAGGCAAGGAAATCAGATTCTAGAAGGGAAGGAGGTGCCAGATTTTCAGGGTTCTAGAAGGAATGTGTTTTGTGGCAGATTTTGAGGCTTCTAGAGGGATTTGGGGCGCCACTTTTATAGGACAAGGGATAAGACTCCTAGAAATCAGGTTTTAAGTCCCCTAAACTGAAGAAAACAGGTTAGGATAAGATTGGATAAGATAAGGTAAGATAAGATAAGGTTGTTTTGGATAATGTTTTGGATAATTCTCCTTCTTTTGAGCTGATTCCTTATCTTCTTTATCTTTGACTTCTTTCTTCCATCTTCTTAGCTGATTTCAAGCCTTTATATCTTCAATTTCGTCCATCAACTTGCCTCCATGCTTGCACTACCCAATCTTGGCCCAAAAATGCTCTAGAACGCTCAAAATTGCTTCTTTTTGCATACTTGCCCTTAGAACCTGAAAATACATCAAACTAGCTTAAAAGACTACTTTAACTAAGGAAAAACAACATAAATGCACAAGAACAAGCTAACTAAGGTGCATAAATATGCTCCTATCAAATTCCCCCACACTTAGCTTTTGCTAGTCCTCGAGCAAAACAAAACAAAGTAAACAAAACGAAACAAAACAAGTATAACACAACCTAAACCTTCCAACAATTGTCTCAGGGATTTCCAATGCACATGACACGTTAAAAATCATAATTCCCACATACTTAATCATAGTCACTACTTACTAGTTCACAAATAATCAATTAAAACGATGTTTTGAATGTAGTAACATGCCTTAGAGAATTCCCTCAATTCCTTACAAGATATGCACTCAATCTTCATTCAGATTTTCTAACTACACACCCTACACTAGTTATATGTGAGAAGATTGATGTAAATATGAAAACGAACACTCACATATGTTTATAACAAAGAAAGCAATTTCTGGAGTTAATAAGCATATATAGATATGATCTCATGAATGGAACGCTACTACTTAGATGCGAGAACCAGTGACACCATATGCTCATACCAATCCCAAACTCCACATATTGAAACACACAACACTCAAGATTGAAGTTAAGGGTTGTAACGGGGCTTGGGGGTATTGGCTAACAAACAAAGGGTAGGAAAAACAAACGTTCTCAGAGCAATAGCAAGCAAAATAATGAATTCAACTTAGAATTCCCTTTAGCATGCAGAAATCAACTTTTAAACACAAAGGGACGATTCAAGCAACAAATAAGGCTGGATTTAATGTTTTGGACCCTTCCTTCAACAAACAACACTTGAGAACTCTTATTCACATCTTTTCAACTCCTTTTTAATTCTTTTCACAACTTTTTCTTTTTTCCTTCTATTTTCCACGAATTTTTCTTCTTCTTCTTTTTTTCTTTTTTCTTTTCTTTTCTTTCTACCCGTGCCTCATGCAAGACTTTGGCACACCCACAACAGAACTCACTTCCCCCACACTTGTTTTCTGCCAAACAATGATCAAAAGGAATTCATATTGAGTCATGCGTTACTATGCTTCAAGAACAAAGGTATGGATGGTCCTAATCTAGGCTAGGTGAGGATAATGTGGGTTAACAAAGAACATAGGCTAAACAAGGCTCAATGGGGTTAAAACCTACAAATCAAATGAACATGGGGTACGGCTATTTGGCTCTTGGTTTACTAAACAACTTCATCTTGTTATGTGTTATGCTAATCAATTTCATGCTTTGAATGAAACGGGTATGAGTTCTAGTATTTGGAACTAAATGATGAAGCGCATTCCAAGTAGCAACCAAGCAAAGAACGATGAGATCATGCAACGACTTTAGAAAACAACAATGCACAGATTATTAACTCTCCAAATAAACGTTTAGGCTCAAGTCTCACAAGGTTGTAGCGTTAGTTTGAGTTCCTTCCTTCAAGCATGTTACAAAAACTGATTTTTCTTTTATGATTGCATGTGAATTCATAAGTTATAACCACAACCAAGCATAAACCAAAGAGTAAATCAAACTTTCATCCATGTTTACAACTCTCTTTAACAGTCATGCAATTACAAACCGAATCCTCATCATTGTGTTGGAAGGTACCCTATGACACAAACAAACACACAAAAACAACTTTTTTTTTTTGGGTTTTTTAAAACCATTTTTCAAATTTTTATGGGATTTTCGGATTTTTGAGTCAAAACACACTAAAACACACCAAAACAGCTTAAAAACACTTAAAAACAGCAAGGAACAACATTAGAAGTTATGGGTGATAAAACCCTACGAATTTGCATCAAAACATGTTGGTTACCCCCCCACACTTAAATCAAACATTGTCCTCAATGTTTCAAGCATAAACTAACACAAATAAACAACAAGCAAACAAAACAGCAACGAAACAATAAACAAGGCAGAAACGAAAACAACAACAAAGAGAAGGGTTTAGGAACGCAAATCTAGAATTGGAGTGCTCCCTAGGTCTTCCTTTGTTGAATGCATGGGTTGCCTCCCAAGTAGCGCTTGTTTTTTACGTCGTACAGCCGGACGAAACGCAATCACTCCAGATTGGAGCCCACGGCATCCAAGGAGATCTTCGAATGGGCGGTGATACTTGAAATGATCCGGCAATGGTTTAAATTCTAGTGTGGGTGCCTGAATCATTAAAATCAGCCAGTTAGTAGAAAACAAAATTGAAATTGGAGAAGATGGCTTACTTGTTTGCTCCGACACAAACTCAATTACAAACACCACATCTTTGAATGTTTCAGGGATTTTGAACTTGGCCAGATTTACTATGATGGTTGTGACTTGTCCCGTGTCATAAAATTGAACTTCTTTGGGCTTTGTTGTCTCATGAACATCCTCCTTGATGCATTCTTCACATGCTCCAGCCACTTCTTGCTCTTGAATCATTCTCCTCGACATACAAGGTTCTTTGAACACTGCAACACAATCTGGAACTTGATTTGGTGTGCCAAGAATTGGGATATCACTTTGCACCTTTGGAAGGGTTTGCATGATGTCCTTTTCACTCTCTTCTTTCTTGGGAATCAAAAACCTACGAGGAAAAGGGACATTTGGAGGAATATCATTAGAATTAAATGAATTTGGGACGTCCTTACTTGTGGTGGGTGGTTGGGAGGGCTTAGGGGGCTGCGGCAAGGGTTGTTCTTCCCTTGCTGTGGGTGTGTCTTCTTCCTCCTCCTCAATCAGCAGCTCCACATCCACTTCTAGGCTATGTTTGGACGTTTTTAGGTCAGCTCCAACCTCCAAAGCACTTTCCAAAGTGATAGCTTCAGTAATTTCAAAGTCTCCCATCGAATTGACAGTAGTTGAGTTGGAGAGTTCACGTTGTTCTTGAATTTGTACCATGAACTCTGCAATCTACCCAATTTGCTTTTCCAAATGGTCCACCTTTTTGTTTTGGTTTTCTTGTCCCTGAGATAAAGAAGTGAGTAACTCAAGAATTTTATCATTATCCATTGACGAACCTGAACTTGGTTGGGCCGAATATGGTTGAGGCTGTGGTGGTTCATATGGCGTTGCATAGAATTCCTCAGATGGCTGCCAATATCCTTCTTGGCGTGAGCCCTGCGTGAAAGAAGATAGTACATCAAGAATTTCATCATAAGTCATGGACATACTTGAATTCGATTGGAATTGTTGTGGGGAAGGCTGTGGTGGCTGCATAGGTCTTGAATAGAACTCCTCATCTTGCTGCCAATATCCACCTTGTTGAAATTGTTGAGGTTCCCCCCACCTATAATCTGAATAATCTCTCCAATCCGAAATGTAAGCGTTGGAAAACATGTTGTCCCATGATTGGCTATGGCCTTGATAACCCCAAGCATCTTCATTCGCAGTGAATTGATGAGTTTGATGTCCTTGCCCATAGGGTACATTAAATGTAGGGGCAGTGTGCATTGTGGTCCTTTCGGCATATTGTGACAATTGAGAAGTAAGTTTCGCCAATTGAGCTTGAATGGTAGCAAAATCCATGTCTTACTTCTCTAGTACCTGAAAATCAAGGAAACAAAACTAAATCAAATATCAAAAGTAAAAGACACAAACAAAAACAAAGGGGATTAGCTAAAGAAAACAAGAAAACAACACAAAGTCAGAAACTAAAACAAAAACAAAATAAACGAAAAGAAAAGAACCAAGGGATTAGAAAAGTTGCTAATCCCCGGCAACGGCGCCAAAAATTTGATGCAAAATATATAAGCACACAAATTAAACCCTCTTTTTATCAATTGTAGCAAAGTATGTAAGTAGGGATCGTTCTAGGCCGGGGATTAGGAGGGATTGCTAAACCACTTGAAAACTGACTCAAAAACTTAAAACATAGTTAAAACACTAAATTAGACTCAAAGAATGCAAAACTATACTCTAAAACACTAAAACAAACCAAAAGACTCAAAACAGCAAACAAACACTCAAAACTGCCTTAAAACCACTTTCTGGGCAGTTTTGAGCACTAAGGAAGAATTTGGACGAAAACAGTTTATAACTTGACTCCAGACACTTAAAAACACAAACTAAATTGATTTCTAACTAACTTGACACTTCAAAATAAAGGGGGAATTGGTTTTGACGAATTTGAAAACAAAACAAAAACTTTGTAAAACAAAACAGATTGTAAAACGAAATTGGTTTAAATTAATGGATGGAAGGCTAGCTAAGGGGTTCTTCTCCACACATGTCATACTTGCATACAAAACGATTTCTAATTGCAATTCAATCAACCACGAATTCTCAACACTCCAAGTTAATTAGGTCCGCTTAAATTAACTCTCAGATTTCCCTTATGTCAATGAATTGGATGGAAACTGCGCATCACAATCAAATTATTCTTCAAGAGTTCTCTATATGAAAGCGCATACTAGAGATACAATCAAAGATCATTACGTTCAATGGAAATCATAAGTATTGACGAGGCACTTGTAACTATGAAGGCGCATGATACTTATGCCAAGAATTTACTTAACACAATTGAGATCATCAACCTTTACTACTTGTGAATATAAAGTTGTAACGATTAGGTGAAACTTCCTTATATCCTAGCATTAGATTTATGCATGCAAACTAAGTTGGCCACCTCAATCAACACACACAAATCAGTTTTAATATGAACAGATAAGTAAATTGAATTCACAACTTATGAAACGCAATTAGAGGTAAACAAGTCATATAGCAAGCATAAACATGGTTTCGAATCACCCCCTAGCCAAGGGGGTTTAGTTCCTCATACGTACAGAACAAAGAGTATTGAATTTAAACATTGAAATCAAAGGAAAGAAAACACCTAAAACTTCCAGCAATTCAAACTTGAATGGCATGCACGTCCCAGGGCTCCTTCTCCTCCTCTTTGCTACGGCACAAGGATCGGTGATGAGTTTTTAGGGGTTATGAATGGTGTAGAAGGCTGGGTTATTGGCTAGGATGGATGTATGGTGCGGCAGGGAGTGAATTAGGTCAGAAACTATGGAGAATGGTGAAGGAAGGGTGCGGCAGAGAGTGGGGAAGGGTTTCTGGCGAGAATGGTTGTGTGGATGGATGAATGGATGTATATGGAGGGTGGTGTAACCTACGGCAACCCTTTAAACTTATATATATAGGCACCACAAACCCTAGGTAAATCAGATTAGGACTTCTAGAAAGCCAAATCCATCCAGAAATAGGTTTAAAACAATCAGATTTCTAATGGGAAAAGGCCTAAGGTGCGGCAGGTTTGGATAAGGAGGGATAAGGCTTCTAGAAAGCCTTGCAAGGCAAGGAAATCAGATTCTAGAAGGGAAGGAGGCGCCAGATTTGCAGGGTTCTAGAAGGAATGTGTTTTGTGGCAGATTTTGAGGCTTCTAGAGGGATTTGGGGCGCCACTTTTATAGGACAAGGGATAAGACTCCTAGAAATCAGGTTTTAAGTCCCCTAAACTGAAGAAAGCAGGTTAGGATAAGATTGGATAAGATAAGGTAAGATAAGATAAGGTTGTTTTGGATAATGTTTTGGATAATTCTCCTTCTTTTGAGCTGATTCCTTATCTTCTTTATCTTTGACTTCTTTCTTCCATCTTCTTAGCTGATTTCAAGCCTCTATATCTTCAATTTCGTCCATCAACTTGCCTCCATGCTTGCACTACCCAATCTTGGCCCAAAAATGCTCTAGAATGCTCAAAATTGCTTCTTTTTGCATACTTGCCCTTAGAACCTGAAAATACATCAAACTAGCTTAAAAGACTACTTTAACTAGGGAAAAACAACATAAATGCACAAGAACAAGCTAACTAAGGTGCATAAATATGCTCCGATCACTCAACCCTCCGATCATGGAAGTTGTGAAAAAGGAGATAATCAAGCTACTTGATTGTGGAGTGATCTATCCTATCTCCGATAGCCGTTGGGTCTCACCTATCCAAGTTGTTCCCAAGAAATCTGGAGTGACGGTCGTGGAGAACGCTGAGAATGAGCTTGTGTCCACCCGGATCCAAACCAGTTGGCGAATATGCATTGACTATAGAAAGATCAACGCCACAACAAGAAAGGAACACTTTCCATTGCCATTCCTTGATCAAATGCTTGAGAGGTTAGCGGGTCATTCATTTTATTGTTTTCTTGATGGATACTTTGGTTATAATCAAATTGTCATCGCCCCAATGATCAAGAAAAGACCACTTTCACTTGTCCCTTTGGAACATTTGCATATCGACGCATGCCATTCGGTTTATGCAATGCCCCTGCCATGTTTCAAAGGTGTATGGTTAGTATATTTTCTGATTATGTTGAAAGGATTATTGAAATATTCATGGATGATTTTAGTGTGTTTGGTGATTCATTCGATAATTGCTGGGATAACCTCACTTTAATCTTGAAACGTTGTGTTGAAACAAACCTTGTGTTAAATTGGGAGAAATGTCATTTCATGGTTAAACAAGGTATTGTTTTGGGTCACATAATCTCTGAAAAAGGTATTGAGGTTGATAAGTCTAAAATAGATCTTGTACGCTACTTACCCTCTCCTACTTCGGTTAGAGAGGTTTGTTCTTTTCTTGGTCATGCAGGATTCTATAGATGATTTATCAAGGATTTTTCCAAGATTGCATAGCCCCTATGCCGTCTCCTACAAAAGGAAGTGTCGTTTGAATTTAACGAGGCGTGTGAGAAAGCATTCAACCATCTCAAGGCCTTACTCACCACGGTACCAATCATTACTCCACCAGACTGGAGCATTCCCTTTGAGCTCATGTGTGATGCATCGGATTATGCAATTTGAGCTGTTTTGGGCCAAAGGAAAAACAAGCAGCCACATGTCATTTATTATGCTTCACGCACCTTAAATGACGCCTAATTGAATTATTCCACAGCTGAAAAAGAACTCTTGGCTGTTGTATTTGCATTAGATAAGTTTCGGTCTTATTTAATTGGCACTAAAGTCATTGTTTTCACTGATCATGCAGCTCTGAAGTACTTGCTCACCAAAAAGGAAGCTAAACCAAGACTCATTCGCTGGATGCTTTTACTTCAAGAGTTCGATATTGAAATTAGGGACAAGAAAGGGTGTGAAAACGTGGTGGCTGACCACCTAAGCCGTATGGTGCATCATGAGGAGTCCTTACCCATTGCTGAAACGTTTCCTGATGAACAATTGCTGTCCATAAAGGTAAGTGAACCTTGGTATGCTGATTTGGTTAACTTTTTGGTGTCTAAACAATTTCCAAACACGTTCACTAGACACCAACGTGATAAGCTCAGGAATGATGCACGGTTTTATGTGTGGGATGATCCATACTTATGGAAATTCTGCCCTGATCAGATTGTACGTCGATGTGTGCAAGATTCTGAATTTCATTCAATTTTGAGCTTTTGTCATACATATGCATGTGGTGGTCACTTTGGCACACAAAGAACAGCACTTAAGGTGTTACAATGTGGATTGTATTGGCCTAGTATCTTTAAAGATGCTAGAACTTTTTGTTTAACATGTGATAAATGCCAAAGAACAGGAAATATCAGTGCAAGAGATCAAATGCCGCAGGTTTCCATCCTCAATGTTGAAATTTTTGATGTTTGGGGTATTGATTTTATGGGTCCCTTCCCTTCCTCGTTTGGTTTCATGTATATTTTGCTTGCGGTTGATTATGTGTCAAAGTGGGTGGAAGCAAAAGCCACGAGTGATCATAAGTGATGGAGGGTCTCACTTTTACAACCGGACCATTGAGGCGTTGTTTCGAAAGTACAATGTCAACCATAAGGTTTCTACACCTTATCACCCTCAAACGAATGGCCAAGTCGAGGTTTCTAACCGAGAAATCAAGCAAATACTTGAAAAGACCGTTGGACCGACAAGGAAGGATTGGAGCTCACGTTTAGATGATGCACTGTGGGCATATCATACAGTATACAAAACACCCATTGGGATGTCCCCATTTCGGCTCATCTATGGCAAGCCCTGCCATTTACCCGTGGAGCTTGAGCACAAGGCACATTGGGCGGTCAAGACCTTCAATATGGATGTGGACATGGCTGGAAATCAAAGAAAGCTTCAATTGAATTAACTTGAAGAGATTAGGCATGACGCTTATGAGAATGCTCACATTTACAAGGAGAAGACCAAGGCTTTCCATGACAAACTGATTCGTGGCAAAACATTCTCCTTAGGGCAGAAAGTGCTATTGTTCAATTCCCGTCTCCGTTTGTTTCCCGGTAAGTTACGTTCAAAGTGGATTGGACCGTTTGTTATTACTAACATATCTCCTTATGGTGCAATCCAGATTCAAAGCCTAAAAACAGGTCATGAATTCCAACTAAACGGACAGCGTTTGAAGCCTTACTATGAGCACTTTGAGGAGCATGCCGTGGAGGAGATTTCTTTTCAGGCCGTGGGCTCCAATGGGGAGTGAATGAGTTCTTCGTCCGGCTGCAAGACATTAAAGCAAGCGCTTCTTGGGAGGCAACCCATGCATTCAACAAGGGAAGACTTAGGATTCACTCCAATTCCAGATTTGCGTTCCTAAACCCTTCTCTTTGTTGTTGTTTCTTTTCTGCCATGCTTAGTGTGTTTTTTTTTTTCGTTGTTTGTTAGTTTGTTTGTTTTTTTTGTGTGAGCTTATGCTTGAAACATTGAGGACAATGTTTGATTTAAGTGTGGGGGGGGGGGGGGGTAAATAAGTGTTTTTGCATGAAATTTGTGGGATTTTATCACCCCTAACTTCAAAAGTTGTTCCTTGCTGTTTTTAAGTGTTTTTAAGCTGTTTTGGTATGTTTTAGTTTGTTTTGGCTTAAAAATCCGAAAATCTCAGAAAATTTTGAAAAATTGTTGTGAAAAACCCAAAAAGAGTTGTTTTGTTTTGGTGAGTTTGTGTCTTAGGTACCTTCCAACACAATGATGAGGATTTGGTTTTTAATTACATGACTGTTAAAGAGAGTTATAAACATGGATGAAAGTTTGATTTACTCTTTGGTTTATGCTTGGTTGTGGTTATAATTTATGAATTCACATGCAATCATAAAGGATAAAATCAGTTTTTGTAACATGCTTGAAGGAAGGAACTCAAATTAACGCTACAACCTTGTGAGACTTGAGCCTTAAACGTTCTTTTGGAGAGTTATAATCTGTGCATTTGTTGTTTTCTAAAGTCGTTGCGTGATCTCTTTATTCTTTGCTTGGTTGCTATTTAGAAGGCGTTTCATCATTTAGTTCCAAATACTAGAACTCATGCCCATTCCATTCGAAGCATGACATTGATTTGCATAACACACGATCAAGATGAAGTTAATTAGTGAACCACCACAGCCAAATAGCCGAACCCCCTATGTTATATGTTTTGTAGGTTTAAACCCCGTTGAGCCATATTTAGCCTATGTTCTTTGTTAACCACATTATCCTCACCTAGCCTAGTTTAGGACCATCCATACCCTTGTTCTTAAAGGATAGTGAAGCATGAATTAGAAAGAATTCCTTTTGCCTGTCCTTTTGCAGAAAACAAGTGTGGGGGAAGGGATTTTGTGTGTGTGTGTGCCAAAATCTTTAATAAGGCACGGGTTTGAAAAAAAAAAAAAAAAAAAAAAAAACAAGAAAGAAAAAGAAAAAGTTATGAAAAAAAAAAAAAAGTGAAAAAGAGTTGAAAATTATGAGAAAAAGAGTTCTAGAGTGTTGATTGTTGAAGGAAGGGTCCAAAACATCAAATTCGGCCCTAGAATGTGTGAATCATTCCCTTTGTTCAAAGTTAAATTTCTGCATTCCAAAGTGAATTTTAAGTGTTGATTTCATTGTTTTGCTTGCTATTCTTTAAGAACCCTTGTTTTCCATATCCTTTCTTTCTTACCCAACACCCCAAGCCCCGTCACAACCCTTAAACTTCAATCTTGGGTGTTGTGTGTTTCAATATGTGGAGTTTGGAATTGGTATGAGCATATGGTGTCACTGGTTCTCGCATCTAAGTAGTAGCATTCCATTCATGAGATCATATCTAAACATGTTTATTAACTCCAGAAATTGCTTTCTTTGTTATAAACATATGTGAGTGTTCGTTTTCATGTTTACATCAATCTTCTCACATATACCTAGTGTAGGGTGTGTAGTCAGAAAATGTGTGTGAAAATTGAGTGCATATCTTGTAAGGAATTGAGTGAATTCTCTAAGGCATGTTACCACATTCAAAACATCGTTTTAATTGGTTAAATGTGAACTAGTAAGTGGTGACTGTGATTAAGTATGTGCTCAAGTGTTAAGTTGACTAAAATCTGTGCAAGTGATGATTTTTAATATGTCATGTGCATTGGAAATCCCTGAGGCAAATGTTGGAAGGTGTAGGTTGTGTTTTGTTTATTTTGTTTCGTTTGTTTTCTTTTGTTTGTTTGTTTTGCTCGGGGACTAGCAAAAGCTAAGTGTGGGGGAATTTGATAGGTGCATATTTATGGGACTTAGTTGGCTTGTTCTTGTGCATTTATGTTGTGTTTTCTTAGTTATTTTAGTGTTTAAAGCCATTTTCGTGTGTTTCTAGGTCCTAAAGACAAAGTATGCAAGAAGATGCATTTTGGAGCATTTTGGAGCAAAATTGGGCTTGGAATGGATATCACATGTTTGGAGCAAAAGGAATGGACGAAACTGAAGACTTGAAGATGTTAGGATTCCTAATCAAAGAAGGATTCCTAATCAACGAAGGATTCCTAATTGAAGATGGATTCCTAGAAGAATGAGGATTCCTACTCACATGAGGATTCCTACTCACATAAGGATTCCTACTCAAACAAGGGTTCCTACTTGAAGTAGGAAAGTTAAGCCAAGGTTTCCTATTTTGGTTTGCCTTTCCTAATCCTAAATGTTTCCAAATTCCAGCAACTTTGAAGGCTTCTTATGCATTCTAGGACACAAATTGAAGGACTTAGACCACCTAAAGACCCTTGCCGCACCTCCTTACCCCTTTCCTCTTCCTTGCCGTGCAAGGGAGAGGGTTATTTCCTGTTTCCTTGCATTAAAACACATTCCTTTTTAATTTAAAGTCTTTGCCGCACACCCCTGGCACTTTCCCTTAGTTTTCTGATTTTGTTTCCTCTTTCTAGATGCTTTTGACTTAATTTCTGATTACCTAAATAAGTTAGGGTTTTAATTTCCCTAAAACCTTTAAATAAACTTCCTTGTTGCAGCCACAGAGGATCCTTTCATCCATCCACACAACCTGTCTCGCCAGAATTCCTTCCCCAGCCCTAGCCGCACCTATCCTTCACCATTCTCCATAGTTTCTGACCAAAAACACTCCCTGTCGCACCATACATCCATCCTAGCCAATAACCCAGCCATCTACACCACTCATAACTCCCAAAACTCACCAACAACCCTTGTGCCGCAGCAAAGAGGAAGGAGGAAAGCCCTTGGACGTGCCTGCCATTCAATTTAGGATTGCTGGAACGTTTAGGTGTAATCTTTCTTTTGTTTTCAATGTTTCAATTCAATAATCTTTGTTCTGTGAGTATGAGGAACTAAACCCCTCTTAGCTAGGGGGGATTCAAAACCATGATTATACTTGCAATATGATTTGATTACATCCAGTTGTGATTCATAAGTTGTGAATTCAATTTACTTATCTGTTCATATTATAACTGATTTGTGTGTGTTAATTGAGGTGGCCAACTTAATTTGCATGCATGAATTTGATGCTAGAATATAAGGGAGTTTCACCTAATCGTTATGAACTTATATTCACAAGTAGTGAAGGTTGCTAGTCACGATCGCGTTAATTAGATTCTTGGCATAAGTATCATGCAATTCATAGTTACGAGTGCCTCGTCAATGCTTATGATTTTCATAGAACTTAATGATCCTTGCTTGTATCTCTATTATGCAATTCATGTAGGGAACTTGTGGGGAATGCTTTGAGTTGTCGTATGCAATCATCCAATTCAATAAAATTAGGAAAATCTGAGGGTTAATTAGTGCAATTCACGGTTAATCTGGGGCGTTGAGAATTCATGGTTTATTGAAAAGCAACTGGAAATCGTTTTTGTATGCAAGTGTGTCATGTGTGGAGAAGAACCTCCTAGTTATCCCATCATCCATAGTTTTCACCCAATTTCGTGCAGATTTCACTAGTCCTTTAAGTTTCTTGTTTTGTTTTCAAATTCGTCAAAACCCAATCCCCCCTTTACTTGTTGAGTCATATTAGTTAGAAACTGTTTTAGTTTGTGTTTTTGAGTGTTTTGAGTCAAGTTAAAATCTATTTTCGTCCAAAGTAGTGTTTAGAGTCCAAAACTGCCCAGTTTGTGTTTTTAGGCAGTTTTGAGTGTTTTTGTGCTGTTTTGAGTCTTTTGAGTTGTTTTAGTGTTTTAGAGTCTAGTTTTGCATTCTTTGAGTCTAGTTTAGTGTTTAAACTTTGTTTTTACGTTTTTGAGTCAGTTTCAAGTGTTTTAGCAATCCCTCCTAATCCCCGGTCTAGAACGATCCCTACTTATACATATACTACAATTGTCAACAAGAGGGTTTATTTTGTGTGCTGTTTTACATTGCATCAAGGGATGCTAGAACTTTTTGTGTGACTGATAGGAGCATATTTATGCGACTTAGTTAGTGTGTTTTCTTGCATTTACTTAGTTATTTGTTGCTTATTATAGTGTCTTAAGTCATTTTCGTGTGTTTATAGGTCCTAGAAGCAAAGTTGGCAAAAAGATGCAATTTGGAGCATTTTAGAGCAGTTTTGGGCTTGGAATGGATATCACAAGATTGGAGCAAGATGGATGGACGAATTTGAAGTTCAAGAGAGGCTAGGAATGTGCAAAAGAGTTGAAGAAATAAATCCAAGTCAAAGAAGATAAGGAATCAGCTACAAAGAAGGAGAATTATCCAAAACATTATCCAAACTACCTTATCTTATCCTTATCTTATCCAAACCTTATCTTATCTTATCTTACCATGCCTTATCTTATCCTATCCTAATCCTTTCCTAACTTAATTCCTGCTGCAAAAGGGATTCAATTTTAGTTTAGGAGACTTAAAAACCTGATTTCTAGGAACCTTATTCCCTCCTACAAAGGTGCCGCACCTAACCCCTTCTAGAAACCCCAAAATCAGCCAAATAACACCCTTTCTAGAAGTCCCTAGAAAGGTGGCGCCCCAAGCCTTCTAGATGCATGATCCAGCCGCACCTTTCTCCTGATTCCCTTTGGTTTTTGGCCTTCTAGATGTCCTATTTCCTGCTAGGATTACATAACCTTTTCCCCTTAGGATTGTGATTTTATTTTCCTACACAAACTACATTTTGTAATCCTTTTCCTACACTACATGTTGGTGCCGCACCCTTTCCCTATATATACATATTTTCTGCACCATTCAAAGAACACCATCTCTCATTCACACATCTCTACACTACCATTCAACCATACCCTCATTGTGCCGCAACCTGCAAGCAAGGAAGGAAGGAATCTGGAGCGTTTTCTAGGTGTTTTCTATCTTTGTTCAATGTTTAATTTTATTTATATTTGTTTGATTGCGAACATGAGGAACTAATTTCTTTATAGTTAGAGGCGAATTCAAAGCCATGGACATATGTTTTATATGAATTGATTTCCTCCAGTTATGATTTCATGAATCGTTAATGTGGTTTGCTTAACTGTTTTATTAAGAACTTGTTCTTGTGTGTTGATTAAGGATGCATACTTAGTTTGCATGCATGAATTTGATGCTAAAATATAAGGGAATTTCACCTAATCGTTATGAACTTATATTTACAAGTAGTGGAGGTTGCTAGTCACGATCGCGTTAAGTGAATTCCTGGCAAGAGTGTCATGCTTTTCATAGTCATGAATGCCTTGTCAATGCTTATGATTTTCACAAAGCTTAATGATCTTTGTTTTGTGTCTCTATCATGCTTTTCATAGTTAGGGAGCTTAATAAAGAATGATGTGGGTTGTCGTATGCTTTTCATCCAATTCAATGAGTCTAGGGAAATCTGATGATTAATTAGTTCTACACAATTAATTTGGGGCATTGTCATTCATGGTTTGTTGAAAGAATAACTGGAAATCAATTTATATGCATATGTTCATGTGTGGAGAAGGGCCCTCTAACTAGCCTTTCACCCGTTTTAAATCACCAAACTCGTTTTTCTAAAGTTTTTATGCAAAATTTCTGTTTTAAGTCTTAATTTCGTCAAAAACAAATCCCCTTTCATTTCAACTTGTTTTTAGAGTCAAAACCTGTTCAGTTTTAGTCTTTTGAGTCTTTTAAGTTCTATTTTCGTCAAAATCAATTGTTAGGTCTAGATTTGAGTCTTTTTGATTGTTTCTTGCAGTTTTTAGTGTTTTAAGTTAGTTTAGAGTCTATAGAGTCTTGTTTAGTGTTTTTGAGTCTTATTTGTGTTGATTAGCATCCCTAGTTAATCCCCGGTCTAGAACGATCCCTACTTACATCATTGCTACAATTGTCATCAATAGGGTTTAATTTGTGTGTCAAGTTAATTTTCACGTCAGTGACTTGTGATCGTTGCCAAAGAATGGGAAATATAGGCCCAAAGGACCAAATGCCGCAAGCCCCTATCTTTCCTGTCGAAATTTTTGATGTTTGGGGTATTGATTTTATGGGTCCTTTGCCTTCATCGCATGGTTTTACATATATTTTACTTGCGGTTGATTATGTCTCGAAATGGGTGGAAGCAAAAGCCACCCGAACTAATGATTCTAAAGTGGTTGCAGATTTTGTTAGAACTAACATATTTGCAAGGTTTGGCATGCCACGAGTACTTATCAGCGATGGAGGCTCTCACTTTTGCAATCGGACCATTGAGGCGTTACTTAAAAAGTACAATGTCACGCATGAGGTTTCTACACCTTATCATCCTCAAACAAGTGGGCAAGTGATAGGAGCATATTTACATCACTCAGTTAGCTTGTTTCCTTGCATTTAGGTTGTTAGTTCTTAGTTATTTTAGTCTTTTAAGCCATTTTCGTGTGTTTTAAGGTTCTAAGGGCTAAAGGAGCAAGAAATTGCATTTTGGTGCCTTTTGGAGCAGTTTTGGGTTTGGAATGGATTGCACATTCTTGGAGCTAAGTGGATGGACGAAATTGAAGATCAAATGAGCTTAGGATTGAATGAAGAATGAAGAGTTCAAAATTGGAAGCCAAAGTTTCTAAAGTTGGAAGTTTCTATTCTTGGCTTAGAAGTTTCCTAATCCTTCCTCACCTATGTTCCAGCCATAAAAGGGTTCCAAAACATGTTAGGTTGCCTCATTACATGTTTCTAGAAGTCCTAGAACCTTTCCCTAACCTTGCCGCATATCTCCTTTCCCTTTCTTCCAAAATCTGCCACATAAGTGCCTTTCCCTTTCTCTCCACAACCTTGCCGCACAAGGTATCCTCTTCTTACCTATTTTCTGACCCAAAATCACATTCCCTTTGTGTTCTATGCCTTGCCGCGCAAGGAGGAGCTTTTCTTACTTATTTTGTGCCTCAAAACACATTCCTTCTATCTTACATATTCTGCCGAATTTCACTTTCTTATTCTCTTTGATTTTCTGATTCTTTCTTACCTATTAAATTGTGAGACAAATTAGCTAAGTTATGAACCTTTCCTATTATTTTCTGATTGCCTTTCAACCCTAGCAATATAAATAAAGCCATTCGCACCATTTAGTCTCTCTCTCTCTGAACAGATTCTCTGCATCCATTCCATCCACCTATCTTCCTGATGTGATAAAAGTTAAGCACTCAAATTAAACCCTCTTGTTGTCAAATTGTAGTATAAGTGCAAGTAGGGATCGTTCTAAACCGGGGATTAGGAGGGCTTGCTAAAACCTCTAAACTGACTTTAAAACACAAAAACAAAGTTAAAAACGTTTGGAAAGACTCCAGGGACTCAAAACAAACTCAAAAGACTCAAAACAAGCTAAAAACACTCAAAACTGCCTAAAAACACAATCTGGGCAGTTTTAGACTCTATAAACACTACTTTGGACGAAAATAAGGTTTTGACTTGACTCAAAACACTCTAAAACACAAACAAAACAGATTTTAGACACTTTGAAACAAGAAAGTAAATGGGGGTTTTGGTTCTGACGAAATTGAATCAAACAAACAAATTGTGAAACTAAACAGATTGTAAAACGAATTTAGGAAATAAGATGATGGATGGATTAGTTAGAGGTCCGTTCTCCACACATGACACGCTTGTATACAAATTGATTTGCAATTGCTTTTCAATAAACTATGATGCTCAACACCCCAGATTAACCGTGATGCACAAATTAACCCTCAGATTTTCCTTAACTCATTGAATTGGATGAATGCATGCGACAACTCAAATCATTCTCCAAAAGTCCTCTACATGAATGCATAATAGAGATACAATCAGAGATCATTACGTTTCATGAAAATCATAGGTGTTGACGAGGCAATTGTAACTATGAATGCATGATACGTTTGCCAAGAATTCAATTAACGCGATTGTGACAATCAACCTTCACTACTCAGGAATATAAACTTGTAACGATTAGGTGAAACTCATTTATATTCTAGCATCTGATTCATGCATGAAAACCAAGTATGCATCCTTAATAAACATACACAGATCAGTTATAAAATAAAACAGATAATTGAATTGCAATCATAACTTATCAAATCCCAATTGGCAGAAATCAATTCATATCTCAAACATGTTCATGGCTTCAAACTTCCCCTTAACTAATTAGGGATTAGTTCCACATGTCTAACAAAGTTGAAACGCAATCTAAATTAAACATTGAACTAAAACTAAGGATAGAAAAAACCCAGAAATGCTCCACACTCCAATGGCAAGCACAGCTCCCCCTTGGATGGTGGCACGGCACAAAGCTCATCTTCTCCTTCCTTCCTTGCTGCGGCACTTGATGAATTTCTGTGTATATGGTGTGAATTGTGGTGGTGGATGGATGTAGGTGAGTTATGGTGAAGGATGGATGGTGAATGGTGTGTAGAATTCGTATGGATGAGTGGTGGTGTGCGGCAAGGCTTGGAAATATGTATATATAGCATGGCAAACCCTAGGGAAATCAGTTTAGGACTTGGACTTAGCAGAAATTAAGGAATAAAGGGTTTAGCCCAATTAATTTCTGAAAAGGATTTGTAAAACCCAAATCCACAAGGAAATAGGCTAATTAAATCAGAATCCAAGTGAGAAAAGGATAGGGATGCACGGCTGAGAGGATAAGGGCAGGGAATGCCTTTCAAGGCAAGGAAAAAGGATTCTAGAAGGGTTTAGGTGCGGCGCTTTTTTAGGGTTCTAGAAAGAATGTGTTTTATGACAGATTTTGGGGTTTCTAGAAGGGTTTGGGGCGCCACTTTTGTAGGACAAGGGATAGGACTTCTAGAAAGAGTGTTTTTGGGCTGATTTCAAGCCTTTTTGTCTTCAAACTCGTCCATAAACTTGCCTCCATGCTTGCACTACCCAATCTTGGCCCAAAAATGCTCTAGAATGCTCCAAATTGCTTCTTTTTGCCATTTTGACACTTAGAACCTACAAACACACGAAAATAGCTTAAAACAGTATAATAAGTAGAAACTAACTAAGAAAATGCAAGAAAACATGCTAACTAAGTCGCATAAATATGCTCCTATCACTACCTATCCATCCTCTACCACCCATCACCACCCATTCTACACACCTTAACCCCTTGTGCCGCAGCTCTACAAAGGAAGAAGGAGAGGATTGATGTGATTAAAGTTAAGCACTCAAATTAAACCCTCTTGTTGTCAAATCGTAGTATAAATGCAAGTAGGGATCGTTCTAAACCGGGGATTAGGAGGGCTTGCTAAAACCTCTAAACTGACTTAAAATACAAAAACAAAGCTAAAAACGTTTGAAAAGACTCAAAGGACTCTAAATAGACTAGTAAGACTCAAAACAGGTTCAAAATACTCAAAACTGCTCAAAAACACTAATTGGACAGATTCTAGACACTAGACACAACTTTGGACGAAAATTGAATTAAACTTGACTCAAAACACACAAAAACACAAACTAAGACAGATTCTAACTAATTAGACTCAAACAAGTGAAGGGGGATTGGTTTTAGAGTGAAACTAAGTTAAAACTAACACAGACTTTAAACTAGGCAGATTTAGACGAAATTGGGTTTTTAGGACGGATGGTGAACTAGCTAGAGGTTTCCTTATCCACACATGACTTATATGCATATAACTTGACTTCCAGTTACGTTTTCATTGAATTACGAATGACAATGCCCCAGATTAACCGTGTCAATCACTAATTAACCCTCAGATTCTCCTAATTTCATTGAATTGGACGGACAACTCATCTACAACCAAATTATTCTCATCAATTTCCCTACATGACATCATAATAGAGACACAATCAGAGATCATTACGCTCAATGAGAATCATAAGCATTGACGAGGCATTCATAACTATGACATCATGTTACTCACACCAAGAATTGAACTTAACACGATTGTTCCAGCAACCTTTACTACTTGTGAACATAAGTTTGTAACGATTATGTGAAACTTACTTATATCCTAGCATCAAATTTATGCATGCCAATTAAGTGTCGACCCTCAATCAACAAACAGAAATAAGTTCTAATTCAAACAGTTAAGGCAATTGCATTCATACTTCAAGAATCTGTAACTGAAATTTATCAAGTCATATCACACACAAAATCATGGTTTCAAAGTAGCCTCTAGCTAAAAAACGAGTTCAGCCTCTCATGATTACAGCAAAACAAAGGAAAACTAAATTAATCAACGAAAACATAAGGTAGAAGACACCTAAGAACGCCCAGCACTCCAGATTAGGTGCAACACGCTCCAAAGCTGCTCCTCCTCTCCTTGCAGGGCTGCGGCACAAGTGGTTTAGGGTTTATGAATGGTGTTTGGAATGGCTGAGATGTGTAGAGGTGTGTAGAATTCGTATGGATGGGTGGTGGTGTGCGGGAGGGCTTGAAAATATGTATATATAGCATGGCAAACCCTAGGGAAATCAGTTTAGGACTTGGACTTAGCAAAAAAATAGGATTAGGGTGCGGCAATTACTTTTGAAAAGGAATTGTGGTCCAATTAATTTCTGAAAAGGATTTGTAGAACCCAAATCCACAAGGAAAAGGCCTAACAATCAGAATCCAAGAGGGAAAGGGCCTGAAAACCCACGGCACAAAGGAATAAGCGCAGGGAATGCCTTGCAAGGCAAGGAAAAAGGATTCTAGAAGGGAAGGAGACGCCAGATTTTTAGGCTTCTAGAAAGAATGTGTTTCTGGGCAGATTTTGGGGTTTCTAGAAGAGTTTGGGGCGCCACTTTTGTAGGGGAATGGATAGGACTTCTAGAAATCAGGTTTTAAGTCCCCTAAACTGAAGAAAACAGGTTAGGATAAGATTAGGATAAGGTAAGATAAGATAGGATAAGGATTGGATAAGATAAGATAGGATAAGGTTGTTTTGGATAATGTTTTGGATAATTCTCCTTCTTTTGAGCTGATTCCTTATCTTCAATGATTTGAATTTATTTCTCCAACCTTGAAACATATTCCTAACTCCATTTGGACTCCAAATTCGTCCATCTTCATGCCCATTGCTTGTGCTATCCATTCCAAGCCCAGATTTGCTCTAAAATGCTCCAAAATGCATCTTTTTGCCAACTTTGCTTCTTGGACCTAAAAACACACGAAAATGACTTTAAACACTATATTAAGCAACAACTAGCTAAACAAATGCAAGAAAACACACTAAATAAGTAGCATAAATATGCTCCTATCAAATTCCCCCACACTTAGCTTTTGCTAGTCCTCGAGCAAAACAAAACAAACAAAACGTAACCTAAACCTTCCAACAATTGTCTCAGGGATTTCCAATGCACATGACATGTTAAAAATCATCATCCCCACAGATTTTGGTCATCTTTACGCTTAAGCACATACTTAATCATAGTCACTACTTACTAGTTCACAAATAACCAATTAAAACGATGTTTTGAATGCAGTAACATGCCTTAGAGAATTCCCTCAATTCCTTACAAGATATGCACTCTATTTTCACACACATTTTCTGACTACACACCCTACACTAGGTATATGTGAGAAGATTGATGTAAATATGAAAACGAACACTCACATATGTTTATAACAAAGAAAGCAATTTCTGGAGTTAATAACATGTTTAGATATGATCTCATGAATGGAACGCTACTACTTAGATGCGAGAACCAGTGACACCATATGCTCATATCAATCCCAAACTCCACATATTGAAACACACAACACTCAAGATTGAAGCATAGGGTTGTAACGGGGCTTTGGGGAGTTGGCTAACAAAGAAAGGTAAAGAAAACAAACGTTCTTACAGCAATAGCAGGCAAAGTAATGAATATGACACTTAGAATTCCCTTTAGCATGCAGAAATCAACTTTGAAACACAAGGGAAGTTTCAAGCAACAATTAGGGCCGTATTCAATGTTTTGGACCCTTCCTTCAACAAACAACACTTGAGAACTCTTCTTCACATCTTTTCAACTCCTTTTTCATTCTTTTCACAACTTTTTCTTTTTGTCTTTCTATTTTCTACGGATTTTTCTTCTTTTTTTTTCCTTTTCTTTCTTTTCTTTTCTTTTCTTTGCCATGCCTCATTCAAGACTTTGGCACACCCACAACAAAACTCACTTCCCCCACACTTGTTTTCTGCCAAACAATGATCAAAAGGAATTCATATTGAGTCATGCGTTACTATGCTTCGAGAACAAAGGTATGGATGGTCCTAATCTAGGCTAGGTGAGGATAATGTGGGTTAACAAAGAACATAGGCTAAATATGGCTCAAAGGGGCTGAACCTACAATACATATGCAAAGGGTTAGGCTTTTTGGCACTGGGTTTAACTAAACACTTCATCTTGTTATGTGTTATGCGAATCAATTTCATGCTTTGAATAAAACGGATATGAGTTCTAGTATTTGGAACTAAATGATGAAACGCCTTCTAAGTAGCAACCAAGCAAAGAATAATGAGATCATGCAATGACTTTAGAAAACAACAAATGCACAGATTTTTTTTTAACTCTCCAAAGAACGTTAAAGGCTCAAGTCTCTCAGGGTTGTAGCGTTAGTTTGAGTTCCTTCCTTCAAGCATGTTACAAAAACTGATTTTTCTTTTATGATTGCATGTGAATTCATAAGTTATAACCACAACCAAGCATAAACCAAAGAGTAAATCAAACTTTCATCCATGTTTACAACTCTCTTTAACAGTCATGCAATTACAAACCGAATCCTCATCATTGTGTTGGAAGGTACCCTAAGACACAAACAAACACACAAAAACACTCTTTTTTGGGTTTTTTAAAACAATTTTTTCAATTTTTATGGGATTTTCGGATTTTTAAATCAAAACACACTAAAACACTCCAAAACAGCTTAAAAACACTTAAAAACAGCAAGGAACAACATTAGAAGTTATGGGTGATAAAACCCTACGAATTTGCATCAAAACATTTTGGTTACCCCCCCCACACTTAAATCAAACATTGTCCTCAATGTTTCAAGCAAGGACTCACACACAAGCAAGCAAACAACACAACTAACACACATAACAGATATGGCAAAACAAAAGCAATAAAGAGTAGAGTTAAGAACGCAAATCTGGGTTTGAGCTGGTTGTTCCTAGGTCGTCTTTATTCGAATGCATGGGTTGCCTCCCAAGAAGCGCTTGCTTTAACGTCTTGCAGCCGGACGATTCCTTGGTTTAAGCATCATTGAAGCCCACGGCATGGAAAGGAACTTCTTCCACAACCTGCCCCTCAAAGTTCTCATACAGTGGATCGTTGAATGGAAGGGGATAGTGATGTTTGCTGATTGGTGCGTTGTGTTCCCTAAGGTTCATGTAAATTCGCCCACCATTGGGGATTTGCTTGGGTACCTGCACCAAAGAAGGGAACCACCTATCAATTTTAATGGGAATTGGATTTGGATTAGGTGGCTTACCTATGTGTTGTGATGAAGTAGCGGCAATGTGAACATTTTTCCCCATGGTGCTTTCGGCCAATTTGGGCATTTTGAGGGCAGTGGCCGTATGGTCCTTATGCTTCACTCCAATTCCCTCGTCTTGTATGGCTCTTGATGCATCCTTTGTGCTTGGTGGTGAACGGTCCGACCCTATCTTTTTTATTTTATCAATGGCAAAACAAGAGTGAACAACATTAGGATTCTCAACAGACTTAGAAACATTAAATTTAATCTTATCGCCACCAAACTTCATAGTTAACGTCCCTTTGGCCACATCAATCTTGGTTTGGGCCGTTTTCATGAAAGGTCTTCCAAGTAGAATTGGCATTGGGGAAAAATGGGCTGACTCTTCCATCTCAAGCACATAGAAATCAGCCGGAAAAATTAAGTGGTCAACGTGCACCAAAACATCCTCCAAAACTCCCTTTGGATAGGCATTAGAACGATCGGCTAATTGAATAATCACTCCATCATTTTTCAGTTCACCTAGGTTCATAGATGCATAGATAGAATAAGGCATGACATTTATTGATGCACTTAGATCTAACATTGCATGTTCGAACCTGGTATTACCAATAACACATGGAATTGTAAAGCTACCTAGGTCCTTGCATTTGGGAGGCAATTTGCGTTGCAACACCGCTGAAACATTTTCACTTACCCGAACAACCTCCTTAGTTGAAAATCTCCTCTTTGTTGTGCACAGCTCCTTCAAGAATTTGGCATATTTGGGAACTTGCTTGATTGCATCAAGGAGTGGAATGTTGACTTGCACCTTTCGAAACGTTTCTAGAATGTCCTTTTCGGTTTCCTCCTTCTTTGATTGCATAAATCTGCGAGGGAATGGTGCATTGGGCGGAACAAGGTTAGAATCAATCGAATTTGAACCCAACTTACCTGTGGTGGACGTTTTGGAGGGTTTAAGTGCATTGGAAGGCTGCGGCAAGGTTGGAGCAACCTTTGCCGTGGCTTTCTCTTGTTCTGCCTCCTCTTGTAACAACGTCTCATCCTCCTTTTGGGCAGATTCAGATGTTTTTGGATCGGTCCCAACCTCTTTGCCACTTCTTAGGGTCATGGCCTTGACAGATTCGAACCCTCCCTTCGGATTCACAGTGGTAGAACTAGGAAGTTTGCCATGCTCTCGAAACTGCCCCATAAACTCAGCCATTTGTCCCATCTGTTTCTTCAATTCAGTCACCTCCCGGGCTTGATTTTGCACCTCCTTGGCATAGTTTTGCATCTCTTTGGTTTGATTTTGCTGCCCCTGTGCCAAAGTAGTTAGTAATTGAATAACTTGATCATTATCAAGAGACGAACCTGAGTTATTTTGGGCAGATTGTGTTTGGGATTGCATGGTTGCATATGGCTTTGGAAACATCCCAGGGGTTGGTGGCCGGAATCCACCTTGCTTTTGAGGTTGTTGGGGTTCCCTCCAACGCAGATTTGGATGATCTTTCCAACCTGAATTGTAGGTATTTGCATATGGGTCATATCGGGGCTGATTTTGGCCTTGGAACCCAACAGCGTTGGCACTCTCCCATCCTCCATTCTCAATCAATTGAGGGCAACTTTCAGATTGGTGGCCTTGCATGGTGCACACGCCACAGATTGGTGGTGGTTGTGATTTTAGTCCTTCGACAACCTGAGACACAAGGAGAGTAAGATTAGCCAATTGTGATTGAATTTCAGAAATAGCACTTACCTCATTGACATGTTGCTGCCGTGGGCTCTCTCTTTGTCCTACACCTTCATATTGTTGTGCATTGAGGGCTCGGTTCGCAATTAAGGTTTTGGCAGCCACAGGCGTCTTGTCAACCAATGCACCACCCGCTGATGCATCTAGCATTTGGCGTTCAATGGGGAGGAGTCCTTCATAGAAGTATTGAATGAGCAGTTCCTCCTTCATTTGGTGTTGAGGGCATGACGCAACTAGGCCCTTAAAACGCTCATAATATGCAGGGAAAGACTCTCCTTGATTTTGCTGAATACCACTAATCCGTTTCCTCAAGAGAATGACTCTTGAAGTTGGGAAAAACTTCTCCAAGAATGCTCGTTTCATACTTTCCCAAGATGTGACAGTTCCGGGCGCCAATTCGTACAACCAATCTTTAGCCTTTTCCAACAATGAGAATGGAAAGGCTTTCATTTTCAAAATATTCCCATCGACATTAATGGGTGTCATACTTGAGCAAACCACTTCAAATTCCTTCAAATGCTTGTTTGGATCTTCCATGGACAGCCCATGGTATTTGGGAATGTGATGCAACAAGCTAGACTTCAATTCGAACTCGTCGGTCTTATCTGGAGCTGCCCTAGGATATTGGATACATAGGGGTACTGCATTATCCAATCCCGAGGCCGAAAGCTCCTTAATGGTTCGATTATCTGCAGCCATAACTTCTTCAACCTCGGCCTCCTCTATCTCCTCAGATTCGGCCTCTTCTTGCTCCTCAACCTCGGCTTCAGAACTTGAACTAGGTGGGTGAGGTTCTGGGTTCTTTCTTTTCCTTCTCAAGGTTCGTTCAAAATCGCCGTCAAAATCCAAGATATGCTCACGAACCACTTGAGAACTACGAGTCATAAACTAGTACCTGAAAACAAAGAAAACAAACTAGAATCAGAATCTAGACTAGACTAACACACACACGAAGATAAAAAACAAAACAACGGGGGATTAGCAAAGTTGCTAATCCCCGGCAACGGCGCCAAAATTTTGATGTGATTAAAGTTAAGCACTCAAATTAAACCCTCTTGTTGTCAAATCGTAGTATAAATGCAAGTAGGGATCGTTCTAAACCGGGGATTCGGAGGGCTTGCTAAAACCTCTAAACTGACTTAAAATACAAAAACAAAGTTAAAAACGTTTGAAAAGACTCAAAGGACTCTAAATAGACTAGTAAGACTCAAAACAGGTTCAAAATACTCAAAACTGCTCAAAAACACTAATTGGACAGATTCTAGACACTAGACACAACTTTGGACGAAAATTGAATTAAACTTGACTCAAAACACACAAAAACACAAACTAAGACAGATTCTAACTAATTAGACTCAAACAAGTGAAGGGGGATTGGTTTTAGAGTGAAACTAAGTTAAAACTAACACAGACTTTAAACTAGGCAGATTTAGACGAAATTGGGTTTTTAGGACGGATGGTGAACTAGCTAGAGGTTTCCTTATCCACACATGACTTATATGCATATAACTTGACTTCCAGTTACGTTTTCATTGAATTACGAATGACAATGCCCCAGATTAACCGTGTCAATCACTAATTAACCCTCAGATTCTCCTAATTTCATTGAATTGGACGGACAACTCATCTACAACCAAATTATTCTCATCAATTTCCCTACATGACATCATAATAGAGACACAATCAGAGATCATTACGCTCAATGAGAATCATAAGCATTGACGAGGCATTCATAACTATGACATCATGTTACTCACACCAAGAATTGAACTTAACACGATTGTTCCAGCAACCTTTACTACTTGTGAACATAAGTTTGTAACGATTATGTGAAACTTACTTATATCCTAGCATCAAATTTATGCATGCCAATTAAGTGTCGACCCTCAATCAACAAACAGAAATAAGTTCTAATTCAAACAGTTAAGGCAATTGCATTCATACTTCAAGAATCTGTAACTGAAATTTATCAAGTCATATCACACACAAAATCATGGTTTCAAAGTAGCCTCTAGCTAAAAAACGAGTTTAGCCTCTCATGATTACAGCAAAACAAAGGAAAACTAAATTAATCAACGAAAACATAAGGTAGAAGACACCTAAGAACGCCCAGCACTCCAGATTAGGTGCAACACGCTCCAAAGCTGCTCCTCCTCTCCTTGCAGGGCTGCGGCACAAGTGGTATAGGGTTTATGAATGGTGTTTGGAATGGCTGAGATGTGTAGAGGTGTGTAGAATTCGTATGGATGGGTGGTGGTGTGCGGGAGGGCTTGAAAATATGTATATATAGCATGGCAAACCCTAGGGAAATCAGTTTAGGACTTGGACTTAGCAAAAAAATAGGATTAGGGTGCGGCAATTACTTTTGAAAAGGAATTGTGGTCCAATTAATTTCTGAAAAGGATTTGTAGAACCCAAATCCACAAGGAAAAGGCCTAACAATCAGAATCCAAGAGGGAAAGGGCCTGAAAACCCACGGCACAAAGGAATAAGCGCAGGGAATGCCTTGCAAGGCAAGGAAAAAGGATTCTAGAAGGGAAGGAGACGCCAGATTTTTAGGCTTCTAGAAAGAATGTGTTTCTGGGCAGATTTTGGGGTTTCGAGAAGAGTTTGGGGCGCCACTTTTGTAGGGGAATGGATAGGACTTCTAGAAATCAGGTTTTAAGTCCCCTAAACTGAAGAAAACAGGTTAGGATAAGATTAGGATAAGGTAAGATAAGATAGGATAAGGATTGGATAAGATAAGATAAGATAAGGTTGTTTTGGATAATGTTTTGGATAATTCTCCTTCTTTTGAGCTGATTCCTTATCTTCAATGATTTGAATTTATTTCTCCAACCTTGAAACATATTCCTAGCTCCATTTGGACTCCAAATTCGTCCATCTTCATGCCCATTGCTTGTGCTATCCATTCCAAGCCCAGATTTGCTCTAAAATGCTCCAAAATGCATCTTTTTGCCAACTTTGCTTCTTGGACCTAAAAACACACGAAAATGACTTTAAACACTATATTAAGCAACAACTAGCTAAACAAATGCAAGAAAACACACTAAATAAGTAGCATAAATATGCTCCTATCAAGGATTAACTTGAAGTCGTGCCTAGCCGATCAAGACGTTGGATTGCTGGAACGTTTCTAGGTGTAATCTATCTTTGTTTTCAATGTTTAATTTAATTTCTCTTTGTTTTGCTGTGAACATGAGTGGCTAATCTACACAATTTAAACTCTAAAACACTAAACTGGACTCTAGGCAACTCAAAACTGACCAAATTGACTCAAAACAGCAAAACTAATTTAAACAGACTCAAAACAGGTACTAGAAAGTGAATTGGATGAATTTTAGACTACTAAGACTCAAAACACTAAAAGGAGACAGATTTGGACGAATTTAAGTAAACTAAAACACAAATAAGAACTAAGGGGGTTTTTAGACGAATTTATCAAAACTAAGAAGATTCCAGCAAACAAAGTAAATTAAAGAGAGGTGAAGGTGAATTCAAGGGTGAAAAGCTAGTTAGAGGGTTCTTCTCCACACATGAACATATGCATACAAATTGATTTCCAATTATTCTTTCGATAAACCATGAATGACAATGCTCCGAATTAATTGTATTGCACTAATCAATTCTTAGATTTCCCTAAGTTCATTCAATTGAATGGATAACGCATCACAACCAAATTATTCTTATCAAGTTCCCTAACTATGGAATACGCATGATAGAGACACATATCAAAGATCATTAAGTTCCATGCAAATCATTGATGCAGAATATATAAGCACACAAATTAAACCCTCTTTTTATCGATTGTAGCAAAGTATGTAAGTAGGGATCGTTCTAGGCCGGGGATTAGGAGGGATTGCTAAACCACTTGAAAACTGACTCAAAAACTTAAAACAAAGTTAAAACACTAAATTAGACTCAAAGAATGCAAAACTATACTTTAAAACACTAAGACAAACCAAAAGACTCAAAACAGCAAACAAACACTCAAAACTGCCTTAAAAACCAAACTGGCTGTTTTGGACTCTAAACACAATTTTGGACGAAAATAAGTTTTAACTTGACTCAAAACACTCAAAAACACAAACTAAAACAGTTTCTAACTAATTTGACACTTCCAAATAAAGGGGGAATTGGTTTTGACGAATTTGAAAACAAACAAAAACTTTGTAAAACAAAACAGATTGTAAAACGAAATTGGTTTAAATTAATGGATGGAAGGCTAGCTAAGGGGTTCCTCTCCACACATGTCACACTTGCATACAAAACGATTTCTAGTTTCTTTTCAATAAACCATGGATTCTCAACACCCCAGATTAACCGTGAATTGCACTAATTAACCCTCAGATTTTCCTAACGTTATTGAATTGGATGATTGCATACGACAACCCAAAGCATTCCCCACAAGTTCCCTACATGAATTGCATAATAGAGATACAAGCAAGAATCATTAAGTTCTATGAAAACCATAAGCATTGACGAGGCATTCGTTACTATGAATTGCATGAAACTTATGCCAAGAATTTGCTTAACACAATTGAGATCATCAACCTTTACTACTTGTGAATATAATTCTGTAACGATTAGGTGAAACTTCCTTATATCCTAGCATTAGATTTATGCATGACAATTAAGCGTGCACTCTCAACCAACACACACAAATCAGTTTAATTCAAATAGATAAGTAAATTGAAATCACAATTTATGAATCACAACTAGAGGTAATCAAGTCAAATAGCAAGCATAAACATGGTTTCGAATCCCCCCCTAGCCAGAGGGGGTTTAGTTCCTCATACTCACAGAACAAAGAGTATTGACTTTAAACATTGAAATCAAAGGAAAGGAAACACCTAAAACTTCCAGCAATTCAAACTTGAATGGCATGCACGTCCAAGGCTCCTTCTCCTCCTCTTTGCTGCGGCACAAGGTCTAGGGACAGATTTTGGGGGTTATGAATGGTGTAGAAGGATATGGAATGGTGTAGTAGTGTTTAGGGGGAATGGATGGTGCGGCAAGGTCAGAAAATGTGGTGGTGTGGTGATGAAGGCTGCGGCAAGGGATGTGTGTAGTGCAGATGGCGTGAATGAATTATATGGAGGGTGGTTGATGTGAGAATTACTTGACACTCAAATTAAAACCCTATCGACGTAGTATATGAAAGTAGGGATCGTTTAAGGCCGGGGATTAGAAGGGATGCTAATCTACACAAATTACACTCTAAAACACTAAACTGGACTCTAGACAATGAAAACAGGTACTATGATCAATTTGGACGAATTTTAACTCTAGACACCTTTAAACAACCTAACTTGACTCAAATAACACAAAACAAACTTAAGACAACAAATAAAACTCAACTAGGCAGATTCTAGACTCTAAAAACTCAAAACAAGCTAAATAGACCTAAAACACACAAAACAAGTTATCTAGACTCAAAACTAACACCTAAGACTGATTTGAACGAAATTAAGACTCAAATTGACTCAAAAGACTAAGAGACTCAAGATTTGATGAATTTAGACTCTACTAACACAAACTAAAAGCAAGGGATTGTTTTTGAACGAATTCAAACTTAAACAAACTAAATTGTAAAGACAACTTCAAAAGGCACGAAATTGGTGTTTTAAATGGGTGAATGGCTAGTTAGAGGGATCCTTATCCACACATAAACATATGCATACAACTTGATTCCCAGTTACTCTTTCGATAAACTATGAATGACAATGTTCCGAATTAATTGTTTTGAACTAATCAATTCCCAGATTTCCCTAGATTCATTGAATTGAATGGATAACGCATCACAACCAAATTATTCTTTCTCAAACTCCCTAACTATGGAATACGCATGATAGAGACATTCAACAAAGATCATTAAGTTCAATGGAAATCATGAACATTGACAAGGCATTCATAACTATGGAATACGCATGTTAATCCAGCCTAGGGTTTACTTAACATGATTGTGACTAGCAACCTTTACTACTTGTGAATATAAGTTCATAACGATTAGGTGAAATTCCCTTATATCCTAGCATCAAATTCATGCATGTAAACTAAGTATGCATCCTTAATCAACACACAAGAACAAGTTCTTAATAAAACAGTTAAGCAAACCACATTCACAATTTATGAAATCATAACTGGAGTAAATCAAATCATAAGAAACATATATTCATGGCTTCAAATTCCCCCTCTAACTAATAGGGGTTTAGTTCCTCATGACAGCAATTAAACAAAGAAAACTGAATTGAAACATTGAAAATAAAGATAGACAACACCTAAGAACGCTCCAGCAGTAGTCACGACTTAGAGTGGCACCTTCTCCTTCCTTGAATAGCTGCGGCACAAGAGGGGTTTTCTGGGTTTGTGTGGATGATATGGCACGGCAGGGGGTGGTGGATGATTTCTGGCGTGAATGGTTGTGTATGGAGGGTGTTGTCCACGGCAAAGGATTGATTAGTATATATATAGGCACCAAAACCCTAGGTGAATCAGATTGGGACTTCTAGAAAGCCAAATCCATTCAGAAATAGGCTCAAAACAATCAGATTTCCAATAGGAAAGGGCCTAAGGTGCGGCAGACTTGGATAAGGAGGGATAAGGCTTCTAGAAAGCCTTGCAAGGCAAGGAAATCAAGTTTTCTGAAAAGCTAGGTGCGGCAAGGCTTAAGGTTTCTAGAAACTCAATTTAAATGTCCCCCAATCAGAAAATAAACCCTCATTGTACCAGGAATTGAATTAGAAAAGGATTAGGATAGGATAAGGTTTGTTAAGATAAGATAAGGATTGGATAAGATAAGATAAGATAAGGTTGTTTGGATAATGTTTTGGATAATCCTCCTTCTTTTGAGCTGATTCCTTATCTTCAATGATTTGAATTTATTTCTCCAACCTTGAAACATATTCCCAACTCCATTTAAACTCCAAATTCGTCCATCTTCATGCCCATTGCTTGTGCTAACCATTCCAAGCCCAGATTTGCTCTAAAATGCTCCAAAATGCATCTTTTTGCCAACTTTGCTTCTAGGACCTAAAAACACACGAAAATGACTTTAAACACTATACTAAGCAACAAATAGCTAAGCAAATGCAAGGAAACACACTAACTAAGTAGCATAAATATGCTCCTATCAAATTCCCCCACACTTAGCTTTTGCTAGTCCTCAAGCAAAACAAAACAAACAAAACGTAACCTAAACCTTCCAACGTTCACCTCAGGGATCTTCAATGATACATAACATGCCAAAGATCATTACTCCCACAGATTTTAGTTATCCCTACCCTTGAGCACATACTTAATCAAAGTTACCACACATTAGCTCGCATTTAATCAATTAAAACAACATTTTGAATGTAGTAACATGCCTTAGAGAATCCCTCAATTCCTTACTAGATATGCACTCTATTTTCACACACATTTTCTGACTACACACCCTACACTAGGTATATGTGAGAAGATTGATGTAAATTTGATGTGAAAATTAACTTGACACAAATTAAACCCTATTGATGACAATTGTAGTAAAGATGCAAGTAGGGATCGTTCTAAACCGGGGATTAACTAGGGATGCTAATCAACACAAATAAGACTCAAAAACGTAAAAACAAAGTTTAAAACACTAAACTAGACTCAAAGAATGCAAGACTAAATTCTAAAACACTAAAACAACTCAAAAGACTCAAAACAACACAAAAACACTCAAAACTGCCTAAAAACACAAACTGGGCAGTTTTGAACTCTAAACACTACTTTGGACGAAAATAGATTTTAACTTGACTCAAGACACTTAAAAACACAAATCAAAACAGATTTTAACTAATATGACTCAACAAGTAAAGGGGGGTTTGTTTTTGAACGAATTTGAAAACAAAATAAGAAACTTAAAGTACTTAATGAAATCTGCACGAAATTGGGGACTTAGATGGGTGAATGGCTAGTTAGAGGGATCCTTATCCACACATAAACATATGCATACAACTTGATTCCCAGTTACTCTTTCGATAAACTATGAATGACAATGTTCCGAATTAATTGTATTGAACTAATTAATTCCCAGATTTCCCTAAGTTCATTGAATTGAATGGATAACGCATCACAACCAAATTATTCTTATCAAGTTCCCTAACTATGGAATACGCATGATAGAGATACATATCAAAGATCATTAAGTTCCATGGAAATCATAAACATTGACAAGGCATTCATAACTATGGAATACGCATGTTAATCCAGCCTAGGGTTTACTTAACATGATTGTGACTAGCAACCTTTACTACTTGTGAATATAAGTTCATAACGATTAGGTGAAATTCCCTTATATTCTAGCATCAAATTCATGCATGCAATCAAGTGTCGACCCCCAACCCACATACATAAACAAGTTCTTAATAAGCACAGAAAAGTAAACCACATTCATACTTTATGAAATCGTAACTGGAGTGAATCAAATCATAAGAAACATATATTCATGGCTTCAAATTCCCCCTCTAACTAATAGGGGTTTAGTTCCTCATGACAGCAATTAAACAAAGAATACTGAATTGAAACATTAAAAACAAAGATAGACAACACCTAAGAACGCTCCAGCAATAGTCACGACTTAGAGTGGCACCTTCTCCTTCCTTGAATAGCTGCGGCACAAGAGGGGTTTTCTGGGTTTGGGTGGATAATATGGCACGGCAGGGGGTAGGGGATGATTTCTGGCGTGATTGGTTGTGTATGGAGGGTGGTGTGCACGGCAAAGGATTGATTTGTATATATATAGGCACCAAAACCCTAGGTGAATCAGATTGGGACTTCTAGAAAGCCAAATCCATTCAGAAATAGGCTCAAAACAATCAGATTTCCAATGGGAAAGGGCCTAAGGTGCGGCACAATAGGATAAGGTGGGATAAGGCTTCTAGAAAGCCTTGCAAGGCAAGGAAATCAGATATTCTAGAAGGCTAGGTGCGGCATGGAGGAGATAAGGTTTTTATGTCTCCTAAACTGAAATTAAAACCCTCATTGTACCAGGAATTGAATTAGAAAAGGATTAGGATAGGATAAGGTTTGTTAAGATAAGATAAGGATTGGATAAGATAAGATAAGATAAGGTTGTTTGGATAATGTTTTGGATAATCCTCCTTCTTTTGAGCTGATTCCTTATCTTCAATGTTTTGAATTTATTTCTCCAACCTTGAAACATAATCCCAACTCCATTTAAACTCCAAATTCGTCCATCTTCATGCCCATTGCTTGTGCTATCCATTCCATGCCCAGATTTGCTCTAAAATGCTCCAAAATGCATCTTTTTGCCAACTTTGCTTCTTGGACCTAAAAACACACGAAAATGACTTTAAACACTATACTAAGCAACAAATAGCTAAGCAAATGCAAGGAAACACACTAACTAAGTAGCATAAATATGCTCCTATCAAATTCCCCCACACTTAGCTTTTGCTAGTCCTCAAGCAAAACAAAACAAACAAAACATAACCTAAACCTTCCAACATTCTCCTCAGGGATCTTCAATGATACATAACATGCCAAAGATCATTACTCCCACAGATTTTAGTTATCCCTACCCTTGAGCACATACTTAATCAAAGCTACCACACATTAGCTCGCATTTAATCAATTAAAACAACATTTTGAATGTAGTAACATGCCTTAGAGAATCCCTCAATTCCTTACTAGATATGCACTCAATCACACAGATTTTCTGACTACACTCCCTACACTAGTTATATGTGAGAAGATTGATGTAAATATGAAAACTAATACTCACATATATGTTTATCACAAAGAAAGCAATTTCTGGAATGCATGTATGGATATGATCTCATGAACGGAATGCTACTACTTAGATGCGAGAACCAGGGACACCATATGCTCATACCAATCCCAAACTCCACATATTGAAACACATAACACTCAAGATTGAAGTATAGGGTTATAACGGGGCTAGGGGGTATTGGCTAACAAAGAAAGGTAAGGAAAACAAACGTTCTTAAAGCAATAGCAAGCAAAGCAATGAATATGACACTTAGAACTCCCTTTCTTGAATGCAGCCGTACACCTTGAACACAAAGGGGAAGAAAACACATATTTTTAGGGCCAAATTCAACGTTTTGGACCCCTTCTTCAACAATCAACACTTGTGAGCTTGAATCTCACTTATTTTGAATACTTTTTCACAACTTTTCTTCTTCTTTTCTTTTTCACACGAATTTTTCTCTTTTTTTTCTTTTTTTTTTTTTTTTTTTTTTTTTTTCTTCTTCTACCCGTGCCCTTTTGATACTTTGTTGGCACACAATCAGACACATCAATCCCTTCCCCCACACTTGTTTTGCCGCCCAAATAACGAACAAAGGGAATTCATTCTTAGGTCATGCTCACTATGCCTTAAGAACAAGGGTAAGGATGGTCCTAATCTAGGCTAGGTAAGGATAATGTGGGTAAACAAAGAACATAGGCTAAACAAGGCTCAAAAGGGTTAAACCTACAATACATATGCAAAGGGTTAGGCTTTTTGGCTCTGGTTTTAAACTAAACAACTTCATCTTGATTATGTGTTATGCTAATCAATTTCATGCTTTGAATGAAACGGGTATGAGTTCTAGTATTTGGAACTAAATGATGAAACGCCTTCTAAGTAGCAACCAAGCAAAGAATAATGAGATCATGCAACGACTTTAGAAAACAAAGAATGCACAGATTTTTAACTCTCCAAAGAACGTTAAAGGCTCAAGTCTCTCAGGGTTGTAGCGTTAGTTTGAGTTACTTCCTTCAAGCATGTTACAAAAACTGATTTTATCCTTTTTGTGATTACATGTGAATTCATGAATGTCAACTATAACCAAGCATAAACCAAAGAGTATATCAAACGTCAATCCAAGTTTGTAACTTTCTTTAACAGTTATGCAATTAAAAATCAAATCCTCATCATTGTGTTGGAAGGTACCCTAAGACACAAACAAACACACAAAAACAACTCTTTTTGGGTTTTTCAAAACAATTTTTCAAATTTTTATGGTATTTTCGGATTTTCTTTTCAAAACACACTAAAAAACTCCAAAACAGCTTAAAAACACTGAAAACAACATTCAAAGTGATAGGTGATAAAAACCCACGAATTTCATGCAAAAACACTTTGTTACCCCCCCACACTTAAACCAAACATTGTCCTCAATGTTTCAAACATATACTCACAGAAAGCAAACAGCAATCAACACAACTAACTAACATAACAAGATGGCAAAGGAAAAGCAATAAAGAGTAGGGTTTAGAAACGCAAATCTGGTTTTGGAATCGGAGAGTTCCTAGGTCGTCTTTATTTGCATGGGTTGCCTCCCAAGAAGCGCTTGCTTTAACGTCTTCCAGCCGGACGAACCTTCCCTCTATTCTTCAATGGGGCGCACGGCATTAAGGGATATATCCTCCGTAATGTGCTCTTCAAAGTGCTCATAATATGGCTTCAATCGATGTCCATTCACTTTGAATTCTTGTTGCGTTTTTAAACTTTGAATTTGGACTGCACCATGAGGAAAAACATTAGTAACCACAAAAGGACCAATCCACTTAGAACGCAACTTACCTGGAAATAGACGAAGGCGAGAATTGAAAAGTAACACTTTCTGCCCTATAGAGAACAGCTTGCTACGAATCATCTTGTCATGGAATGCCTTTGTTTTCTCCTTGTAGATCCGTGCATTCTCATAAGCTTCATTCCTAATTTCTTCTAGCTCATTCAATTGAAGCTTTCTATGAAGACCTGCGGCATCAATGTCCATGTTGAATGTTTTGACAGCCCAATGTGCACGATGTTCTAACTCGACGGGAAGATGACATGGTCTCCCATAGACTAGCCGAAATGGGGACATTCCAATTGGGGTTTTATAGGCAGTGCGATATGCCCACAATGCATCATTCAAACGCAAACTCCAATCCTTCCGAGTTGGCCCTACAGTTTTCTCCAAAATCTGCTTGATTTCTCTATTTGAAACCTCGGCTTGCCCACTAGTTTGAGGGTGATAAGGTGTTGAAACCTTATGCGTGACATTATACTTCTTGAGTAGCGCCTCAATGGTTCGATTGCAAAAATGGGAACCCCCATCACTGATTAGGACTCTTGGCATTCCAAATCTAGCAAATATGTTAGTTCTAACAAAATCTGCAACCACTTTAGAATCATTAGTTCGGGTGGCTTTTGCTTCCACCCATTTCGACACATAATCCACAGCAAGCAAAATATAAAGGAAACCATGTGAGGAAGGGAAAGGACCCATGAAATCAATACCCCAAACATCAAAGATTTCAACACTAAATATGGGGTGCTGCGGCATTTGTTGTTTAGGACCTATATTGCCCGTTCTTTGACATCTATCACAAGTCATACAAAAAGTTCTAGCATCTCTAAAGATAGTAGGCCAATAAAATCCACATTCTAAAACTTTATGTGCTGTTCTTTGAGTACCAAAGTGACCTCCACATGCATAGGTGTGACAAAAAGTTAAAATTGAATTAAACTCAGAATCATGCACACACCTACGTAGAACCTGATCAGGGCAATATTTCCACAAGTATGGGTCATCCCAAACATAAGAACGTGCATCCTTTTTAAGTTTATCACTTTGGTGCTTGTTTAGCTCTCTTGGAATGTGTTTAGACACCAAATAATTTACTACATCGGCATACCATGGCTCACATACCTTGATGGACAGCAGCTGCTCATCTGGGAATGTCTCTTGGATAGGCACGGCATCCTCCTCATGCACCATACGGCTCAAGTGATCAGCCACCACGTTTTCACTCCCCTTCTTGTCCCGGATTTCAATATCGAACTCTTGGAGAAGAAGCATCCAGCGAATGAGTCTTGGTTTGGCCTCTTTCTTGGTGAACAAATACTTCAAAGCTGCATGGTCAGTGTAAATAATAACTTTAGTACCAAGTAAATAAGAACGAAACTTATCTAAAGCAAACACAACAGCAAGAAGTTCTTTTTCAGTGGTAGAGTAATTCAATTGTGCGTCATTCAAGGTCCGAGATGCATAATAGACGACATGGGGCTTCTTGTCCTTCCTTTGTCCCAAAACAGCTCCTAATGCATAATCCGAAGCATCACACATAAGCTCAAAAGGAAGGCTCCAATCTGGTGGGACTATGATGGGGGCCGAAGTTAGCATCTCTTTGAGGTGGTTGAATGCCTTCTCACATTCCTCGTTGAAGTCAAAAGCTACATCTTTCTGGAGGAGACGGCAAAGAGGGTTTGAAATCTTTGAAAAGTCCTTGATGAATCGCCTATAGAATCCTGCATGTCCAAGAAAAGAACGAACCTCTCTAACCGAAGTAGGAGAGGGTAAGTAGCGTACAAGATCTATTTTTTATTTATCAACCTCAATTCCCCTTTCTGAAATGATATGACCTAAAACTATGCCTTGTTTTACCATAAAGTGACATTTTTCCCAATTCAAAACAAGGTTAGTTTCAATGCAACGTTTTAGAATCAAAGTGAGATTATCTAAGCACCCATCAAACGAATCCCCAAAAACACTAAAATCATCCATGAATACCTCAATAATTTTCTCCACAAAATCTGAAAAGATACTTACCATGCATCTTTGAAAGGTGGCAGGTGCATTGCATAAACCGAATGGCATGCGACGATAGGCAAAGGTACCAAAGGGGCACGTGAAAGTGGTCTTTTCTTGGTCATCCGGAGCTATAACAATCTGATTATATCCAGAGTACCCATCAAGAAAACAATAAAAAGAATGACCGGCTAACCTTTCAAGCATTTGATCAATGAACGGCAAAGGGAAGTGGTCCTTCCTCGTGGTGGCGTTTAGCTTCCTATAGTCAATGCACACTCTCCAACCTGTTTGGATACGTGTGGGCACAAGTTCATTCTCGGCATTCTTCACCACAGTGACTCCGGATTTCTTTGGAACACATTGCACCGGTGAAACCCAACGGCTATCTGAGATTGGATAAATTACTCCACAATCAAGAAGCTTTATAATCTCCTTCTTCACAACTTCCATCATTGGAGGGTTGAGTCGGCGTTGAGCCTCTCGAGTTGGTTTAGCCCCCTCCTCTAGAAGTATGCGATGCATGCATGTTGTAGGGCTAATCCCCCTAATATCGGCCAATGTCCATCCAATGGCTGTTTTGTGCTCTTTCAACACCTGAATTAACTTTCCTTCCTCTGTTGCCGTGAGTGTGGAGGATACAATGACGGGCAATGTCTCGTTATCTCCCAAAAAGACGTACTTCAAATGATCCGGCAATGGTTTAAGCTCAAGTACGGGTGCCTGAATCACTGAGGGTAACAACTTGTTAGTAGAAATTGGAATTGAAATTGGTTTTGAAGGCTTACCATGGTGCTGAGGTAGTGACTCTAGGGCAGCCACCATCTCGGCCTCTTCTTCACTTATAGGCACGGCAATATTGGGTTTTTGCCCAATTCCTTGTGCAATTGTTGATTCAAGGGGGTCCCTATCCAAGGAATCGAGGTAATCCTGCGCCAATTCATCGAATATATCAATAGCAAAACAAGAATGATTTTCTTTAGGAAATTTAATAGTTTCAGCAAGATTGAAATCAATAACTTCCCCATCAAATTCCATTGTCAACGTCCCTTTGAACACATCGATCTTGGTGCGGGCTGTTTTCATGAAAGGTCTCCCAAGGAGGATCGGCAATGGGGTAGAATGGGGTGTATCCTCCATGTCAAGCACATAAAAATCCGCTGGAAAAATCAGATTTCCAACCTGCACCAAAACATCTTCCAAAACTCCTTTTGGATATGCATTAGAACGATCGGCTAATTGGATAATAACACCATCATTTTTAAGCTCTCCTAAATTCATAGATGCATAAATAGAGTATGGCATGACATTTATAGATGCACCTAAGTCTAACATGGCATGTTCAAACTTAGTACTACCAATAACGCAAGGAATTGTAAAACTACCCGGATCTTTGCATTTAGGGGGTAATTTCCTTTGTAAAACAGCAGAGACATTCTCACTTACTTGAACCACTTCTTTGTTAGAAATCCTTCTCCTTGTTGTACAAAGCTCTTTCAAAAACTTAGCATACCTTGGGACTTGCTTTATTGCATCAAGGAGTGGGATATTGACTTGAACTTTCCGGAATGTCTCTAGAATGTCTTTTTCAGCATCCTCTTTCTTTGATTGCCGCAACCTGCCAGGAAAGGGCACAATTAGTGGAGTAGAGCTTGAAGAATTCATATTGGAACTTACCTTGATGGTTGAGGACGGTTTAGGAGTGGGGATTGGCTGCGGCAAGGATTGTGCATTCCTTGCCGTGGGTTTGGGTGCTTCATCCTCCTCCAATTGCAGCTTCTTGTCCTCTTCTTGACTTGATCTAGATGGTTGTGAATCAGTTCCAACCTGCTTACCACTTCTCAACGTGATTGCTTGGGCAGTTTCAAATCCTCCCTTAGGATTAACAACGGTTGAACTAGGCAACCTGCCTTGTTCTCGGAATTGGCCCATGAATTCAGCCATTTGACCCATTTGTTTCTTCAATTCATCCACCTCTTTAACTTGATGTTTTATGCTCTGCATGTCCTGCGTCAAAGAGGTTAGTGCTTGAAGAATTTTATCATTATTTAACGACGAACCTGAATTGGTTTGGGCCGAAGTTGGGTGAGGTTGTGGGGCTGCATACGGCTTTGGAAACATCCCAGGGGGCTGTCTAAATCCACTTTGTGGCTGTGCTTGCTGAGAATCCCTCCACTTGAAGTTTGGATGATCTCTCCATCCCGGATTGTATGTGTTTGAGTATGGGTCGTGTCTTTGTTGGGTTTGGCCTTGGAAACCCACGGCTTGGGCAGTTTCCCAACCCCCATTCTCAATCAATTGAGGGCATTGATCGTTGAGATGTCCCTGCATAGAACACACTCCACATATGGCCGGCCCTTGTGCTTTGTTTCCATCCACAACCTGTGACAAAAGAAGAGTGAGATTAGCCATTTGAGATTGTAATTCTGAAATTGCATTTACCTCATTCACTTGTTGTTGCCGTGGCCCTTCTCTCTGTCCAACTCCTTCGTATTGTTGCGCATTCAAGGCTCGATTTGCAATTAGAGTCTTGGCAGCCACGGGTGTTTTGTCAACCAAAGCTCCTCCCGCTGAAGCATCAAGCATTTGTCTCTCAATGGGGAGAAGTCCTTCATAGAAATATTGGAGGAGAAGCTCTTCCTTCATTTGGTGTTGTGGACAAGAAGCAACAAGCGCCTTGAACCGCTCATAATAGGCTGGAAACGATTCCCCTTGGCTTTGTTGAATGCCACTTATCTTTTTCCTCAAGAGAATGACTCTTGAAGTTGGGAAAAATTTCTCTAAGAATGCGCGCTTCATGCTTTCCCATGAAGTAACGGTTCCAGGTGCTAGTTCGTAGAGCCAATCCTTAGCCTTTTCCAAAAGAGAGAATGGAAAGGCTTTCATCTTCAATATACTCCCATCAACATTGACAGGGGTCATGCTTGAACAAACCACTTCAAATTCCTTCAAGTGCTTGTTTGGATCTTCCATGGACAACCCGTGGAATTTGGGGATGTGGTGCAACAAGCTAGACTTCAATTCAAACTCATCAGTTTTGCCTTGAGCCGCCCTAGGATATTGAATGCATAAAGGGGTCGCATCGTCCAATCCCGAGGCTGAAAGTTCTTTGATTGTTCGGTTATCTGCAGCCATGTCGTGCTCCTCTTCCAAATCCTCTTCAATTTCGACTTCAGATTCGGAATTAGAACTTGAACTAAGTAGATCAGGTTCTGGGTGCTTCCTCTTCCTTCTCAAATCTCGTTCAAAATCGTCGTTAAACTCCAAGATATGTGCGTGAACGGGTTGAGAACTTCGAGTCATACACTAGTACCTAAAACAAAGAAAACAAAACAAACCAGAAAACTAAGCAAAACAGAAACAAAAACAAGTTAAAATACACGGCAGAAACTAGGGAGATTAGCAAGTTTGCTAATCCCCGGCAACGGCGCCAAAATTTGATGTGAAAATTAACTTGACACACAAATTAAACCCTATTGATGACAATTGTAGTAAAGATGCAAGTAGGGATCGTTCTAAACCGGGGATTAACTAGGGATGCTAATCAACACAAATAAGACTCAAAAACGTAAAAACAAAGTTTAAAACACTAAACTAGACTCAAAGAATGCAAGACTAAATTCTAAAACACTAAAACAACTCAAAAGACTCAAAACAACACAAAAACACTCAAAACTGCCTAAAAACACAAACTGGGCAGTTTTGAACTCTAAACACTACTTTGGACGAAAATAGATTTTAACTTGACTCAAGACACTTAAAAACACAAATCAAAACAGATTTTAACTAATATGACTCAACAAGTAAAGGGGGGTTTGTTTTTGAACGAATTTGAAAACAAAATAAGAAACTTAAAGTACTTAATGAAATCTGCACGAAATTGGGGACTTAGATGGGTGAATGGCTAGTTAGAGGGATCCTTATCCACACATAAACATATGCATACAACTTGATTCCCAGTTACTCTTTCGATAAACTATGAATGACAATGTTCCGAATTAATTGTATTGAACTAATTAATTCCCAGATTTCCCTAAGTTCATTGAATTGAATGGATAACGCATCACAACCAAATTATTCTTATCAAGTTCCCTAACTATGGAATACGCATGATAGAGATACATATCAAAGATCATTAAGTTCCATGGAAATCATAAACATTGACAAGGCATTCATAACTATGGAATACGCATGTTAATCCAGCCTAGGGTTTACTTAACATGATTGTGACTAGCAACCTTTACTACTTGTGAATATAAGTTCATAACGATTAGGTGAAATTCCCTTATATTCTAGCATCAAATTCATGCATGCAATCAAGTGTCGACCCCCAACCCACATACATAAACAAGTTCTTAATAAGCACAGAAAAGTAAACCACATTCATACTTTATGAAATCGTAACTGGAGTGAATCAAATCATAAGAAACATATATTCATGGCTTCAAATTCCCCCTCTAACTAATAGGGGTTTAGTTCCTCATGACAGCAATTAAACAAAGAATACTGAATTGAAACATTAAAAACAAAGATAGACAACACCTAAGAACGCTCCAGCAATAGTCACGACTTAGAGTGGCACCTTCTCCTTCCTTGAATAGCTGCGGCACAAGAGGGGTTTTCTGGGTTTGGGTGGATAATATGGCACGGCAGGGGGTAGGGGATGATTTCTGGCGTGATTGGTTGTGTATGGAGGGTGGTGTGCACGGCAAAGGATTGATTTGTATATATATAGGCACCAAAACCCTAGGTGAATCAGATTGGGACTTCTAGAAAGCCAAATCCATTCAGAAATAGGCTCAAAACAATCAGATTTCCAATGGGAAAGGGCCTAAGGTGCGGCACAATAGGATAAGGTGGGATAAGGCTTCTAGAAAGCCTTGCAAGGCAAGGAAATCAGATATTCTAGAAGGCTAGGTGCGGCATGGAGGAGATAAGGTTTTTATGTCTCCTAAACTGAAATTAAAACCCTCATTGTACCAGGAATTGAATTAGAAAAGGATTAGGATAGGATAAGGTTTGTTAAGATAAGATAAGGATTGGATAAGATAAGATAAGATAAGGTTGTTTGGATAATGTTTTGGATAATCCTCCTTCTTTTGAGCTGATTCCTTATCTTCAATGTTTTGAATTTATTTCTCCAACCTTGAAACATAATCCCAACTCCATTTAAACTCCAAATTCGTCCATCTTCATGCCCATTGCTTGTGCTATCCATTCCATGCCCAGATTTGCTCTAAAATGCTCCAAAATGCATCTTTTTGCCAACTTTGCTTCTTGGACCTAAAAACACACGAAAATGACTTTAAACACTATACTAAGCAACAAATAGCTAAGCAAATGCAAGGAAACACACTAACTAAGTAGCATAAATATGCTCCTATCAAATTCCCCCACACTTAGCTTTTGCTAGTCCTCAAGCAAAACAAAACAAACAAAACATAACCTAAACCTTCCAACATTCTCCTCAGGGATCTTCAATGATACATAACATGCCAAAGATCATTACTCCCACAGATTTTAGTTATCCCTACCCTTGAGCACATACTTAATCAAAGCTACCACACATTAGCTCGCATTTAATCAATTAAAACAACATTTTGAATGTAGTAACATGCCTTAGAGAATCCCTCAATTCCTTACTAGATATGCACTCAATCACACAGATTTTCTGACTACACTCCCTACACTAGTTATATGTGAGAAGATTGATGTAAATATGAAAACTAATACTCACATAGCTTATCTTAACAAACCTTATCCTATCCTAATCTTTTTTTAATTCAATTCCTGGTACAATGAGGGTTTATTTTCTGATTGGGGGACATTTAAATTGAGTTTCTAGAAACTCTAAGCCTTGCCGCACCTAGCTTTTCAGAAAACTTGGTTTCCTTGCCTTGCAAGGCTTTCTAGAAGCCTTATCCCTCCTTATCTAAGTCTGCCGCACCTTAGGCCCTTTCCCATTGGAAATCTGATTGTTTTGAGCCTATTTCTGAATGGATTTGGCTTTCTAGAAGTCCCAATCTGATTCACCTAGGGTTTTGGTGCCTATATATATACTAATCAATCCTTTGCCGTGCACACCACCCTCCATACACATCATTCACGCCAGAAATCATCCACCACCCCCTTGCCGTGCCATATCATCCACACAGACCCAGAAAACCCCTCTAGTGCCGCAGCTATTCAAGGAAGGAAGGAGAAGGTGCCACTCTAAGTCGTGACTACTGCTGGAGCGTTCTTAGGTGTTGTCTATCTTTGTTTTCAATGTTTCAATTCAGTTTTCTTTGTTTAATTGCTGTCATGAGGAACTAAACCCCTATTAGTTAGAGGGGGAATTTGAAGCCATGAATATATGTTTCTTATGATTTGATTTACTCCAGTTATGATTTCATAAATTGTGAATGTGGTTTGCTTAACTGTTTTATTAAGAACTTGTTCTTGTGTGTTGATTAAGGATGCATTCTTAGTTTACATGCATGAATTTGATGCTAGAATATAAGGGAATTTCACCTAATCGTTATGAACTTATATTCACAAGTAGTAAAGGTTGCTAGTCACAATCATGTTAAGTAAACCCTAGGCTGGATTAACATGCGTATTCCATAGTTATGAATGCCTTGTCAATGTTTATGATTTCCATGGAACTTAATGATCTTTGATATGTATCTCTATCATGCGTATTCCATAGTTAGGGGACTTGATAAGAATAATTTGGTTGTGATGCGTTATCCATTCAATTCAATGAACTTAGGGAAATCTGGGAATTAATTAGTTCAATACAATTAATTCAAAGCATTGTCATTCATGGTTTATCGAAAGAATAACTGGAAATCAATTCGTATGCATATGTTCATGTGTGGAGAAGAACCCTCTAACTAGTTTTCACCCCTGAATTCACCTTTATCTCTTTCAATTTAATTTGTTTGCTTAAATCTGCTTAGTTTTGCTTAAATCGTCCAAAAACCCCCCTAGTTCTTAATTGAGTCTTAGTTTGTTTAAATTCGTCCAAATCTGTCCCCTTTTAGTGTTTTGAGTCTAACTAGTCCAAAAGTCATCCAATTCACCCCTTAGAACCTGTTTTGAGTCTGTTTAAGTTAGTTTTAGTGTTTTGAGTCTGTTTAGCTTGTTTTGAGTCTTTAGAGTCCAGAAACTGTTTAATTGAATTCTATTTGCTGTTTTGAGTTTGTTTTGAGTTATTTGAGTCAAGTTAGGTTGTTTAAAGGTGTCTAGAGTTAAAATTCGTCCAAATTGATCCCTAGTACTTGTTTTCATTGTTTTAAGTCCAGTTTATTGTTTTAAGAGTCTAATTTGTGTAGATTAGCATCCCTTCTAATCCCCGGCCTTAAAACGATCCCTACTTTCATATACTACGTCGATAGGTTGACAATGGGACGTTGACAATGGAATTTGATGGGGAAGTTATTGATTTCAATCTTGCTGAAACTATTAAATTTCCTAAAGAAAATCATTCTTGTTTTGCTATTGATATATTCGATGAATTGGCGCAGGATTACCTTGATTCCTTGGATAGGGATCCCCTTGAATCAACAATTGCACAAGGAATTGGGCAAAAACCCAATATTGCCGTGCCTATAAGTGAAGAAGAGGCCGAGATGGTGGCTGCCCTAGAGTCACTACCTCAGCACCATGGTAAGCCTTCAAAACCAATTTCTACTAACAAGTTGTTACCCTCAGTGATTCAGGCACCCGTACTTGAGCTTAAACCATTGCCGGATCATTTGAAGTACGTCTTTTTGGGAGATAACGAGACATTGCCCGTCATTGTATCCTCCACACTCACGGCAACAGAGGAAGGAAAGTTAATTCAGGTGTTGAAAGAGCACAAAACAGCCATTGGATGGACATTGGCCGATATTAGGGGGATTAGCCCTACAACATGCATGCATCGCATACTTCTAGAGGAGGGGGCTAAACCAACTCGAGAGGCTCAACGCCGACTCAACCCTCCAATGATGGAAGTTGTGAAGAAGGAGATTATAAAGCTTCTTGATTGTGGAGTAATTTATCCAATCTCAGATAGCCGTTGGGTTTCACCGGTGCAATGTGTTCCAAAGAAATCCGGAGTCACTGTGGTGAAGAATGCCGAGAATGAACTTGTGCCCACACGTATCCAAACAGGTTGGAGAGTGTGCATTGACTATAGGAAGCTAAACGCCACCACGAGGAAGGACCACTTCCCTTTGCCGTTCATTGATCAAATGCTTGAAAGGTTAGCCGGTCATTCTTTTTATTGTTTTCTTGATGGGTACTCTGGATATAATCAGATTGTTATAGCTCCGGATGACCAAGAAAAGACCACTTTCACGTGCCCCTTTGGTACCTTTGCCTATCGTCGCATGCCATTCGGTTTATGCAATGCACCTGCCACCTTTCAAAGATGCATGGTAAGTATCTTTTCAGATTTTGTGGAGAAAATTATTGAGGTATTCATGGATGATTTTAGTGTTTTTGGGGATTCATTTGATGGGTGCTTAGATAATCTCACTTTGATTCTAAAACGTTGCATTGAAACTAACCTTGTTTTGAATTGGGAAAAATGTCACTTTATGGTAAAACAAGGCATAGTTTTAGGTCATATCATTTCAGAAAGAGGAATTGAGGTTGATAAATCAAAAATAGATCTTGTACGCTACTTACCCTCTCCTACTTCGGTTAGAGAGGTTCGTTCTTTTCTTGGACATGCAGGATTCTATAGGCGATTCATCAAGGACTTTTCAAAGATTTCAAACCCTCTTTGCCGTCTCCTCCAGAAAGATGTGGCTTTTGACTTCAACGAGGAATGTGAGAAGGCATTCAAACACCTCAAAGAGATGCTAACTTCGGCCCCCATCATAGTCCCACCAGATTGGAGCCTTCCTTTTGAGCTTATGTGTGATGCTTCGGATTATGCATTAGGAGCTGTTTTGGGACAAAGGAAGGACAAGAAGCCCCATGTCATCTATTATGCATCTCGGACCTTGAATGATGCACAATTGAATTACTCTACCACTGAAAAAGAACTTCTTGCTGTTGTGTTTGCTTTAGATAAGTTTCGTTCTTATTTACTTGGTACTAAAGTTATTATTTACACTGACCATGCAGCTTTGAAGTATTTGTTCACCAAGAAAGAGGCCAAACCAAGACTCATTCGCTGGATGCTTCTTCTCCAAGAGTTCGATATTGAAATCCGGGACAAAAAGGGGAGTGAAAACGTGGTGGCTGATCACTTGAGCCGTATGGTGCATGAGGAGGATGCCGTGCCTATCCAAGAGACATTCCCAGATGAGCAGCTGCTGTCCATCAAGGTAAGTGAGCCATGGTATGCTGATGTAGTAAATTATTTGGTGTCTAAACACATTCCAAGAGAGCTAAACAAGCACCAAAGTGATAAACTTAAAAAGGATGCACGTTCTTATGTTTGGGATGACCCATACTTGTGGAAATATTGCCCTGATCAGGTTCTACGTAGGTGTGTGCATGATTCTGAGTTTAATTCAATTTTAACTTTTTGTCACACCTATGCATGTGGAGGTCACTTTGGTACTCAAAGAACAGCACATAAAGTTTTAGAATGTGGATTTTATTGGCCTACTATCTTTAGAGATGCTAGAACTTTTTGTATGATTTGTGATAGATGTCAAAGAACGGGCAATATAGGTCCTAAACAACAAATGCCGCAACACCCCATATTTAGTGTTGAAATCTTTGATGTTTGGGGTATTGATTTCATGGGTCCTTTTCCTTCCTCACATGGTTTCCTTTATATTTTGCTTGCTGTGGATTATGTGTCGAAATGGGTGGAAGCAAAAGCCACCCGAACTAATGATTCTAAAGTGGTTGCAGATTTTGTTAGAACTAACATATTTGCTAGATTTGGAATGCCAAGAGTCCTAATCAGTGATGGGGGTTCCCATTTTTGCAATCGAACCATTGAGGCGCTGCTCAAGAAGTATAATGTCACGCATAAGGTTTCAACACCTTATCACCCTCAAACCAGTGGGCAAGCCGAGGTTTCAAATAGAGAAATCAAGCAGATTTTGGAGAAAACTGTAGGGCCAACTCGGAAGGATTGGAGTTTGCGTTTGAATGATGCATTGTGGGCATATCGCACTGCCTATAAAACCCCAATTGGAATGTCCCCATTTCGGCTAGTCTATGGGAAACCATGTCATCTTCCCGTCGAGTTAGAACATCGTGCACATTGGGCTGTCAAAACATTCAACATGGACATTGATGCCGCAGGTCTTCATAGAAAGCTTCAATTGAATGAGCTAGAAGAAATTAGGAATGAAGCTTATGAGAATGCACGGATCTACAAGGAGAAAACAAAGGCATTCCATGACAAGATGATTCGTAGCAAGCTGTTCTCTATAGGGCAGAAAGTGTTACTTTTCAATTCTCGCCTTCGTCTATTTCCAGGTAAGTTGCGTTCTAAGTGGATTGGTCCTTTTGTGGTTACTAATGTTTTTCCTCATGGTGCAGTCCAAATTCAAAGTTTAAAAACGCAACAAGAATTCAAAGTGAATGGACATCGATTGAAGCCATATTATGAGCACTTTGAAGAGCACATTACGGAGGACATATCCTTTAATGCCGTGGGCCCCATTGAAGAATAGAGGGAAGGTTCGTCCGGCTGGAAGACGTTAAAGCAAGCGCTTCTTGGGAGGCAACCCATGCAAATAAAGACGACCTAGGAACTCTCCGGCTCCACAACCAGATTTGCGTTTCTAAACTCTCTCTCTTTATTACTTTTCCTTTGCCATTTTGTTATGTTAGTTAGTTGTGTTGATTGCTGTTTGCTTTCTGTGAGTATATGTTTGAAACATTGAGGACAATGTTTGGTTTAAGTGTGGGGGGGTAACAAAGTGTTTTTTGCATGAAATTCGTGGGTTTTTATCACCTATCACTTTGAATGTTGTTTTCAGTGTTTTTAAGTGTTTTTAAGCTGTTTTGGAGTCTTTTAGTGTGTTTTGACAAGAAAATCCGAAAATACCATAAAAATTTGAAAAATTGTTTTGAAAAGCCCAAAAAGAGTTGTTTTTGTGTGTTTGTTTGTGTCTTAGGGTATCTTCCAACACAATGATGAGGATTTGGTTTTTAATTGCATAACTGTTAAAGAAAGTTACAAACATGGATGAAAGTTTGAATTGCTCTTTGGTATATGCTTGGTTGTAGTTGACATTCATGAATTCACATGTAATCACAAAAAGGATAAAATCAGTTTTTGTAACATGCTTGAAGGAAGTAACTCAAACTAACGCTACAACCCTGAGAGACTTGAGCCTTTAACGTTCTTTGGAGAGTCAAAAATCTGTGCATTCTTTGTTTTCTAAAGTCGTTGCATGATCTCATTATTCTTTGCTTGGTTGCTACTTAGAAGGCGTTTCATCATTTAGTTCCAAATACTAGAACTCATACCCGTTTCATTCAAAGCATGAAATTGATTAGCATAACACATAATCAAGATGAAGTTGTTTAGTTTAAAACCAGAGCTAAAAAGCCTAACCCTTTGCATATGTATTGTAGGTTTAACCCATTTGAGCCTTGTTTAGCCTATGTTCTTTGTTTACCCACATTATCCTTACCTAGCCTAGATTAGGACCATCCTTACCCTTGTTCTTAAGGCGTAGCTAAGCATGACCTAAGAATGAATTCCCTTTGTTCGTTATTTGGGCAGAAAACAAGTGTGGGGGAAGGGATTTATGTGTCTGATTGTGTGCTAACAAGACAAACAAGGGCACGGGTAGAAGAAAGAAAAAAAAAAAAAGAAAAAAGTTCGTGTGAAAAAGAAAAAAAGAAAAGTTGTGAAAAAGTATGAAAAGTTTTCAAAATAAGTGAGATTGAAGCTCACAAGTGTTGGTTGTTGAAGAAGGGGTCCAAAAAGTTGAATTCGGCCCTAAAAATATGTGTTTTCTGTCCCTTTGTGTTCAAAGTGTACGGCTGCATTCAAGAAAGGGAGTTCTAAGTGTCATATTCATTGCTTTGCTTGCTATTGCTTTAAGAACGTTCGTTTTCCTTACCTTTCTTTGTTAGCCAATACCCCCTAGCCCCGTTATAACCTTATACTTCAATCTTGAGTGTTGTGTGTTTCAATATGTGGAGTTTGGGATTGGTATGATCATATGGTGTCCCTGGTTCTCGCATCTAAGTAGTAGCATTCCATTCATGAGATCATATCTATACATGCATTCCAGAAATTACTTTTCTTGTTATACACATATGTGAGTATTAGTTCCATATTTACATCAATCTTCTCACATATAACTAGTGTAGGGAGGGTAGTCAGAAAATCTGTGTGATTGAGTGCATATCTAGTAAGGAATTGAGGGATTCTCTAAGGCATGTTACTACATTCAAAATGTTGTTTTAATTGATTAAATGCGAGCTAATGTGTGGTAACTTTGATTAAGTATGTGCTCAAGGGTAGGGATAACTAAAATCTGTGGGAGTAATGATCTTTGGCATGTTATGTATTATTGAAGATCCCTGAGGTGAACGTTGGAAGGTTTAGGTTATGTTTTGTTTGTTTTGTTTTGCTTGAGGACTAGCAAAAGCTAAGTGTGGGGGAATTTGATAGGAGCATATTTATGCTACTTAGTTAGTGTGTTTCCTTGCATTTGCTTAGCTATTTGTTGCTTAGTATAGTGTTTAAAGTCATTTTCGTGTGTTTTTAGGTCCAAGAAGCAAAGTTGGCAAAAAGATGCATTTTGGAGCATTTTAGAGCAAATCTGGGCTTGGAATGGATAGCACAAGCAATGGGCATGAAGATGGACGAATTTGGAGTTTAAATGAAGTTGGGAATATGTTTCAAGGTTGGAGAAATAAATTCAAAACATTGAAGATAAGGAATCAGCTCAAAAGAAGGAGGATTATCCAAAACATTATCCAAACATCCTTATCTTATCTTATCTTATCCAATCCTTATCTTATCTTAACAAACCTTATCCTATCCTAATCTTTTTTTAATTCAATTCCTGGTACAATGAGGGTTTATTTTCTGATTGGGGGACATTTAAATTGAGTTTCTAGAAACTCTAAGCCTTGCCGCACCTAGCTTTTCAGAAAACTTGGTTTCCTTGCCTTGCAAGGCTTTCTAGAAGCCTTATCCCTCCTTATCTAAGTCTGCCGCACCTTAGGCCCTTTCCCATTGGAAATCTGATTGTTTTGAGCCTATTTCTGAATGGATTTGGCTTTCTAGAAGTCCCAATCTGATTCACCTAGGGTTTTGGTGCCTATATATATACTAATCAATCCTTTGCCGTGCACACCACCCTCCATACACATCATTCACGCCAGAAATCATCCACCACCCCCTTGCCGTGCCATATCATCCACACAGACCCAGAAAACCCCTCTAGTGCCGCAGCTATTCAAGGAAGGAAGGAGAAGGTGCCACTCTAAGTCGTGACTACTGCTGGAGCGTTCTTAGGTGTTGTCTATCTTTGTTTTCAATGTTTCAATTCAGTTTTCTTTGTTTAATTGCTGTCATGAGGAACTAAACCCCTATTAGTTAGAGGGGGAATTTGAAGCCATGAATATATGTTTCTTATGATTTGATTTACTCCAGTTATGATTTCATAAATTGTGAATGTGGTTTGCTTAACTGTTTTATTAAGAACTTGTTCTTGTGTGTTGATTAAGGATGCATTCTTAGTTTACATGCATGAATTTGATGCTAGAATATAAGGGAATTTCACCTAATCGTTATGAACTTATATTCACAAGTAGTAAAGGTTGCTAGTCACAATCATGTTAAGTAAACCCTAGGCTGGATTAACATGCGTATTCCATAGTTATGAATGCCTTGTCAATGTTTATGATTTCCATGGAACTTAATGATCTTTGATATGTATCTCTATCATGCGTATTCCATAGTTAGGGGACTTGATAAGAATAATTTGGTTGTGATGCGTTATCCATTCAATTCAATGAACTTAGGGAAATCTGGGAATTAATTAGTTCAATACAATTAATTCAAAGCATTGTCATTCATGGTTTATCGAAAGAATAACTGGAAATCAATTCGTATGCATATGTTCATGTGTGGAGAAGAACCCTCTAACTAGTTTTCACCCCTGAATTCACCTTTATCTCTTTCAATTTAATTTGTTTGCTTAAATCTGCTTAGTTTTGCTTAAATCGTCCAAAAACCCCCCTAGTTCTTAATTGAGTCTTAGTTTGTTTAAATTCGTCCAAATCTGTCCCCTTTTAGTGTTTTGAGTCTAACTAGTCCAAAAGTCATCCAATTCACCCCTTAGAACCTGTTTTGAGTCTGTTTAAGTTAGTTTTAGTGTTTTGAGTCTGTTTAGCTTGTTTTGAGTCTTTAGAGTCCAGAAACTGTTTAATTGAATTCTATTTGCTGTTTTGAGTTTGTTTTGAGTTATTTGAGTCAAGTTAGGTTGTTTAAAGGTGTCTAGAGTTAAAATTCGTCCAAATTGATCCCTAGTACTTGTTTTCATTGTTTTAAGTCCAGTTTATTGTTTTAAGAGTCTAATTTGTGTAGATTAGCATCCCTTCTAATCCCCGGCCTTAAACGATCCCTACTTTCATATACTACGTCGATAGGGTTTTAATTTGAGTGTCAAGTAATTCTCACATCACGGCACAAGGTTTGGTGGTGAGTTTTTGGGGTTATGAATGGTGTAGAAGGCTGGGTTTTTGGCTAGGATAGGTGTATGGTGCGACAGGGGTTGAATAAGGTCAGAAAGGTGAAGGATGGATGCGGCAGAGAGAGGGGTGTGATTTCTGGCGTGAATGGATGAATGAATCCTCTCTTGTGGCTGCAAAAAGGAAGTTTATTTAAAGGTTTCAGGAATTAAAACCCTAGGTTATTTAGGTAAACAGAAATAAGGTCAAAAGCTTCTAGAAAAAGGTAAACAAATCAGAAAACTAAAGGAAATTGGCTAAGAATTGAGGCAAGGCTTTAAAACAAATTAGGAATGTGTTTTAATGCAAGGAAACAGGAAATAACCCTCTCCCTTGCTCAGCAAGGAAGAGTAAAGGGTAAGGAGGTGCGGCTGGATGTTTAGTGGTAGGAGCATATTTATGCGACTTAGTTAGCTTGTTTTCATGCATTTATGTTGTTAGTTCTTAGTTAATTTTGTATTTTAAGCTATTTTCGTGTGTTTGTAGGTTCTAAGTGTCAAGATGGCAAAAAGAAGCAATTTGGAGCATTCTAGAGCATTTTAGGGCCAAGATTGGGTAGTGCAAGCATGGAGGCAAGTTGATGGACGAAATTGAAGATATAAAGGCTTGAAATCAGCTAAAAAGTGGGAAGAAAGAAGTCAAAGATAAAGAAGATAAGGAATCAGCTAGAAAGAAGGGGAATTATCCAAAACATTATCCAAACCTTATCTTATCTTATCCTAATCTTATCCTACCTTCTTTTCAGCTACAAAAGAGATTTAATTTCAGTTTAGGAGACTTAAAACCTGATTTCAGTTTATTGATTACCTCCAGTTATTGTTTCGTAAAACATGAATGCGATTCACTTATCTGTTTGATTAAAACTTATTCTTGTATGTGGGTTAAGGGTGCACACTTAGTTTGCATGCATGAATCTGTTGCTAAAATATAAGGGAATTTCACCTAATTGTTATGAACTTATATTTATGAGTAGTAAAGGTTGCTAGTCACAATCGTGTTAAGTGAATCCATGGCAGGAGTATCATCATGTTTTTCATAGTTACGAATGCCTTGTCAATGCTTATGATTTTCATAGAACTTAATGATCTTTGAATGTATCTCTATTATGCGTATTCCATGTAGGGAACTTGATAAGAATAATTTGATTGTCGATGCGCTATCCATCCAATTCAACGAATTAAGGAAAATCTGAAAGTTAATTTGTGCATTCACGATTAATTTGGGGTATTGTCATTCATGGTTTAAAGAAACAATACTGGAAATCAATTTGTATGCATATGTTTCATGTGTGGAGAAGGATCCTCTACCTAGCTTTTCACCCTTGAATTCACCTTAATTTCGTTTTAACTTACTTTGTTTGCTGCAATTTACTTAGTTTTGTCAAATTCGTCAAAAAACCCCCTCAGTTCTTATTTGTGTTTTAGTTTTGTCAAATTCGTCCAAATCTGTCCCCTTTCTGTGTTTTGAGTCTTACTAGTCTAGAATTTGTCCAATTCACTCCCTAGTATCTGTTTTGAGTCTATTTAGCTTAGTTTGTGTGTTTTGAGTCAATTTGGTCAGTTTTGAGTCATAAGAGTCTAGTTTAGTGTTTTAGAGTTTAAATTGTGTGGATTAGCATCCCTTCTAATCCCCGGCCTAAAACGATCCCTACTTTCATATACTACGTCAATAGGGTTTTAATTTGAGTGTCAAGTAATTTTCACATCAAATTTTGGCGCCGTTGCCGGGGATTAGCAAACTTGCTAATCTCCCTAGTTTCTGCCGTGTGTTTTAATTTGCTTTTGTTTTTGTTTTTGTTTTCTGAGTTCGTTTTGTTTTCTTAGTTGTAGGTACTAGTTCTAGTTCCGAATTTGAGTTTGAAGAAGAGGAAGAGGAAGAGGAAGAACAAACAATGGCTGTGGATAATCGTACAATCAAAGAGCTTTCAGCCTCAGGACTTGACAATGCCGTGCCCTTATGCATTCAATATCCTAGGGCGGCTCAAGGCAAGACTGATGAGTTTGAATTGAAGTCAAGCTTGTTGCATCACATTCCTAAGTACCATGGGCTGTCCATGGAAGATCCAAACAAGCATTTGAAGGAATTTGAGGTGGTGTGCTCAAGCATGACACCAATCAACGTAGATGGGAATATTCTGAAGATGAAAGCCTTTCCATTCTCTTTATTTGAAAAGGCTAAGGATTGGTTATTCGAATTGGCACCTGGAACGGTCACTTCTTGGGAAAGCATGAAAAGAGCGTTTTTAGAGAAATTCTTCCCAACTTCGAGAGTTATTCTTTTGAGGAAGAGGATTAGTGGCATTGAACAAAGCCATGGAGAATCTTTTCCAGCATATTATGAGCATTTTAAGGCCCTAGTTGCATCCTGCCCACAACACCAAATGAAGGAAGAGCTTTTAATTCAATATTTCTACGAAGGACTTCTTCCAATTGAGAGACAAATGCTTGATGCTTCGGCGGGAGGTGCCTTGGTTGACAAAACCCCGGTGGCTGCCAGGATCTTAATTGCAAACCGAGCCTTGAATGCACAACAATACGAAGGTGTTGGACAAAGGGACCCCCCACGGCAACAACATGTGAATGAGGTAAGTGCAATTTCAGAATTGCAATCTCAAATGGCTAATCTCACTCTTCTTTTGTCACAGGTTGTTGATGGAACCAAAGTGCAAGGTCCGGCCATATGTGGAGTGTGCTCTATGCAGGGGCATCTCAATGATCAATGCCCTCAATTGATAGAGAATAGAGGATGGGAAAGTGCCAATGTCGTGGGCTATCAAGGCTAAAATCAGCCACGGAATGATCCATAGTCCAATACTTACAATCCGGGCTGGAGAGATCACCCAAACTTCAAGTGGAGGGAGCCTCAACAACCTCAACAACAAGGTGGATTTAGACAGCAAACTCCCGGGTTCTATCAAAGGCCATTCGAACCACTGCAACTTCAACCACAATCTGCTCAACCAAACTCAGGTTCGCTATTTGATAATGATCAAGCTATTCAACTACTAACTTCTGTAGCGCAGGGATTACAAAATCAAAATAATCGAATAGCGAATCAAGACAAGGAGATGAGCGACATGAAGAAGCAAATAGGGTAGATTTCAGAGTTCCTTGGGCAGTTTCGAGAAGAAGGTAAACTTCCTAGTTCAACCATTGTGAATCCAAAGGGAGGATTTGAAACCGCTAAAGCCATCATGTTGAGAAGTGGAAAAGAAGTTGGAACTGACCCACAACCATCCAAATCAAGCCAAAAAGAAGATGCAAAGTTGCTGATTGAAGAGGAGGAGCAAGACAAGCCCACGGCAAGGAAGGAACCATCCTTGCCGCAGCCCCCTAAGCCTTCCACATTGTCCAATTCAGGTAAGGGTGGTTCAAATTTGACTCATTCTAACCTAATTCCACCAAATTTGCCTTTCCCTAGCAGGTTTATGCAAGCTAGGAACGAAGAGAATGAACAAGACATTCTAGAGACCTTTAGGAAGGTGCATGTCAATATCCCGCTCCTTGATGCTATAAAGCAAATCCCAAAGTACGCTAAGTTTTTGAAGAAGCTTTGCACAACAAGGAAACAGATTCGGGAGAAAGAGGTGGTACATGTAAGTGAGAATGTCTCTGCAATGTTGCAAAGAAAGCTACCATCTAAATGCAAAGATCCAGGTAGTTTCACAATCCCTTGTGTAATTGGTAATACAAGGTTTGACCACGCTATGCTAGATTTAGGTGCATCAATAAATGTCATGCCATATTCCGTTTATGCATCCATGAATCTAGGGGAGCTTAAAAATGATGGTGTTATTATTCAATTAGCCGATCGATCTAATGCATATCCGAAAGGAGTTTTGGAAGAGGTTTTGGTGCAGGTAGACCACTTGATTTTTCCTGCAGATTTCTATGTGCTTGATATGGAGGACTCAGCCCACTCTTCACCATCCCCACTCTTACTTGGACGAGCTTTCATGAAAACTGCTCAAACCAAGATTGACGTGGCCAAGGGAGCAGTAACTATGGCGTTTGGTGGTGATATGATTAATTTTAAAATTTCTAAATCTATTGAGAATACTAATGATGTTCGTTCTTGTTTTGTCATTGATGTAAAAATAAATAAAGGGCAGGAACATTCAGCACTGATAGGAGCATATTTATGCGACTTAGTTAGCTTGTTTTCATGCATTTACGTTGTTAGTTCTTAGTTAATTTTGTATTTTAAGCTATTTTCGTGTGTTTGTAGGTTCAAAGTGTCAAGATGGCAAAAAGAAGCAATTTGGAGCATTCTAGAGCATTTTTGGGCCAAGATTGGGTAGTGCAAGCATGGAGGCAAGTTGATGGACGAAATTGAAGATATAAAGGCTTGAAATCAGCTAGGAAGATGGAAGAAAGAAGTCAAAGATAAAGAAGATAAGGAATCAGCTCAAAAGAAGGAGAATTATCCAAAACATTATCCAAAACAACCTTATCTTATCTTATCTTACCCAATCCTTATCTTATCTTACCTTATCTTATCCTAACCTGTTTTCTTCAGTTTAGGGGACTTAAAACCTGATTTCTAGAAGTCCTATCCATTCCCCTACAAAAGTGGCGCCCCAAACTCTTCTAGAAACCCCAAAATCTGCCCAGAAACACATTCTCTCTAGAAGCCTGAAAATCTGGCGTCTCCCTCCTTTCTAGAAGGTCTTTTCCTTGCCTTGCAAGGCATTCCCTGCCCTTATCCCTTTGTGCCGTGGGTTTTCAGGCCCTTTCCCTCTTGGATTCTGATTGTTAGGACTTTTCCTTGCGGATTTGGGTTCTACAAATCATTTTCAGAAATTAATTGGACCACAATTCCTTTTCCAAATTAATTGCCGCACCCTAATCCTATTTTTCTGCTAAGTCCAAGTCCTAAACTGATTTCCCTAGGGTTTGCCATGCTATATATACATATTCCCAAGCCCTGCCGCAGACACCACCCATCCATACGAATTCTACACCCCCATATACACTTTCAGAAATCCATATTTTGCTGCAGAGAAGGGAAGACAGGGCCTTGCCGTGGCTTCCATTGGAGAAGGAGGAGTTCTTTCTTCTCTTGTTTCGTTTCATGTTTAATTTAACTTGCTTTTCAATTATGTTGAACATGTGGAACTAATTTCGTTTTAGTTAGAGGTGGATTCAAAGCCATGGACATATGTTTGATATGAATTGATTACCTTCAGTTATTGTTTCATAAATTGTGAATGTGATTTACTTATCTGTTTTATGAAGAACTTGTTCTTGTGTGTTGATTAAGGAGGCCTACTTAGTTTACATGCATGAATTTGATGCTAGGATATAAGGGAATTTCACCTAATCGTTAGGAACTTATATTCACAAGTAGTAAAGATTGCTAGTCACAATTGTGTTAAGTAAATCCTAGGCAAGAGTAACATGCGTATTCCACAGTTATGAATGCCTTGTCAATGTTTATGATTTCCATGGAACTTAATGATCTTTGATATGTATCTCTATCATGCGT
>JANCRC010000037.1:125000-127597 GCA_024362995.1 Heteromeles arbutifolia | reverse complement strand
GCCGGCAAGAGGAGGAAAGGGACGACGAGAGGCGGCATTCCTTCGCAACAGGTAGCCGAAACAGAAACCCGTCGTGCGCACAAGACGAATCTTGATGCATCAATGAAGCGGGGTACGAGCCGACAGTTCGATGCCGAAGCACGGAGCCTGCCGTCGAATACAACCCAATTACCACTCATACGCCGTCACGTTAGCTAAACCCAGCACCGCCCAACGAAAAACACGTCTCAACTGCCCCAACAAAGGGACGCGTCTTGAGTGCAAATACGCCGGGTAGGAGCCGAGCCGCATCGCTAGGCATGAAAACACATACAAAGGCAGCAGGGACGACCGAATAGTTCGACGGGTACCGAGAAGCTTCGTCGACGCCGCACGAACTCGCTTTCGACATGCAACGGGGGTTGGGAAGGACCTAACACATAGCACCAACCCCTTATCTATGCACGCCTACAACAAGCACGAACTTTGTTTTCGAACCCCTCTAAAGGCAGCATGGACAACCGAATAGTTCGACGGGTACCGAGAAGCTTCGTCGACGCCGCACGAACTCGCTTTCGACATGCAACGGGGGTTGGGAAGGACCTAACACATAGCACCAACCCCTTATCTATGCACGCCTACAACAAGCACGAACTTTGTTTTCGAACCCCTCTAAAGGCAGCAGGGACAACCGAATAGTTCGACGGGTACCGAGAAGCTTCGTCGACGCCGCACGAACTCGCTTTCGACATGCAACGGGGGTTGGGAAGGACCTAACACATAGCACCAACCCCTTATCTATGCACGCCTACAACAAGCACGAACTTTGTTTTCGAACCCCTCTTGACCGTCAAACGAGGGACAAGCTTATTCACCACCGCCGCGCGAACCCGCGCTCAACATGCTAGTGCACTGCGAGGGCCCTTTCGAGCCGCACTAAGCCGAACCGACACTAGCATTGCCAAGAACAAGCCCGAGCATCGCTGATTGCAAAGCTCCTCAACAGGGACAACCGAAAGAGAGGGACAAACTTCTTCATCGCCGCCGCAAAAACAAATCTTCGACATGCTAGTGAACTGGGCGAGCCCGTCGGAAAACAAACGTCCATGGACTGCATTGCCGTGCACCCACTAACATGCCTAGGACAAGCCTGTGCATTGGTTCATCCAAAGCCCGACCCTCCCTAATATCCAACAATCCGAAGGCAACCGAGGCTTGAAAACATGCATGTCGAAAAAAAACCCCACCCCAAAATTTCCCCCCACCCACCCCGGTTGCAACAAATAGTCCCACCCTTTTTTTTAAAGAGAATAGTTTTTTCCAACCCGCCCTTTTCGAAAGCGTTTTTCCCACCCCGCTTTAAAACCATTTTGTCCCCCTTTTTTCATTTGAAAACGAAAAGATTTTGCTTTGTTTGAAAACAAATTTTTTTGAAAAAAAAAAAAAAAAAAAAAAATTAAAACGCACCCATGGTGGCGACGCCGGCGGAGGGGGACCGCCGCCGTCGCCGCCACCATGAGCGGGAATGTCCCAAACCCGACACATCATATATACCGAGGCAACACGTGATGATGTGCGGGAATGTCATCCCTAGACCGATGGATGCCAACCGCTTGACATGCCTGGATGGCTTGACAAGCAGGGAGCACCACCCCCCTATATAGCATATTATGCTGTTATGGCACTGCCAGGAGGAGACATCAACTTTTGCGAGGAGTCATATTGGGCCATAAAAAAAAGAATACTTGGAATTTGAACGAGATTTTTTGCAGAGGTGTAGATACAGATACAATGGATTTTCAGGAAAAAATTCAGAATTTTTCGAGCACGGGAAGTATTTTATTTTATTTTTTGAAGTCGGAAAGTTGTAAACATCGTAAAAAAAAAACGGTGCGAGATTTTTCGAATCCGTAAGTTGGAGGACCTTGTAATAATCATATACTAACTGTGGGGTGCTTGTTGTGCGGGGAAATTATTAATAAAAATGGGACTTGACATTGTTTGAAGATTTTCGACGCGTTTCGACATGCCCGCTGTGCAATTTGGCATGTCAGAATGGGCGCTAGCCTCGCTTGCTGTCGACAGGAAGCGAGGCTAGTGGCGAGGCTAGCACCGAGTTTTTTTGAGTGCCAACATGCGAGGGTTGGCGTGTCAAGACATGCCATGACCGACATTTTGCGACGTTTGGCATGTCTTTGGCATGTCATGGTCGACATTTTGCGAGGCTTGGCATGTCATTGGCATGCCGTGGTCGACATTTTGCGAGGCTTGGCATGTCATGGGCATGCCGTGGTCGACGTTTTGCGAGGCTTGGCATGTCATTGGCATGTCATGGGCATGCCGTGGTCGACGTTTTGCGAGGCTTGTCATGTCATTGGCATGTCATGGGCATGCCATGGTCGACATTTTGCGAGGCTTGGCATGTCATTGGCGTGTCATGGGCATGTCATTGGCGTGTCATGGGCATGTCATTGGCGTGTCATGGGCATGTCATTGGCATGTCATGGGCATGCCGTGGTCGACGTTTTGCGAGGCTTGGCATGTCATTGGCATGTCATTGGCATGCCATGGTCGACATTTTGCGAGGCTTGGCATGTCATTGGCGTGTCATGGGCATG
>JANCRC010000033.1:110000-112500 GCA_024362995.1 Heteromeles arbutifolia | reverse complement strand
ACACATAGCACCAACCCCTTATCTATGCACGCCTACAACAAGCACGAACTTTGTTTTCGAACCCCTCTAAAGGCAGCAGGGACAACCGAATAGTTCGACGGGTACCGAGAAGCTTCGTCGACGCCGCACGAACTCGCTTTCGACATGCAACGGGGGTTGGGAAGGACCTAACACATAGCACCAACCCCTTATCTATGCACGCCTACAACAAGCACGAACTTTGTTTTCGAACCCCTCTTGACCGTCAAACGAGGGACAAGCTTATTCACCACCGCCGCGCGAACCCGCGCTCAACATGCTAGTGCACTGCGAGGGCCCTTTCGAGCCGCACTAAGCCGAACCGACACTAGCATTGCCAAGAACAAGCCCGAGCATTGCTGATTGCAAAGCTCCTCAACAGGGACAACCGAAAGAGAGGGACAAACTTCTTCATCGCCGCCGCAAAAACAAATCTTCGACATGCTAGTGAACTGGGCGAGCCCGTCGGAAAACAAACGTCCATGGACTGCATTGCCGTGCACCCACTAACATGCCTAGGACAAGCCTGTGCATTGGTTCATCCAAAGCCCGACCCTCCCTAATATCCAACAATCCGAAGGCAACCGAGGCTTGAAAACATGCATGTCGAAAAAAAACCCCACCCCAAAATTTCCCCCCACCCACCCCGGTTGCAACAAATAGTCCCACCCTTTTTTTTAAAGAGAATAGTTTTTTCCAACCCGCCCTTTTCGAAAGCGTTTTTCCCACCCCGCTTTAAAACCATTTTGTCCCCCTTTTTTCATTTGAAAACGAAAAGATTTTGCTTTGTTTGAAAACAAATTTTTTTGAAAAAAAAAAAAAAAAAAAAAAATTAAAACGCACCCATGGTGGCGACGCCGGCGGAGGGGGACCGCCGCCGTCGCCGCCACCATGAGCGGGAATGTCCCAAACCCGACACATCATATATACCGAGGCAACACGTGATGATGTGCGGGAATGTCATCCCTAGACCGATGGATGCCAACCGCTTGACATGCCTGGATGGCTTGACAAGCAGGGAGCACCACCCCCCTATATAGCATATTATGCTGTTATGGCACTGCCAGGAGGAGACATCAACTTTTGCGAGGAGTCATATTGGGCCATAAAAAAAAGAATACTTGGAATTTGAACGAGATTTTTTGCAGAGGTGTAGATACAGATACAATGGATTTTCAGGAAAAAATTCAGAATTTTTCGAGCACGGGAAGTATTTTATTTTATTTTTTGAAGTCGGAAAGTTGTAAACATCGTAAAAAAAAAACGGTGCGAGATTTTTCGAATCCGTAAGTTGGAGGACCTTGTAATAATCATATACTAACTGTGGGGTGCTTGTTGTGCGGGGAAATTATTAATAAAAATGGGACTTGACATTGTTTGAAGATTTTCGACGCGTTTCGACATGCCCGCTGTGCAATTTGGCATGTCAGAATGGGCGCTAGCCTCGCTTGCTGTCGACAGGAAGCGAGGCTAGTGGCGAGGCTAGCACCGAGTTTTTTTGAGTGCCAACATGCGAGGGTTGGCGTGTCAAGACATGCCATGACCGACATTTTGCGACGTTTGGCATGTCTTTGGCATGTCATGGTCGACATTTTGCGAGGCTTGGCATGTCATTGGCATGCCGTGGTCGACATTTTGCGAGGCTTGGCATGTCATTGGCATGTCATGGGCATGCCGTGGTCGACGTTTTGCGAGGCTTGGCATGTCATTGGCATGTCATGGGCATGCCGTGGTCGACGTTTTGCGAGGCTTGTCATGTCATTGGCATGTCATGGGCATGCCATGGTCGACATTTTGCGAGGCTTGGCATGTCATTGGCGTGTCATGGGCATGTCATTGGCGTGTCATGGGCATGTCATTGGCGTGTCATGGGCATGTCATTGGCGTGTCATGGGCATGCCGTGGTCGACGTTTTGCGAGGCTTGGCATGTCATTGGCATGTCATGGGCATGCCGTGGTCGACGTTTTGCGAGGCTTGTCATGACATTGGCATGTCATTGGCATGCCATGGTCGACATTTTGCGAGGCTTGGCATGTCATTGGCGTGTCATGGGCATGTCATTGGCGTGTCATGGGCATGTCATTGGCGTGTCATGGGCATGTCATTGGCATGTCATGGGCATGCCATGGTCGACATTCATGGGCATGCCGTGGTCGACGTTTTGCGAGGCTTGGCATGTCATTGGCATGTCATGGGCATGCCGTGGTCGACGTTTTGCGAGGCTTGGCATGTCATTGGCATGTCATGGGCATGCCGTGGTCGACGTTTTGCGAGGCTTGTCATGACATTGGCATGTCATTGGCATGCCATGGTCGACATTTTGCGAGGCTTGGCATGTCATTGGCGTGTCATGGGCATGTCATTGGCGTGTCATGGGCATGTCATTGGCATGTCATGGGCATGCCATGGTCGACATTTTGCGAGGCTTGGCATGTCATTGGCGTGTCATGGGCATGTCATTGGCATGCCATGGTCGACATT
>JANCRC010000032.1:0-2500 GCA_024362995.1 Heteromeles arbutifolia | reverse complement strand
CCCACAGTTAGTATATGATTATTACAAGGTCCTCCAACTTACGGATTCGAAAAATCTCGCACCGTTTTTTTTTTACGATTTTTACAACTTTCCGACTTCAAAAAATAAAATAAAATACTTCCCGTGCTCGAAAAATTCTGAATTTTTTCCTGAAAATCTATTGTATCTGTATCTACACCTCTGCAAAAAATCTCGTTCAAATTCCAAGTATTCTTTTTTTTATGGCCCAATATGACTCCTCGCAAAAGTTGATGTCTCCTCCTGGCAGTGCCATAACAGCATAATATGCTATATAGGGGGGTGGTGCTCCCTGCTTGTCAAGCCATCCAGGCATGTCAAGCGGTTGGCATCCATCGGTCTAGGGATGACATTCCCGCACATCATCACGTGTTGCCTCGGTATATATGATGTGTCGGGTTTGGGACATTCCCGCTCATGGTGGCGGCGACGGCGGCGGTCCCCCTCCGCCGGCGTCGCCACCATGGGTGCGTTTTAATTTTTTTTTTTTTTTTTTTTTTCATAAAAATTTGTTTTCAAACAAAGCAAAATCTTTTCGTTTTCAAATGAAAAAAGGGGGACAAAATGGTTTTAAAGCGGGGTGGGAAAAACGCTTTCGAAAAGGGCGGGTTGGAAAAAACTGTTCTCTTTAAAAAAAAGGGTGGGACTATTTGTTGCAACCGGGGTGGGTGGGGGGAAATTTTGGGGTGGGGTTTTTTTTCGACATGCATGTTTTCAAGCCTCGGTTGCCTTCGGATTGTTGGATATTAGGGAGGGTCGGGCTTTGGATGAACCAATGCACAGGCTTGTCCTAGGCATGTTAGTGGGTGCACGGCAATGCAGTCCATGGACGTTTGTTTTCCGACGGGCTCGCCCAGTTCACTAGCATGTCGAAGATTTGTTTTTGCGGCGGCGATGAAGAAGTTTGTCCCTCTCTTTCGGTTGTCCCTGTTGAGGAGCTTTGCAATCAGCAATGCTCGGGCTTGTTCTTGGCAATGCTAGTGTCGGTTCGGCTTAGTGCGGCTCGAAAGGGCCCTCGCAGTGCACTAGCATGTTGAGCGCGGGTTCGCGCGGCGGTGGTGAATAAGCTTGTCCCTCGTTTGACGGTCAAGAGGGGTTCGAAAACAAAGTTCGTGCTTGTTGTAGGCGTGCATAGATAAGGGGTTGGTGCTATGTGTTAGGTCCTTCCCAACCCCCGTTGCATGTCGAAAGTGAGTTCGTGCGGCGTCGACGAAGCTTCTCGGTACCCGTCGAACTATTCGGTTGTCCCTGCTGCCTTTAGAGGGGTTCGAAAACAAAGTTCGTGCTTGTTGTAGGCGTGCATAGATAAGGGGTTGGTGCTATGTGTTAGGTCCTTCCCAACCCCCGTTGCATGTCGAAAGCGAGTTCGTGCGGCGTCGACGAAGCTTCTCGGTACCCGTCGAACTATTCGGTTGTCCCTGCTGCCTTTAGAGGGGTTCGAAAACAAAGTTCGTGCTTGTTGTAGGCGTGCATAGATAAGGGGTTGGTGCTATGTGTTAGGTCCTTCCCAACCCCCGTTGCATGTCGAAAGCGAGTTCGTGCGGCGTCGACGAAGCTTCTCGGTACCCGTCGAACTATTCGGTCGTCCCTGCTGCCTTTGTATGTGTTTTCATGCCTAGCGATGCGGCTCGGCTCCTACCCGGCGTATTTGCACTCAAGACGCGTCCCTTTGTTGGGGCAGTTGAGACGTGTTTTTCGTTGGGCGGTGCTGGGTTTAGCTAACGTGACGGCGTATGAGTGGTAATTGGGTTGTATTCGACGGCAGGCTCCGTGCTTCGGCATCGAACTGTCGGCTCGTACCCCGCTTCATTGATGCATCAAGATTCGTCTTGTGCGCACGACGGGTTTCTGTTTCGGCTACCTGTTGCGAAGGAATGCCGCCTCTCGTCGTCCCTTTCCTCCTCTTGCCGGCCTTGCTGGCGCGAGGACGACATCGTAGCGGTACTCGTGTCCCGGACGAGCCACACCGGTTGTGATGCGGTTTCGGTCCTCGAGTTTCCGCTCGACGTCTCGGATGCGGAACGCTAAAAGGGGCGGTGGGTCTTCACGGCCTCCGATCGCCCGCTCGAAGCCTTGTCGCTCGATGCGTACGACTGTCGTGCCCGTCGCGAGCCGTCGACCGTCAAGGTCGTCTGTCTGGCGCGGCGCCGACGTCGAAGAGGAATGCTACCTGGTTGATCCTGCCAGTAGTCATATGCTTGTCTCAAAGATTAAGCCATGCATGTGTAAGTATGAACAAATTCAGACTGTGAAACTGCGAATGGCTCATTAAATCAGTTATAGTTTGTTTGATGGTACCTGCTACTCGGATAACCGTAGTAATTCTAGAGCTAATACGTGCAACAAGCCCCGACTTCTGGAAGGGATGCATTTATTAGATAAAAGGTCGACGCGGGCTCTGCCCGTTGCTCTGACGATTCATGATAACTCGACGGATCGCACAGCCATCGTGCTGGCGACGCATCATTCAAATATCTGCCCT
>JANCRC010000031.1:0-386182 GCA_024362995.1 Heteromeles arbutifolia | reverse complement strand
CAAACTAACGCTACAACCTTGTGAGACTTGAGCCTAAACGTTTATTTGGAGAGTTAATAATCTGTGCATTGTTGTTTTCTAAAGTCGTTGCATGATCTCATTATTCTTTGCTTGGTTGCTACTTAGAAGGCGTTTCATCATTTAGTTCCAAATACTAGAACTCATGCCCAATTCATTCTAAGCATGTTATTGATTTGCATAACACATATTCAAGATGAAGTTGTGTAGTGACCACCATAACCAAATTGCCATATCTCCCTATTCCATTGTGTTTTGTAGGTTTTAACCCCATTGAGCCTTGTTTAGCCTATGTTCTTTGTTAACCCACATTATCCTCACCTAGCCTAGATTAGGATCATCCATACCTTTGTTCTTGAAGCATAGTAATGCATGACTCAATATGAATTCCTTTTGATCACTGTTTGGCAGAAAACAAGTGTGGGGGAAATGAGTTTTGTTGTGGGTGTGCCAAAGGCTTGAATGAGGCACGGAAAAAAAAAGAAGAAGAAAAATTCGTGGAAAATAGAAAGAAAAAAAGAAAAAGTTGTGAAAAGAATGAAAAAGGAGTTGAAAAGATGTGAAAAAGAGTTCTCAAGTGTTGTTTGTTGAAGGAAGGGTCCAAAACATTGAATCCGGCCCTAATTGTTGCTTGAATCTTCCCTTTGTGTTTAAAGGTTGATTTCTGCATGCTAAAGGGAATTCTAAGTGTCATATTCATTATTTTGCTTACTATTGCTTTAAGAACCTTTGTTTTTCCTATCCTTTCGTTGTTAGCCAAACTCCCCAAGCCCCGTTACAACCCTTGACTTCAATCTTGAGTGTTGTGTGTTTCAATTTGTGGAGTTTGAATTTGGTTTGAGCATATGGTGTCACTGGTTCTCACATCTAAGTAGTAGCATTCCATTCATGAGATCATATCTATATATGCTTATTAACTCCAGAAATTGCTTTCTTTGTTATAAACATATGTGAGTGTTCGTTTTCATATTTACATCAATCTTCTCACATATAACTAGTGTAGGGTGTGTAGTTAGAAAATCTGAGTGAAGATTGAGTGCATATCTTGTAAGGAATTGAGGGAATTCTCTAAGGCATGTTACTACATTCAAAACATCGTTTTAATTGGTTATTTGTGAACTAGTAAGTAGTGACTATGATTAAGTATGTGCTTAAGCGTAAAGATGGCCAAAATCTGTGGGAATAATGATCTTTGGCATGTTGTGTGCATTGGAAATCCCTGAGACAATTGTTGGAAGGTTTAGGTTGTGTTATACTTGCTTTGTTTCGTTTTGTTTTGCTCGAGGACTAGCAAAAGCTAAGTGTGGGGGAATTTGATAGGAGCATATTTATGCACCTTAGTTAGCTTGTTCTTGTGCATTTATGTTGTTTTTCCTTAGTTAAAGTAGTCTTTTAAGCTAGTTTGATGTATTTTCAGGTTCTAAGGGCAAGTATGCAAAAAGAAGCAATTTGGAGCATTCTAGAGCATTTTTGGGCCAAGATGGGGTAGTGCAAGCATGGAGGCAAGTTGATGGACGAAATTGAAGATATTAAGGCTTGAAATCAGCTAAGAAGATGGAAGAAAGAAGTCAAAGATAGAGAAGATAAGGAATCAGCTCAAAAGAGGGAGAATTATCCAAAACATTATCTAAAACAACCTTATCTTATCTTATCTTATCCAATCCTTACCTTATCTTATCCAATCTTATCATAATCTTATCCTAACCTGTTTTCTTCAGTTTAGGGGACTTAAAACCTGATTTCTAGGAGTCCTATCCATTCCCCTACAAAAGTGGCGCCCAAATCCCTCTAGAAGGCCCAAAATCTGCCACAAAACACATTCTTTCTGGAAGCCTAAAAATCTGGCGCCTCCCTCCTTTCTAGAAGGTCTTTTCCTTGCTTTGCAAGGCTCCCTGCCTTATCTCTTTGTGCCGTGCCTTCTCACTCTCATTCCCTCTTGGATTCTGACTTATTAAGCCTTTTCCTTGTGGATTTGGGTTCTACAAGTCCTTTTCAGAAATCAATTGGGCCAAAATCCTTTTTCCTAATGGATTCACAATTTCTGCCGCACCTAGGGCCCTAATTCCTTGTGCAATGCTGAGTCCAAGCCCTAATCTGATTACCCTAGGGTTTGTGGTGCCTATATATATAAGTTTTAAGGGTTGCCGCAGGTTACACACCTTCCATACACACCATTCTCGCCAGAAACTCTTCACCACTCTCTGCCGCACCATACATTCATCCTAGCCATTAACCCAGCCTTCTACACCATTCATAACCCCCTAAACCTGTCCCAAGACCTTGTGCCGCAGCAAAGAAGAGGAGGAGGAGAAGCCTGGGATGTGCATGCCATTCAAGTTTGAATTGCTGGAAGTTTTAGGTGTTTTCTTTCCTTTGATTTCAATGTTTAAATTTAATACTCTTTGTTCTGTGAGTATGAGGAACTAAACCCCCTTTGGCTAGGGGGGGATTCGAAACCATGTTTATGCTTGCTATATGATTTGATTACCTCTAATTGCGTTTCATAAGTTGTGAATTCAATTTACTTATCTGTTCATATTAAAACTGATTTGTGTGTGTTGATTGAGGTGGCCAACTTAGTTTGCATGCATAAATCTAATGCTAGGATATAAGGAAGTTTCACCTAATCGTTACAACTTTATATTCACAAGTAGTAAAGATTGATGATCTCAATTGTGTTAAGTAAATTCTTGGCATAAGTATCATGCGCTTTCATAGTTACAAGTGCCTCGTCAATACTTATGATTTCCATCGAACGTAATGATCTTTGATTGTATTTCTAGTATGCGCTTTCATATAGAGAACTCTTGAAGAATAATTTGATTGTGATGTGCAGTTTCCATCCAATTCATTGACATAAGGGAAATCTGAAAGTTAATTTAAGCAGACCTAATTAACTTGGAGTGTTGAGAATTCGTGGGTTATTGAATTGCAGTTAGAAATCGTTTTGTATGCAAGTACGACATGTGTGGAGAAGAACCCCTTAGCTAGCTTTCCATCCATTGATTTAAACCAATTTCGTTTTACAATCTGTTTTGTTTTACAAAGTTTATGTTTTGTTTTCAATTTCGTCAAAACCAATTCCCCCTTTATTTTGAAGTGTCAATTTAGTTAGAAATCAATTTAGTTTGTGTTTTTGAGTGTTTTGAGTCAAGTTATAAACTGTTTTCGTCCAAATTCTTCCTTAGTGCTCAAAACTGCCCAGAAAGTGGTTTTAAGGCAGTTTTGAGTCTTAGAGTATAGTTTTGCATTCTTTGAGTCTAGTTTAGTGTTTTAACTTTGTTTTAAGTTTTTGAGTCAGTTTAGAGGTTTTAGCAAGCCCTCCTAATCCCCGGCCTAGAACGATCCCTGCTTACATACTTTGCTACAATTGATAAAAAGAGGGTTTAATTTGTGTGCTTATATATTTCGCATCACTTGCAAGGCAAGGAAATCAGATTTTCTGGAAAGCTAGGTGCGGCAAGGCTTAGGGTTTCTAGAAACTCAATTTAAATGTCCCCCAATCAGAAAATAAACCCTTATTGTACCAGGAATTGAATTAGAAAAGGATTAGGATAGGATAAGGTTTGTTAAGATAAGATAAGGGTTGGATAAGATAAGATAAGATAAGGTTGTTTGGATAATGTTTTGGATAATCCTCCTTCTTTTGAGCTGATTCCTTATCTTCAATGATTTGAATTTATTTCTCCAACCTTGAAACATATTCCTAACTCCATTTAGACTCCAAATTCGTCCATCTTCATGCCCATTGCTTGTGCTATCCATTCCAAGCCCAGATTTGCTCTAAAATGCTCCAAAATGCATCTTTTTGCCAACTTTGCTTCTTGGACCTAAAAACACACGAAAATGACTTTAAACACTATACTAAGCAACAAATAGCTAAGTAAATGCAAGGAAACACACTAACTAAGTAGCATAAATATGCTCCTATCAAATTCCCCCACACTTAGCTTTTGCTAGTCCTCGAGCAAAACAAAACAAACAAAACGTAACCTAAACCTTCCAACGTTCACCTCAGGGATCTTCAATGATACATAACATGCCAAAGATCATTACTCCCACAGATTTTAGTTATCCCTACCCTTGAGCACATACTTAATCAAAGTTACCACACATTAGCTCGCATTTAATCAATTAAAACAACATTTTGAATGTAGTAACATGCCTTAGAGAATCCCTCAATTCCTTACTAGATATGCACTCAATCACACAGATTTTCTGACTACACTCCCTACACTAGTTATATGTGAGAAGATTGATGTAAATATGAAAACGAACACTCACATATGTTTATAACAAAGAAAGCAATTTCTGGAGTTAATAAGCATATATAGATATGATCTCATGAATGGAATGCTACTACTTAGACGCGAGAACCAGGGACACTATATGCTCATACCAATCCCAAACTCCACATATTGAAACACATAACACTCAAGATTGAAGTATAGGGTTATAACGGGGCTTGGGGAGTGTTGGCTAACAATGAAAGGATAGGAAAAACAAACGTTCTTAAAGCAACAGCCAGCAAAATAATGAAATCGAACTTAGAATTTCCTTTAGCCTGCAGAAATCAACTTTTAAACACAAAGGGAAGATTCAAGCAACAATTAGGGCCGGATTCAATGTTTTGGACCCTTCCTTCAACAAACAACACTTGAGAACTCTTTTTCACATCTTTTCAACTCCTTTTTCATTCTTTTCACAACTTTTTCTTTTTTTCTTTCTATTTTCCACGAATTTTTCTTCTTCTTTTTTTTTCTTTCTTTTCTTTTCTTTTCTTTTCCGTGCCTCATTCAAGCCTTTGGCACACAATCAGACACATAAATCCCTTCCCCCACACTTGTTTTGCCGCCCAAATAACGAACAAAGGGAATTCATTCTTAGGTCATGCTTACTATGCCTTAAAAACAAGGGTAAGGATGGTCCTAATCTAGGCTAGGTAAGGATAATGTGGGTAAACAAAGAACATAGGCTAAACAAGGCTCAAAAGGGTTAAACCTACAATACATATGCAAAGGGTTAGGCTTTTTGGCTCTGGTTTTAAACTAAACAACTTCATCTTGATTATGTGTTATGCAAATCAATAACATGCTTAGAATGAATTGGGCATGAGTTCTAGTGTTTGGAACTAAATGATGAAACACCTTCTAAGTAGCAACCAAGCAAAGAATAATGAGATCATGCAACGACTTTAGAAAACAAAGAATGCACAGATTTTTAACTCTCCAAAGAACGTTTTAAGCTCAAGTCTCTCAGGGTTGTAGCGTTAGTTTGAGTTCCTTCCTTCAAGCATGTTACAAAAACTGATTTTTCTTTTATGATTGCTTGTGAATTCATAAGTTATAACCACAACCAAGCATAAACCAAAGAGCATATCAAACTTCAATCCATGTTTGTAACTTTCTTTAACAGTCATGCAATTAAAAACCAAATCCTCATCATTGTGTTGGAAGGTACCTAAGACACAAACAAACACACAAAAACAACTCTTTTTTTTGGGTTTTTTAAAACAATTTTTCAAATTTTTATGAGATTTTCGGATTTTTGAGTCAAAACACACTAAAACAGCTTAAAAACACTTAAAAACAGCAAGGAACAACATTAGAAGTTATGGGTGATAAAACCCTACGAATTTGCCTCAAAACACTTTGGTTAGCCCCCCACACTTAAATCAAACATATACCTCAATGTTTCAAACATATACTCACAGAAAGCAAACAGCAATCAACACAACTAACTAACATAACAAGATGGCAAAGGAAAAGCAATAAAGAGTAGGGTTTAGAAACGCAAATCTGGTTGTGGAGCCGGAGAGTTCCTAGGTCGTCTTTATTTGCATGGGTTGCCTCCCAAGAAGCGCTTGCTTTAACGTCGTACAGCCGGACGAAACGCAATCACTCCAGATTGGAGCCCACGGCATCCAAGGAGATCTTCGAATGGGCGGTGATACTTGAAATGATCCGGCAATGGTTTAAATTCTAGTGTGGGTGCCTGAATCATCAAAATCAGCAAATTAGTAGAAAACAAAATCAAAATTGGAGAATATGGCTTACTTGCTTGCTCCGACATAAACTCGATTACAAACACCACATCTTTGAATGTTTCAGGGATTTTGAACTTGGCCAGATTTACTATGATGGTTGTGACTTGTCCCGTGTCATAAAATTGAACTTCTTTGGGCTTTGTTGTCTCAAGAACATCCTCCTTGATGCATTCTTCATATGCTCCAGCCACCTCTTGCTCTTGAATCATTCTTCTCGATGTACAAGGTTCTTTGAACACTGCAACACAATCTGGAACTTGATTTGGTGTGCCAAGAATTGGGATATCACTTTGTACCTTTGGAAGGGTTTGCATGATGTCCTTTTCACTCTCTTCTTGCTTGGGAATCAAAAACCTGCGAGGAAAAGGGACATTTGGAGGAATATCATTAGAATTAAATGAATTTGGGACGTCCTTACTTGTGGTGGGTGGTTGGGAGGGCTTAGGGGGCTGCGGCAAGGGTTGTTCTTCCCTTGCTGTGGGTGTGTCTTCTTCCTCCTCCTCAATCAGCAGCTCCACATCCACTTCTAGGCTATGTTTGGACGTTTTTAGGTCAGCTCCAACCTCCATAGCACTTTCCAAAGTGATAGCTTCAGCAATTTCAAAGTCTCCCATCGAATTGACAGTAGTTGAGTTGGAGAGTTCACGTTGTTCTTGAATTTGTGCCATGAACTCCATAATCTCTCCCATTTGATTTTTCAATTCGCTCATCCTTTGGTCTTGATTCTCTGCTTCCTGTGTCAAAGAGGTGAGTAATTGAACAAAAGTACCAAAGGGGCATGTGAAAGTAGTTTTTTCTTGATCCTCGGGTGCTATGACAATTTGATTATAACCAGAATAACCATCAAGAAAACAATAGAAAGCATAACCTGCTAACCTCTCAAGCATTTGGTCAATAAATGGCAGTGGGAAGTGATCCTTCCTTGTGGTGGCGTTTAGCTTCCTATAGTCGATGCACACCCTCCAACCGGTTTGAATGCGTGTAGGAACAAGTTCGTTCTCGGCATTGGCTACCACTGTCACACCAGATTTCTTTGGCACACATTGAACGGGTGAAACCCACCTACTATCCGAGATTGGATAGATCACTCCACAATCCAAAAGCTTGATTATCTCCTTCTTCACAACTTCCATCATCGGAGGGTTGAGACGGCGTTGAGCCTCTCGAGATGTTTTGGACCCCTCCTCTAGAAGTATGCGATGCATGCACGTGGTAGGGCTAATTCCCTTTATGTCGGCCAAAGTCCATCCAATTGCTGTTTTGTACTCTTTTAGCACCCTCACCAATTTGTTTTCCTCTTGTGCCGTGAGTGAGGATGAGATGATGACGGGCAACGTCTCATCTTCTCCCAAGAAAACGTACTTCAAGTGACTTGGCAAAGGCTTAAGTTCAAGTGTGGGTGGCTGCACAACTGAGGGAAGCATCTTATTAGCCGAAACTGAACTTAAAATTGGGTCCAAAAACTTACCAGATTGTGATGGCAGTGACTCAAGGGCAGCCACCATCTCAATGACATCCTCACTAGGGGGCACGGCAAAGGATGCTTCATGCATGCCGTGGGTTGCTTTTGTGGCTGTTTCATTGTTGTGCATGTCCCTTCCTTGTGCAATGGCCAATTCAAGTGCATCGTCCTTCAAATTGTCCAAATGGTCCTGTGCCAAAGAGTCAATTATATCAATAGCAAAACATGAATGATTCTCACTAGGGTACTTCATAGAATCAGAAAGATTGAAATTAATAACTTCCCCATCAAATTCCATCGTCAAAGTGCCATTAAACACATCAATCTTCGTGCGAGCAGTTTTCATGAATGGCCTTCCAAGGAGGATGGGCAATGACGGGGAATGGTCCGATTCATCCATTTCAAGCACGTAGAAATCCGCCGGGAATATCAAGTGATTAACCTGCACCAAAACATCCTCCAAAACTCCCTTTGGATAGGCATTAGATCTATCGGCCAATTGTATGATAACACCATCGTTTTTCAACGCTCCTAGGTTCATAGATGCATAAATTGAATATGGCATGACATTTATAGATGCACCTAAGTCTAACATGGCAGATTCAAACCTAGAATTACCAATGACACACGGAATTGTAAAACTACCCGGATCTTTGCATTTAGGGGGCAGTTTGCGTTGCAAGATGGCTGAGACATTTTCACCCACTTTTACAACCTCCTTGGTCGAAATCCTCCTCCTATTAGTGCAAAGTTCCTTCAAGAACTTGGCGTACCTGGGGACTTGCTTAATTGCATCCAAAAGGGAAATATTGACTTGAACTTTCCTAAACGTCTCAAGAATGTCCTTTTCTGCTTCTTCTTTCTTTGTTTGCTTGAACCTATTTGGAAAAGGCACATTCGAAGGAAAAACATTAGTAGGAACTGAATTTGACACGTTTTTACCTCTATTGGACAAATTGGATGGTATAGGATCACTTAGGGCTTGCGGCAAAGGTATTTCCACCTTTCCCGTGAGTGGGCTTTGCTCCTTCTCTTCAATTCTCAACTCGTCCTCCTCATTGGAACATGATTTGGATGGTTTAGGGTCAGATCCTACTTGCTTCCCACTTCGCAGACTCATGGCTTTTGCAGATTCGAATCCACCTTTTGGATTGACAACGGTTGAACTTGGCAACTTGCCTTGCTCTCGAAATTGCCCCATGAACTCGGCAATCTGTCCTACCTGCTTCTCCAACTCGTCCACCTTCTTGTCCCTAGTTTGCATACCCTGCGCCATAGAAGTTAACAATTGAAAAATCTGATCATTATCAATTGAAGAACCTGATTTGTTTTGGGCAGGTTGTGCTTGGGCTTGAGTTGGTGCCAAGGGCTTCTGATAGAAACCCGGGGGTTGTTGCCTAAATCCGCTCTGTTGTTGGCCTTGTTGGGGTTCTCGCCATTTGAAATTTGGATGATCACGCCACCCAGGGTTGTAGGTATTGGAAAAAGGATCACCACGTGGTTGGTATTGATTGCCAAAACCCACGGCATTGAGTGTCTCCCACCCTCCATTCTCTATCAATTGTGGGCACTTATCTGTGGGATGTCCTTGCATGGAGCACACGCCACAAGAAGCTACATTTTGTACTTTTGGACCTTCCACCACCTGAGAAAGCAAAGTAGTAAGGTTAGCCATTTGATTTTGAAGTTCGGTTATGGCACTTACCTCATTGACTTGGTGTTGCCGTGGGATGCTCCTGTGCCCAACACCTTCGTATTGTTGAGCGTTCAACGCTCGATTGGCTATCAATGGCTTGGCTGCCGTGGGGGTCTTGTCCACCAAGGCTCCTCCCGCTGAGGCATCTAGCATTTGACGTTCGATTGGTAGAAGTCCCTCGTAGAAATATTGTAGGAGAAGTTCCTCCTTCATCTGATGCTGTGGACATGAAGCAACAAGAGATTTAAAACGTTCATAATAAGTAGGAAAAGATTCACCTGCTTCTTGTTGAATTCCACTTATCCTTTTTCGTAGGAGGATGACTCGAGAAGTTGGGAAAAACTTCTCCAAGAAAGCCCGTTTCATGCTCTCCCATGATGTGACAGTTCCGGGGGCCAATTCATACAACCAATCCTTTGCCTTTTCCAAGAGAGTAAAGGGGAAGGCCTTCATCATCAGAATACTTCCATCTACGTTGATTGGTGTCATGCTTGAGCACACCACCTCGAATTCCTTCAAATGCTTGTTTGGGTCTTCCATGGACAGCCCATGGTACTTAGGAATGTGATGCAACAAGCTTGACTTCAATTCAAACTCATCAGTTTTGCCTTGAGCCGCCCTAGGGTATTGAATGCATAAGGGCACGGCATTGTCAAGTCCTGAGGCTGAAAGCTCTTTGATTGTACGATTATCCACAGCCATGTCGTCCACTTCCTCTTCAAATTCAGATTCGGCTTCTGAACTTGCACTTGATTCACTTGGTTCTGGATTCTTCCTCTTTCGTCTTAACTCTCGCTCGAAATCGGCGTCAAAGTCCAGAATATGTTCATGAACTGGATGAGAACTCCGAGTCATAAACTAGTACCTAAAACAAGAAACAAAAACAAGGTCAGAATCTGATCTAATTAAACCAAACGAAAATAACAATCCAAGGGATTAGCACAGTTGCTAATCCCCGGCAACAGCGCCAAAAATTTGATGCAAAATATATAAGCACACAAATTAAACCCTCTTTTTATCGATTGTAGCAAAGTATGTAAGTAGGGATCGTTCTAGGCCGGGGATTAGGAGGGATTGCTAAACCACTTGAAAACTGACTCAAAAACTTAAAACAAAGTTAAAACACTAAATTAGACTCAAAGAATGCAAAACTATACTTTAAAACACTAAGACAAACCAAAAGACTCAAAACAGCAACCAAACACTCAAAACTGCCTTAAAAACACAAACTGGCTGTTTTGGACTCCAAACACAATTTTGGACGAAAATAAGTTTTAACTTGACTCAAAACACTTAAAAGCACAAACTAAATTGATTTCTAACTAACTTGACACTTCAAAATAAAGGGGGAATTGGTTTTGACGAATTTGAAAACAAAACAAAAACTTTGTAAAACAAAACAGATTGTAAAACGAAATTGGTTAAATTAATGGATGGAAGGCTAGCTAAGGGGTTCTTCTCCACACATGTCATACTTGCATACAAAACGATTTCTAATTGCAATTCAATAACCCACGAATTCTCAACACTCCAAGTTAATTAGGTCCGCTTAAATTAACTCTCAGATTTCCCTTATGTCAATGAATTGGATGGAAACTGCGCATCACAATCAAATTATTCTTCAAGAGTTCTCTATATGAAAGCGCATACTAGAGATACAATCAAAGATCATTACGTTCAATGGAAATCATAAGTATTGACGAGGCACTTGTAACTATGAAAGCGCATGATACTTATGCCAAGAATTTACTTAACACAATTGAGATCATCAACCTTTACTACTTGTGAATATAAAGTTGTAACGATTAGGTGAAACTTCCTTATATCCTAGCATTAGATTTATGCATGACAATTAAGCGTGCACTCTCAACCAACACACACAAATCAGTTTTAATATGAACAGATAAGTAAATTGAAATCACAATTTATGAATCACAACTAGAGGTAATCAAATCATATAGCAAGCATAAACATGGTTTCGAATCCCCCCCTTAGCCAGAGGGGAGTTTAGTTCCTCATACGTACAGAACAAAGAGTATTGAATTTAAACATTGAAATCAAAGGAAAGAAAACACCTAAAACTTCCAGCAATTCAAACTTGAATGGCATGCACGTCCCAGGGCTCCTTCTCCTCCTCTTTGCTGCGGCACAAGGTCTTGGGACAGGTTTAGGGGGTTATGAATGGTGTAGAAGGCTGGGTTAATGGCTAGGATGGATGTATGGTGCGCATTCTTAGAGAAATTTTTCCCAACTTCAAGAGTCATTCTCTTGAGGAAAAGGATAAGTGGCATTCAACAAAACCAAGGGGAATCGTTTCCAGCCTATTATGAGCGTTTCAAGGCGCATGTTGCTTCTTGTCCACAACACCAAATGAAGGAAGAGCTTCTCCTCCAATCTTGAGTGTTGTGTGTTTCAATATGTGGAGTTTGGGATTGGTATGAGCATATGGTGTCCCTGGTTCTCGCATCTAAGTAGTAGCATTCCGTTCATGAGATTATATATAAACATGCATTCCAGAAATTACTTTTCTTGTTATACATATATGTGAGTATTAGTTTTATATTTACATCAATCTTCTCACATATAACTAGTGTAGGGAGTGTAGTCAGAAAATCTGTGTGATTGAGTGCATATCTAGTAAGGAATTGAGGGATTCTCTAAGGCATGTTACTACATTCAAAATGTTGTTTTAATTGATTAAATGCGAGCTAATGTGTGGTAACTTTGATTAAGTATGTGCTCAAGGGTAGGGATAACTAAAATCTGTGGGAGTAATGATCTTTGGCATGTTATGTATCATTGAAGATCCCTGAGGTGAACGTTGGAAGGTTTAGGTTACGTTTTGTTTGTTTTGTTTTGCTCGAGGACTAGCAAAAGCTAAGTGTGGGGGAATTTGATAGGAGCATATTTATGCGACTTAGTTAGTGTGTTTTCTTGCATTTGCTTAGCTATTTGTTGCTTAGTATAGTGCTTAAAGTCATTTTCGTGTGTTTTTAGGTCCAAGAAGCAAAGTTGGCAAAAAGATGCATTTTGGAGCATTTTAGAGCAAATCTGGGCTTGGAATGGATAGCACAAGCAATGGGCATGAAGATGGACGAATTTGGAGTCTAAATGGAGTTAGGAATATGTTTCGAGGTTGGAGAAATAAATTCAAATCATTGAAGATAAGGAATCAGCTCAAAAGAAGGAGAATTATCCAAAACATTATCTAAACAACCTTATCTTATCTTAACAAACCTACCTGTGGAACTAGAGCACAAGGCGCATTGGGCTGTGAAAACATTCAATTTGGACATAGATGCGGCTGGAGTGCATAGAAAGCTCCAATTGAATGAACTTGAGGAGATAAGGAATGAAGCATATGAGAATGCCCGAATTTACAAGGAGAAAACAAAGGCGTTTCATGATAAGATGATTCGGGGCAAAACATTTTCAATTGGGCAGAAAGTGTTGCTTTTCAACTCCCGTTACGTTTATTCCCTGGTAAGTTACGTTCTAAGTGGATTGGACCTTTTGTTGTTACTAATGTTTTTCCACATGGTGCAGTCCAAGTCCAAAGCTTAAGGAACGGACAAGAATTCAAGGTGAACGGGCACCAGTTGAAGCCATACTACGAGAACATTGTGGGGCAGGTTGTGGGAGAAGTTCCCTTCCATGCCGTGGGCTCCAATGATGCTTAAACCGAGGAATCGTCCGGCTGCAAGACGTTAAAGCAAGCGCTTCTTGGGAGGCAACCCATGCATTCGAATAAAGAAGACCTAGGAACAACCGGCTCAAACCCAGATTTGTGTTCCTAAACTCTACTCTTTATTGCTTTTACTTTGCCATGTGTGTCATGTTAGTTAGTTGGGTTGTTTGCTGTTTGCTTTCTGTTAGTTTATGCTTGAAACATTGAGGACAATGTTTGGTTTAAGTGTGCGGGGGTAAACAAATTGTTTTTGCATGATTTTCGTGGGATTTTATCACCTATCACTTCGAATGTTGTTTTTGACTGTTTTAAGTGTTTTTAGTGTGTTTTGAAGCATTTTAGTGTGTTTGGAAAAGTTAATCTGAAAATTTCATAAAAATTTGAAAAAGTGTTTTGAAAACCCCAAAAAGAGTTGTTTTGTGTGTTTGTTTGTGTCTTAGGGTACCTTCCAACACAATGATGAGGATTTGGTTTTTAATTGCATGACTATTAAGGACAGTTATAAACATGGATGGAAGTTTGAATTGCTCTCTGGTTTATGCTTGATTATGGTTATAATTCATGAATTCATGTTTAATCAAAAAGGAAAAAATAAGTTTTTGTAACATGCTTGAAGGAAGGAACTCAAACTAACGCTACAACCCTGAGAGACTTGAGCTTAAAACGTTCTTTGGAGAGTTAAATATTTGTGCATTTATTGTTTTCTTAAAGTCGTTGCATGATCTCATTATTCTTTGCTTGGTTGCTACTTAGAAGGCGTTTCATTATTTAGTTCCAAATACTAGAACTCATACCCATTTCATTCAAAGCATGAAATTGATTAGCATAACACATAAACAAGATGAAGTTGTGTAGTGAACCAGTGCCAAATAGCCGAACCTCCCTATGTTATTTGTTTTGTAGGTTTAACCCTTTTGAGCCTTGTTTAGCCTATGTTCTTTGTTTACCCACATTATCCCTACCTAGCCTAGATTAGGACCATCCTTACCCTTGTTCTTAAGGCGTAGCTAAGCATGACTTAGAGTGAATTCCCTTTGTTTGTTATTGGGCAGCAAACAAGTGTGGGGGAAAGAAAGTTGTGCGTTTATATGTGCCAAAGTCACAAAAGAGGCACGGGTGAAGAAAAAAAAGAGAAAAGAAAAAATTTCGTGAGAAAAAGAAAAGTATGTGAAAAAGTATGAAAAGTGTTCAAAATAAGTGAGAATAAGCTCACAAGTGTTGGTTGTTGAAGAAAGGGTCCAGAAAGTTGAATTTGGCCCTAAAATATGTGTAATCTTCCCCTTATGTATCAAAGTGGGCGGCTGCATTCAAGAAAGGGAGTTCTAAGTGTCATATTCATTACTTTGCTTGCTTTTGCTTTAAGAACGTTTGTTTTCCTTACGTTTCTTTGTTAGCTAATACCCTTAGCCCCGTTACAACCCTATACTTCAATCTTGAGTGTTGTGTGTTTCAATATGTGGAGTTTGGGATTGGTATGAGCGTATGGTATCCCTGGTTCTCGCATCTAAGTAGTAGGATTCCATTCATGAGATCATATCTAAACATGTTTATTAACTCGAGAAATTGCTTTCTTTGTCATAAACATATGTGAGTGTTCGTTTTCATGTTTACATCAATCTTCTCACATATACTAGTGTAGGGAGTGTAGTTAGAAAATCTGAGTGAAAATAAGAGTGTACCTAGTGAGGAATTGAGTGAATTCTCTAAGGCATGTTACTACGTTCAAAACATTGTTTTAATTGGTTAGATGAGAGCTAATGGATTGTGACTGTGGTTAAGTATGTACTAAAGGGTGGGGAAGACTAAAAGCTATGGTTATGATGATCTTAAATATGTTCTGTATGTTGGAAATCCCTGAGGTCAAACTCATCAGTCTTGTCTTGGTCAGCTCTAGGGTATTGAATACATAGGGGGGCGGCATTGGCAAATCCCGAAGCAGAGAGCTCCTTGATTGTTCGATTGTCCGCTGCCATGGCTTGCACTTCGTCCAACACTTGAGCCGTGGGCTCCTCTTCCTCTTCTAGCACCGGTTCTTCAAGCTCAGGTTCAGGGCTAGGTGGATTAGATTCTTGCTGGTTCCTCTGCCTTCTCAAAGTCCTCTCAAAATCGTCGTCAAATTCCAAAATATTCTTTTGAACAGGTTGAGAGCTTCGAGTCATAAACTAGTACCTAAAAACAAGAAACAAACAAAGTCAGAAACTTAAACAAACTAAAAGTAAACAGAAAGAAAAAAATCCAAGGGATTAGCAAAGTTGCTAATCCCTGATGTGATTAAAGTTAAGCACACAAATTAAACCCTCTTGTTATCAATTGTAGTATAAATGCAAGTAGGGATCGTTCTGGACCGGGGATTAGGAGGGCTTCCTAATCTAACACAAACTGACTCAAATAAGCAAAACAAGACTCAAAAGACTCTAAATAGACTAGTAAGACTCAAAACAGGTTCAAAATACTCAAAACTGCTTAAAAACACTAATTGGACAGATTCTAGACACTAGACACAACTTTGGACGAAAATTGAATTAAACTTGACTCAAAACACACAAAGACACAAACTGAGACAGATTCTAACTAATTAGACTCAAACAAGTGAAGGGGGATTGGTTTTAGAGTGAAACTAAGTTAAAACTAACACAGACATTAAACTAGAAAGATTTAGACGAAATTGGGTTTTTAGGATGGATGGTGAACTAGCTAGAGGTTTCCTTATCCACACATGATTTATATGCATATAACTTGATTTCCAGTTACGTTTTCATTGAATTATGAATGACAATGCCCCAGATTAACCGTGTCAATCACTAATTAACCCTCAGATTCTCCTAATTTCATTGAATTGGACGGACAACTCATCTACAACCAAATTATTCTCATCAATTTCCCTACATGACATCATAATAGAGACACAATCAGAGATCATTACGCTCAATGAGAATCATAAGCATTGACGAGGCATTCATAACTATGACATCATGTTACTCACACCAAGAATTGAACTTAACACGATTGTTCCAGCAACCTTTACTACTTGTGAACATAAGTTTGTAACGATTATGTGAGACTCACTTATATCCTAGCATCAAATTTATGCATGCCAATTAAGTGTCGACCCTTAACCAACAAACAGAAATAAGTTCTAATTCAAACAGTTAAGCCAATTGCATTCATACTTCAAGAATCTGTAACTGAAATTTATCAAGTCATATCACACACAAAATCATGGTTTCAAAGTAGCCTCTAGCTAAAAACGAGTTTAGCCTCTCATAACTACAGCAAGACAAAGGAAAACTAATTTAAACATCAAAAACATAAGGTAGAAAACACCTAAGAACGCCCAGCACTCCAGATTGGGTGCAAAACGCTCCAAAGCTGCTCCTCCTCTCCTTGCAGGGCTGCGGCACAAGTGGTTTAGGGTTTATGAATGGTGTTTGGAATGGCTGAGATGTGTAGAGGTGTGTATAATTCGTATGGATGGGTGGTGGTGTGCGGCAAGGCTTGAAAATATGTATATATAGCATAGCAAACCCTAGGGAAATCAGTTTAGGACTTGGACTTAGCAGAAAACTAGGATTAGGGCCCTAGGGTGCGGCAATTAATTTGGAAAAGGAATTGTGGTCCAGTTAATTTCTGAAAAGGATTTGTAGAACCCAAATCCACAAGGAAAAGGGCCTAACAATCAGAATCCAAGAGGGAAAGGGCCTGAGAGGTGCGGCACAATAGGATAAGGGCAGGGAATGCCTTGCAAGGCAAGGAAAAAGGATTCTAGAAGGGAAGGAGATGCCAAATTTTCAGGGTTCTAGAAAGAATGTGTTTCTGGGCAGATTTTGGGGTTTCTAGAAGTATTTGGGGCGCCACTTTTGTAGGAGAATGGATAGGACTTCTAGAAATCAGGTTTTAAGTCCCCTAAACTGAAGAAAACAGGTTAGGATAAGATTAGGATAAGATAAGATAAGGATTGGATAAGATAAGATAAGATAAGATAAGGTTGTTTTGGATAATTCTCCTTCTTTTGAGCTGATTCCTTATCTTCTTTATCTTTGACTTCTTTCTTCCATCTTCTTAGCTGATTTCAAGACTTTATATCTTCAATTTCGTCCATCAACTTGCCTCCATGCTTGCACTACCCAATCTTGGCCCAAAAATGCTCTAGAATGCTCCAAATTGCTTCTTTTTGCCATCTTGACACTTTGAACCTACAAACACACGAAAATAGCTTAAAACACAAAATTAACTAAGAACTAACAACGTAAATGCATGAAAACAAGCTAACTAAGTCGCATAAATATGCTCCTATCAAATTCCCCCACACTTAGCTTTTGCTAGTCCTCAAGCAAAACGAAACAAAACAAACGAAACAAACACCGAACAAACTAGACCTTCCAACTTTCACCTCAGGGATTTCCAACATACATGACATATTTAAGATCATCATAACCATAGCTTTTAGTCTTCCCCACCCTTTAGTACATACTTAACCACAGTCACCATCCGTTAGCTCTCATCTAACCAATTAAAATAATGTTTTGAACGTAGTAACATGCCTTAGAGAATTCACTCAATTCCTCACTAGGTACACTCTTATTTTCACTCAGATTTTCTAACTACACTCCCTACACTAGTATATGTGAGAAGATTGATGTAAACATGAAAACGAACACTCACATATGTTTATGACAAAGAAAGCAATTTCTGGAGTTAATAAACATGTTTTAGATATGATCTCATGAATGGAATGCTACTACTTAGATGCGAGAACCAGGGATACCATACGCTCATACCAATCCCAAACTCCACATATTGAAACACACTGATAGGAGCATATTTATGCTACTTAGTTAGTGTGTTTTCTTGCATTTACTTAGCTATTTGTTTCTTAGTATAGTGTTTAAAGTCATTTTCGTGTGTTTTTAGGTCCTAGAAGCAAAGTTGGCAAAAAGATGCATTTTGGAGCATTTTAGAGCAAATCTGGGCTTGGAATGGATAGCACAAGCAATGGGCATGAAGATGGACGAATTTGGAGTCTAAATGGAGTTGGGAATATGTTTCAAGGTTGGAGAAATAAATTCAAATCATTGAAGATAAGGAATCAGCTCAAAAGAAGGAGGATTATCCAAAACATTATCCAATCAACCTTATCTTATCTTATCTTATCCAACCCTTATCTTATCTTAACAAACCTTATCCTATCCTAATCCTTTTCTAATTCAATTCCTGGTACAATGAGGGTTTATTTTCTGATTGGGGGACATTCAAATTAAGTTTCTAGAAACCCTAAGCCTTGCCGCACCTAGCCTTCCAGAAAACCTGATTTCCTTGCCTTGCAAGGCTTTCTAGAAGCCTTATCCCTCCTTATCCAAATCTGCCGCACCTTAGGCCCTTTCCCATTGGAAATCTGATTGTTTTGAGCCTATTTCTGGATGGATTTGGCTTTCTAGAAGTCCTAATCTGATTCACCTAGGGTTTTTGGTGCCTATATATATACTAATCAACCCTTTGCCGTGCACACCACCCTCCATATACATCATTCACGCCAGAAATCATCCACCACTCTCTGCCGCCCTTTTCCTTCACCATTCTCCATAGTTTCTGACCTAATTCAACCTCTGCCGTGCCATATCATCCACACAAACCCAGAAAACCCCTCTTGTGCCGCAGCTATTCAAGGAAGGAAGGAGAAGGTGCCACTCTAAGTCGTGACTACTGCTGGAGCGTTCTTAGGTGTTGTCTATCTTTGTTTTCAATGTTTCAATTCAGTTTTCTTTGTTTAATTGCTATCATGAGGAACTAAACCCCTATTAGTTAGAGGGGGAATTTGAAGCCATGAATATATGTTTCTTATGATTTGATTTACTCCAGTTATGATTTCATAAATTGTGAATGTGGTTTACTTATCTGTTTTATTAAGAACTTGTTCTTGTGTGTTGATTAAGGATGCATACTTAGTTTACATGCATGAATTTGATACTAGAATATAAGGGAATTTCACCTAATCGTTATGAACTTATATTCACAAGTAGTAAAGGTTGCTAGTCACAATCATGTTAAGTAAACCCTAGGCTGGATTAACATGCGTCTTCCATAGTTATGAATGCCTTGTCAATGTTCATGATTTCCATTGAACTTAATGATCTTTGTTGAATGTCTCTATCATGCGTATTCCATAGTTAGGGAGTTTGAGAAAGAATAATTTGGTTGTGATGCGTTATCCATTCAATTCAATGAATCTAGGGAAATCTGGGAATTGATTAGTTCAATACAATTAATTCGGAACATTGTCATTCATAGTTTATCGAAAGAGTAACTGGGAATCAAGTTGTATGCATATGTTTATGTGTGGATAAGGATCCTTCTAACTAGCCATTCACCCATTTAAATCACCAATTCCGTACAAAACTAAGTCTAGTTTACAATTCTGTTTTGCTTAAGTTTAAATCCGTTTTCAAACAATCCCTTGCTTTTAATTTGTGTTAAGATAGTCTAAATTCGTCAAATCTTGAGTCTTTTAGTCTTTTGAGTCAATTTGAGTCTTAATTTCGTTCAAATCAATCTTAGGTGTTAGTTTTGAGTCTAGATAACTTGTTTTGTGTGTTTTAGGTCTATTTAGCTTGTTTTGAGTCTTTGGAGTCCAGAAACTGTTTAATTGAATTCTATTTGATGTTTTGAGTTTGTTTTGAGTTATTTGAGTCAAGTTAGGTTGTTTAAAGGTGTCTAGAGTTAAAATTCGTCCAAATTGATCCCTAGTACTTGTTTTCATTGTTTTAAGTCCAGTTTATTGTTTTAGAGTGTAATTTGTGTAGATTAGCATCCCTTCTAATCCCCGGCCTAAAACGATCCCTACTTTCATATACTACGTCGATAGGGTTTTAATTTGAGTGTCAAGTAATTCTCACATCACACACAACACTCAAGATTGAAGTATAGGGTTGTAACGGGGCTAAGGGTATTGGCTAACAAAGAAACGTAAGGAAAACAAACGTTCTTAAAGCAAAAGCAAGCAAAGTAATGAATATGACACTTAGAACTCCCTTTCTTGAATGCAGCCGCCCACTTTGATACATAAGGGGAAGATTACACATATTTTAGGGCCAAATTCAACTTTCTGGACCCTTTCTTCAACAACCAACACTTGTGAGCTTATTCTCATGAACGTTGAACGGAATGCTACTACTTAGACGCGAGAACCAGGGACACCATATGCTCATACCAAATTCAAAATCCACATATTGAAACACACAACACTCAAGATTGAAGTATAGGGTTGTAACGGGGCTAAGGGGTATTGGCTAACAAAAAAGGTAAAGAAAACAAACGTTCTTAAAGCAATAGCAAGCAAAGTAATGAATATGACACTTAGAACTCCCTTTCTTGAATGCAGCCGCACACTTTGATACGTAAGGGGAAGATCACACATATTTAGGGCCAAATTCAACTTTTTGGACCCTTTCTTCAACAACCAACACTTGTGAGCTCATTCTCACTTATTTTGAACACTTTTCACACTTTTTCACATACTTTTCTTTTTCTTTTCTTTTTCTCACGAATTTTCTTCATTCCTTTTTTTTTTTTTTTTTTTTTTTTTTTCTTGTACCCGTGCCCTTGTTGATATTGTTGGCACACAATCAGACACATAAATCCCTTCCCCCACACTTGTTTGCCGCCCAATAACGAACAAAGGGAATTCATTCTTAGGTCATGCTCACTATGCCTTACGAACAAGGGTAAGGGTGGTCCTAATCTAGGCTAGGTAAGGATAATGTGGCTAACAAAGAAAATAGGCTAAATATGGCTCAAAAGGCTAAACCTACAAATCAAATGAACATGGGGTACGGCTATTTGGCTCTTGGTTTAAACTAAACAACTTCATCTTGATTATGTGTTATGCTAATCAATTTCATGCTTTGAATGAAACAGGTATGAGTTCTAGTATTTGGAACTAAATGATGAAACGCATTCCAAGTAGCAACCAAGCAAAGAATAATGAGATGATGCAACGACTTTAGAAAACAAAGAATGCACAGATGTTTAACTCTCCAAAGAACGTTAAAGGCTCAAGTCTCTCAGGGTTGTAGCGTTAGTTTGAGTTACTTCCTTCAAGCATGTTACAAAAACTGATTTTATCCTTTTTGTGATTACATGTGAATCCATGAATGTCAACTATAACCAAGCATAAACAAAAGAGCATATCAAACTTCCATCCATGTTTGTAACTTTCTTTAACAGTTATGCAATTAAAAACCAAATCCTCATCATTGTGTTGGAAGGTACCCTAAGACACAAACACACAAAAACGACTCTTTCAAAACAATTTTTCAAATTTTTATGGTATTTTCGGATTTTGCTTTTCAAAACACACTAAAAGACTCCAAAACAGCTTAAAGACACTTAAAAACACTGAAAACAACATTCAAAGTGATAGGTGATAAAAACCCACGAATTTCATGCAAAAACACTTTGTTACCCCCCCCCCCCCCCCACACTTAAACCAAACATTGTCCTCAATGTTTCAAGCATAGACTCACACACAAGCAAGCAAACAACACAACTAACAAACATAACAGAGATGGCAAAGTAAAAGCAATAAAGAGTAGGGTTTAGAAACGCAAATCTGGTTGTAGAGCCGGAGAATTCCTAGGTCCTCTTTATTTGCATGGGTTGCCTCCCAAGAAGCGCTTGCTTTAACGTCTTCCAGCCGGACGAACCTTCCTTCTATTCTTCAATGGGGCCCACGGCATTAAAAGATATGTCCTCCGCAATGTGCTCTTCAAAGTGCTCATAATAAGGCTTCAATCGATGTCCATTCACTTTGAACTCTTGTCCCGTCTTTAAACTTTGAATTTGGACTGCACCATGAGGAAATACATTAGTAACACTAAATGGACCAATCCACTTAGAACGCAACTTACCTGGAAATAGACGAAGGCGAGAATTGAAAAGTAACACTTTCTGCCCTATAGAGAATGTCTTGCTACGAATCATCTTGTCATGGAATGCCTTCGTTTTCTCCTTGTAGATCCGTGCATTCTCATAAGCTTCATTCCTAATTTCTTCTAACTCATTCAATTGAAGCTTCCTATGAAGACATGCGGCATCAATGTCCATATTGAATGTTTTGACAGCCCAATGTGCACGATGCTCTAACTCGACGGGAAGATGACATGGTTTCCCATAGACTAGCCGAAATGGGGACATTCCAATTGGGGTTTTATAGGCAGCGCGATACGCCCACAATGCATCATTCAAACGCAAGCTCCAATCCTTCCTCGTTGGCCCAACGGTCTTCTCCAAAATCTGCTTGATTTCTCTATTTGAGACCTCGGCTTGCCCACTGGTTTGAGGGTGATAAGGTGTGGCAGCCTTGTGCGTGACATTGTACTTTTTGAGCAGCGCCTCAATGGTTCGATTGCAAAAATGGGAACCCCCATCACTGATTAGGACTCTTGGCATTCCAAACCTTGCAAATATGTTAGTCTTAACAAATTCTGCAACCACTTTAGAATCATTAGTTCGGGTGGCTTTTGCTTCCACCCATTTCGACACATAATCCACAGCAAGCAAAATGTAAAGGAAACCATGTGAAGAAGGAAAAGGACCCATGAAATCAATACCCCATACATCAAAGATTTCAACACTAAATATGGGGTTTTGCGGCATTTGTTGTTTAGGACCTATATTGCCCGTTCTTTGACATCTATCACAAGTCATACAAAAAGTTCTAGCATCTCGAAAGATAGTAAGCCAATAAAATCCACATTCTAACACTTTATGTGCTGTTCTTTGAGTACCAAAGTGACCTCCACATGCATAAGTGTGACAGAAAGTTAAAATTGAATTAAACTCAGAATCATGCACACACCTACGTAGAACCTGATTAGGGCAAAATTTCCACAAGTATGGGTCATCCCAAACATACGAACGTGCATCCTTTTGAAGTTTATCACTTTGGTGCTTGTTTAGCTCTTTTGGAATGTGTTTAGACACCAAATAGTTTACTACATCAGCATACCATGGCTCACTTACCTTGATGGACAGCAACTGCTCATCTGGGAATGTCTCTTGGATAGGCATGGCATCCTCCTCATGCACCATACGGCTCAAGTGGTCAGCCACCACGTTTTCACTCCCTTTCTTGTCCCGGATTTCAATATCGAACTCTTGGAGAAGAAGCATCCAGCGAATGAGTCTTGGCTTGGCCTCTTTCTTGGTGAACAAATACTTCAAAGCTGCATGGTCAGTGTAAATAATAACTTTAGTACCAAGTAAATAAGAACAAAACTTATCTAAAGCAAACACAACAGCAAGAAGTTCTTTTTCAGTGGTAGAGTAATTCAATTGTGCATCATTCAAGGTCCGAGATGCATAATAGATGACATGGGGCTTCTTGTCTTTCCTTTGTCCCAAAACAGCTCCTAATGCATAATCAGAAGCATCACACATAAGCTCAAAAGGAAGGCTCCAATCTGGTGGGACTATGATAGGGGCCGAAGTTAGCATCTCTTTGAGGTGGTTGAACGCCTTCTCACACTCCTCGTTGAAGTCAAAAGCCACATCTTTCTGGAGGAGACGGCAAAGAGGGTTTGAAATCTTTGAAAAGTCCTTGATGAATCGCCTATAGAATCCTGCATGTCCAAGAAAAGAACGAACCTCTCTAACCGAAGTAGGAGAGGGTAAGTAACGTGCAAGATCTATTTTTGATTTATCAACTTCAATTCCCCTTTCTGAAACGATATGCCCTAAAACTATGCCTTGTTTAACCATAAAGTGACATTTTTCCCAATTTAACACAAGGTTAGTTTCAATGCATCGCTTCAAGATTAATGTGGGATTTTCCACACAACCATCAAACGAATCACCAAAGACACTAAAGTCATCCATAAATACCTCAATAAACCGAATGGCATGCGACGATAGGCAAAGGTACCAAAAGGGCACGTGAAAGTGGTCTTTTCTTGGTCATCCGGAGCTATGACAATCTGATTATATCCAGAATAACCATCAAGAAAACAATAAAGAGAATGACCGGCTAACCTTTCAAGCATTTGATCAATGAACGGCAAAGGGAAGTGGTCCTTCCTTGTGGTGGCATTGAGCTTCCTATAATCGATGCACACTCTCCAACCTGTTTGGATACGTGTGGGCACAAGTTCATTCTCGGCATTCTTCACCACAGTGACTTCGGATTTCTTTGGAACACATTGCACCGGTGAAACCCAACGACTATCCGAGATTGGATAAATCACTCCACAGTCAAGAAGCTTGATAATCTCATTCTTCAAAACTTCCATCATTGGAGGGTTGAGTTGGCGTTGAGCCTCTCGAGTTGGTTTAGCCCCCTCCTCTAGAAGTATGCGATGCATGCATGTAGTAGGGCTAATTCCCTTAATATCGGCCAAAGTCCACCCAATGGTTGTTTTGTGTTCTTGCAATACCCGAACCAACTTTTCCTCCTCTATTGCCGTGAGTGATGAGGAGACAATGACGGGCAACGTCTCGTTATCTCCCAAAAAGACGTACTTTAAATGGTCCGGCAATGGTTTAAGCTCAAGTACGGGTGCCTGAATCACTGAGGGTAACAACTTATTAGTAGAAATGGGAATTGAAATTGGTTTTGAAGGCTTACCACGGTGCTGAGGTGATAGGAGCATATTTATGCACCTTAGTTAGCTTGTTCTTGTGCATTTATGTTGTTTTTCCTTAGTTAAAGTAGTCTTTTAAGCTAGTTTGATGTATTTTCAGGTTCTAAGGGCAAGTATGCAAAAAGAAGCAATTTGGAGCATTCTAGAGCATTTTTGGGCCAAGATTGGGTAGTCCAAGCATGGAGGCAAGTTGATGGACGAAATTGAAGATATAAAGGCTTGAAATCAGCTAAGAAGATGGAAGAAAGAAGTCAAAGATAAAGAAGATAAGGAATCAGCTCAAAAGAAGGAGAATTATCCAAAACATTATCTAAAACAACCTTATCTTATCTTATCTTATCCAATCCTTATCTTATCTTACCTTATCTTATCCAATCTTATCCTAATCTTATCCTAACCTGTTTTCTTCAGTTTAGGGGACTTAAAACCTGATTTCTAGAAGTCCTATCCATTCCCCTACAAAAGTGGCGCCCCAAATCCCTCTAGAAGCCCCAAAATCTGCCACAAAACACATTCTTTCTAGAACCCTATAAATCTGGCGTCTCCTTCCCTTCTAGAATCTGATTTCCTTATCCAAACCTGCCGCACCTTAGGCCCTTTCCCATTAGAAATCTGATTGTTTTGAACCTATTTCTGGATGGATTTGGCTTTCTAGAAGTCCTAATCTGATTCACCTAGGGTTTTTGGTGCCTATATATATATTTCTCCACCCTTTGCCGCAGGTTACACCACCCTCCATATACATCATTCACGCCAGAAATCATCCACCACTCTCTGCCGCACCTATCCTTCACCATTCTCCATAGTTTCTGACCTAATTCACTACCTGCCGCACCATACATCCATCCTAGCCATTAACCCAGCCTTCTACACCATTCATAACCCCCTAAACGTGTCCGAAGACCTTGTGCCGCAGCAAAGAGGAGGAGAAGGAGCCCTGGGACGTGCATGCCATTCAAGTTTGAATTGCTGGAAGTTTTAGGTGTTTTCTTTCCTTTGATTTCAATGTTTAAATTCAATACTCTTTGTTCTGTACGTATGAGGAACTAAACCCCCTCTGGCTAGGGGGGATTCGAAACCATGTTTATGCTTGCTATATGATTTGATTACCTCTAGTTGTGATTCATAAATTGTGAATTCAATTTACTTTATCTGTTCATATTAAAACTGATTTGTGTGTGTTGGTTGAGAGTGCACGCTTAATTGTCATGCATAAATCTAATGCTAGGATATAAGGAAGTTTCACCTAATCGTTACAGAATTATATTCACAAGTAGTAAAGGTTGATGATCTCAATTGTGTTAAGTAAATTCTTGGCATAAGTATCATGCGCTTTCATAGTTACAAGTGCCTCGTCAATACTTATGATTTCCATTGAACGTAATGATCTTTGATTGTATCTCTAGTATGCGCTTTCATATAGAGAACTCTTGAAGAATAATTTGATTGTGATGCGCAGTTTCCATCCAATTCATTGACATAAGGGAAATCTGAGAGTTAATTTAAGCGGACCTTAACTTGGAGTGTTGAGAATTCGTGGGTTATTGAATTGCAATTAGAAATCATTTTGTATGCAAGTATGACATGTGTGGAGAAGAACCCCTTAGCCAGCCTTTCATCCATTCACTTTAACCAATTTCGTTTTACAATCTGTTTTGTTTTACAGAGTTTATGTTTTGTTTTCAAATTCGTCAAAACCAATTCCCCCTTTATTTTGAAGTGTCAAGTTAGTTAGAAATCAATTTAGTTTGTGTTTTTAAGTGTTTTGAGTCAAGTTAAAACTTATTTTCGTCCAAAATTGTGTTTAGAGTCCAAAACAGCCAGTTTGTGTTTTTAAGGCAGTTTTGAGTGTTTGGTTGCTGTTTTGAGTCTTTTGGTTTGTTTTAGTGTTTTAGAGTATAGTTTTGCATTCTTTGAGTCTAATTTAGTGTTTTAACTTTGTTTTAAGTTTTTGAGTCAGTTTCCAAGTGGTTTAGCAATCCCTCCTAATCCCCGGCCTAGAACGATCCCTACTTACATACTTTGCTACAATTGATAAAAAGAGGGTTTAATTTGTGTGCTTATATATTTCGCATCAAATTTTTGGCGCCGTTGCCGGGGATTAGCAACTTTGCTAATCCCTTGGTTCTTTTCTTTTCGTTTATTTTGTTTTTGTTTTTGTTTCTGACTTTGTGTTGTTTTCTTTAGCTAATCCCCTTTGTTTTTGTTTGTGTCTTTTACTTTTGATATTTGATTTAGTTTTGTTTCCTTGATTTTCAGGTACTAGAGAAGTAAGACATGGATTTTGCTACCATTCAAGCTCAATTGGCGAAACTTACTTCTCAATTGTCACAATATGCCGAAAGGACTGCAAAGTGTCCCTACATGTGGTGTGTCCTATGGGCAAGGATATCCAACTCATCAATGTTCTCAACTAGCTGCGAATGAAGATGCTTGGGGTTATCAAGGCCATAGCCAATCATGGGACAACATGTTTTCCAACGCTTACAATTCGGATTGGAGGGATTATTCAGATTATATGTGGGGAGAACCTCAACAATTTCAACAAGGTGGATATTGGCAGCAAGATGAGGAGTTCTATTCAAGACCTATGCAGCCACCACAGCCTTCCCCACAACAATTCCAATCGAATTCAAGTATGTCCATGACTTATGATGAAATTCTTGATGTACTATCTTCTTTCACGCAGGGCTCACACCAAGAAGGATATTGGCAGCCATCTGGGGAGTTCTATACAACGCCATATGAACCACCACAGCCTCAACCATATTCGGCCCAACCAAGTTCAGGTTCGTCAATGGATAATGATAAAATTCTTGAGTTACTCACTTCTTTATCTCAGGGACAAGAAAACCAAAACAAAAAGGTGGACCATTTGGAAAAGCAAATTGGGCAGATTGCAGAGTTCATGGTACAAATTCAAGAACAACGTGAACTCTCCAACTCAACTACTGTCAATTCGATGGGAGACTTTGAAATTACTGAAGCTATCACTTTGGGAAGTGCTGTGGAGGTTGAAGCTGACCTAAAAACGTCCAAACATAGCCTAGAAGTGGATGTGAAGCTGCTGATTGAGGAGGAGGAACAAGACACACCCACAGCAAGGGAAGAACAACCCTTGCCGCAGCCCCCTAAGCTCTCTCAACCACCCACCACAAGTAAGGACGTCCCAAATTCATTTAATTCTAATGATATTCCTCCAAATGTCCCTTTTCCTCGCAGGTTTTTGATTCCCAAGAAAGATGAGAGTGAAAAAGACATTGTGGAAGCCATTCCAAAGGTGCAAAGTGATATCCCAATTCTTGGCACACCAAATCAAGTTCCAGATTGTCTTGAAGTGTTCAAAGAACTTTGTACATCAAGAAGAAGGATTCAAGAGAAGGAAGTGGCTGGAGCATATGAAGAATGCATCAAGGAGGATGTTCATGAGACAACAAAGGCCAAAGAAGTTCAATTTTATGACACGGGACAAGTCACAACCATCATAGTAAATCTGGCCAAGTTCAAAATCCCTGAAACATTCAAAGATGTGGTGTTTGTAATTGAGTTTGTGTCGGAGCAAACAAGTAAGCCATCTTCTCCAATTTCAATTTTGTTTTCTACTAACTGGCTGATTTTAATGATTCAGGCACCCACACTAGAATTTAAACCATTGCCGGATCATTTCAAGTATCACCGCCCATTCGAAGATCACCTACATGCCGTGGGTACCAATCTGGAATGAATGGGCGTTTCGTCCGGCTGTACGACGTTAAAACAAGCGCTACTTGGGAGGCAACCCATGCATTCAATAAAGGAAGACCTAGGGAGCACTCCAATTCCAGATTTGAGTTCCTAAACCCTTCTCTTTGTTGTTGATTTCGTTTCTGCCTTGTTTATTGTTGAGTTGCTGTTTTGTTTGTTTGTTGTTTATTTGTGTTAGTTTATGCTTGAAACATTGAGGACAATGTTTGATTTAAGTGTGGGGGGGTAACCAAAATGTTTTGATGCAATTTCGTAGGGTTTGATCACCCATAACTTCTAATGTTGTTCCTTGCTGTTTTTAAGTGTTTTTAAGCTGTTTTGGTGTGTTTTAGTGTGTTTTGACTCAAAAATCCGAAAATCCCATAAAAATTTGAAAAATGGTTTTAAAAAAACCCAAAAAAAGAGTTGTTTTTGTGTGTTTGTTTGTGTCTTAGGGTACCTTCCAACACAATGATGAGGATTTGGTTTTTAATTGCATGACTGTTAAAGAGAGTTGTAAACATGGATTGAAGTTTGAGATGCTCTTTGGTTTATGCTTGGTTGTGGTTATAACTTATGAATTCACATGCAATCATAATGGATAAAATCAGTTTTTGTAACATGCTTGAAGGAAGGAACTCAAACTAACGCTACAACCTTGAGAGACTTGAGACTATGCTTCTCTTGGAGAGTTATAATCTGTGCATTCTTGTTTTCTAAAAGTTGTTGCATGATCTCATTATTCTTTGCTTGGTTGCTACTTAGAAGGCGTTTCATTATTTAGTTCCAAATACTAGAACTCATACCTGTTTCATTCAAAGCATGAAATTGATTAGCATAACACATAATCAAGATGAAGTGTTTAGTAAACCAAGAGCCAAATAGCCGTACCCCATGTTCATATGTATTTGTAGGTTTCAACCCCTTTAAGCCATATTTAGCCTATTTTCTTTGTTAGCCACATTATCCTCACCTAGCCTAGATTAGGACCATCCATACCTTTGTTCTTGAAGCATAGTAACGCATGACTCAATATGAATTCCTTTTGATCATTGTTTGGCAGAAAACAAGTGTGGGGGAAGTGAGTTTTGTTGTGGGTGTGCCAAAGTCTTGAATGAGGCACGGCAAAGAAAAGAAAAGAAAAGAGGAAAAAAAAAAAAAAAAAAAAAAAAAAAAGAAGAAGAAAAATTCGTGGAAAATAGAAAGAAAAAGAAAAGGTTGTGAAGAGAATGAAAAGGAGTTGAAAAGATGTGAAAAAGAGTTCTCAAGTGTTGTTTGTTGAAGGAAGGGTCCAAAACATTGAATCCGGCCCTAATTGTTGCTTGAACCTTCCCTTTGTGTTTAAAAGTTGATTTCTGCATGCTAAAGGGAATTCTAAGTTCAATTTCATTATTTTGCTTGCTATTGCCTTAAGAACCTTTGTTTTCTTTACCTTTCTTTGTTAGCCAATACCCCAAGCCCCGTTACAACCCTATACTTCAATCTTGAGTGTTGTGTGTTTCAATTTGGTTTGAGCATATGGTGTCACTGGTTCTCGCATCTAAGTAGTAGCATTCCATTCATGAGATCATATCTATATATGCTTATTAACTCCAGAAATTGCTTTCTTTGTTATAAACATATGTGAGTGTTCGTTTTCATATTTACATCAATCTTCTCACATATACCTAGTGTAGGGTGTGTAGTCAGAAAATGTGTGTGAAAATAGAGTGCATATCTAGTAAGGAATTGAGGGAATTCTCTAAGGCATGTTACTACATTCAAAACATCGTTTTAATTGGTTATTTGTGAACTAGTGAGTAGTGACTATGATTAAGTATGTGCTTAAGCGTAAAGATGGCCAAAATCTGTGGGAATGATGATTTTTAACATATCATGTGCATTGGAAATCCCTGAGACAATTGTTGGAAGGTTTAGGTTGTGTTATACTTGTTTTGTTTCATTTTGTTTTGCTCGAGGACTAGCAAAAGCTAAGTGTGGGGGAATTTGATAGGAGCATATTTATGCACCTTAGTTAGCTTGTTCTTGTGCATTTATGTTGTTTTTCCTTAGTTAAAGTAGTCTTTTAAGCTAGTTTGATGTATTTTCAGGTTCTAAGGGCAAGTATGCAAAAAGAAGCAATTTGGAGCATTCTAGAGCATTTTTGGGCCAAGATTGGGTAGTCCAAGCATGGAGGCAAGTTGATGGACGAAATTGAAGATATAAAGGCTTGAAATCAGCTAAGAAGATGGAAGAAAGAAGTCAAAGATAAAGAAGATAAGGAATCAGCTCAAAAGAAGGAGAATTATCCAAAACATTATCTAAAACAACCTTATCTTATCTTATCTTATCCAATCCTTATCTTATCTTACCTTATCTTATCCAATCTTATCCTAATCTTATCCTAACCTGTTTTCTTCAGTTTAGGGGACTTAAAACCTGATTTCTAGAAGTCCTATCCATTCCCCTACAAAAGTGGCGCCCCAAATCCCTCTAGAAGCCCCAAAATCTGCCACAAAACACATTCTTTCTAGAACCCTATAAATCTGGCGTCTCCTTCCCTTCTAGAATCTGATTTCCTTATCCAAACCTGCCGCACCTTAGGCCCTTTCCCATTAGAAATCTGATTGTTTTGAACCTATTTCTGGATGGATTTGGCTTTCTAGAAGTCCTAATCTGATTCACCTAGGGTTTTTGGTGCCTATATATATATTTCTCCACCCTTTGCCGCAGGTTACACCACCCTCCATATACATCATTCACGCCAGAAATCATCCACCACTCTCTGCCGCACCTATCCTTCACCATTCTCCATAGTTTCTGACCTAATTCACTACCTGCCGCACCATACATCCATCCTAGCCATTAACCCAGCCTTCTACACCATTCATAACCCCCTAAACGTGTCCGAAGACCTTGTGCCGCAGCAAAGAGGAGGAGAAGGAGCCCTGGGACGTGCATGCCATTCAAGTTTGAATTGCTGGAAGTTTTAGGTGTTTTCTTTCCTTTGATTTCAATGTTTAAATTCAATACTCTTTGTTCTGTACGTATGAGGAACTAAACCCCCTCTGGCTAGGGGGGATTCGAAACCATGTTTATGCTTGCTATATGATTTGATTACCTCTAGTTGTGATTCATAAATTGTGAATTCAATTTACTTTATCTGTTCATATTAAAACTGATTTGTGTGTGTTGGTTGAGAGTGCACGCTTAATTGTCATGCATAAATCTAATGCTAGGATATAAGGAAGTTTCACCTAATCGTTACAGAATTATATTCACAAGTAGTAAAGGTTGATGATCTCAATTGTGTTATGTAAATTCTTGGCATAAGTATCATGCGCTTTCATAGTTACAAGTGCCTCGTCAATACTTATGATTTCCATTGAACGTAATGATCTTTGATTGTATCTCTAGTATGCGCTTTCATATAGAGAACTCTTGAAGAATAATTTGATTGTGATGCGCAGTTTCCATCCAATTCATTGACATAAGGGAAATCTGAGAGTTAATTTAAGCGGACCTAATTAACTTGGAGTGTTGAGAATTCGTGGGTTATTGAATTGCAATTAGAAATCGTTTTGTATGCAAGTATGACATGTGTGGAGAAGAACCCCTTAGCCAGCCTTTCATCCATTCACTTTAACCAATTTCGTTTTACAATCTGTTTTGTTTTACAGAGTTTATGTTTTGTTTTCAAATTCGTCAAAACCAATTCCCCCTTTATTTTGAAGTGTCAAGTTAGTTAGAAATCAATTTAGTTTGTGTTTTTAAGTGTTTTGAGTCAAGTTAAAACTTATTTTCGTCCAAAATTGTGTTTAGAGTCCAAAACAGCCAGTTTGTGTTTTTAAGGCAGTTTTGAGTGTTTGGTTGCTGTTTTGAGTCTTTTGGTTTGTTTTAGTGTTTTAGAGTATAGTTTTGCATTCTTTGAGTCTAATTTAGTGTTTTAACTTTGTTTTAAGTTTTTGAGTCAGTTTTCAAGTGGTTTAGCAATCCCTCCTAATCCCCGGCCTAGAACGATCCCTACTTACATACTTTGCTACAATTGATAAAAAGAGGGTTTAATTTGTGTGCTTATATATTTCGCATCATGAGGTAGTGACTCAAGTGCAGCAACCATCTCGGCCTCTTCTTCACTTCTAGGCACGGCAATATTGGGTTTTTGCCCAATTCCTTGTGCAATTGTTGTTTCAAGGGGATCCCTCTCCAAAGAATCAAGATAATCCTGCGCCAATTCATCGAATATATCAATAGAAAAACAAGAATGATCTTCTTTAGGAAATTTGATAGTTTCAGAAAGATTGAAATCAATAACTTCCCCATCGAATTCCATTGTTAAAGTCCCTTTGAACACATCTATCTTGGTGCGGGCTGTTTTCATGAAGGGCCTCCCTAAGAGGATCGGCAATGGGGTAGAGAGGGGTGAATCCTCCATGTCAAGCACATAAAAGTCCGGCTGAAAAATTAAATTACCAACCTGCACCAAAACATCTTCCAAAGCACCTTTTGGATATGCATTAGAACGATCGGCTAATTGAATAATCACACCATCGTTTTTAAGCTCACCTAAGTTCATAGATGCATAAATAGAGTATGGCATAACATTAATTGAAGCCCCTAAGTCTAACATGGCATGTTCAAATTTAGTATTTCCAATAACGCATGGAATTGTAAAACTACCCGGATCTTTGCATTTAGGGGGTAATTTCCTTTGTAACACAGCAGAAACGTTCTCACTTACTTGAACCACCTCTTTGTTCGAAATCCTTCTACTTGTTGTACAAAGCTCTTTCAAAAATTTAGCATACCTTGGAACCTGCTTTATGGCATCAAGGAGTGGGATATTGACTTGAACTTTCCGGAATGTCTCTAGAATGTCCTTCTCGGCTTCTTCTTTCTTTGATTGCCTAAACCTGCCAGGAAAGGGTACATTTAGTGGAATGGAACTAGAAAATTTCGGATTCAGACTTACCTTGGTGGGTTGGGATGGCTTAGAGGCATTAGGTGGGTGCGGCATTGATTGGTCCTCTTTGGCCGTGAGTTTTGCTTCACGATCCTCTTCTTGCAGCAGCTTTTCATCCTCTTCTTGATTCGATTTAGATGGTTGTGGGTCGGCTCCAACCTGTTTACCACTCCTCAACATGATTGCCTTGGCGGTTTCAAAGCCTCCTTTAGGATTAAGAACGGTTGAACTAGGCAATCTTCCTTGTTCTCTAATCTGCCCCATGAATTCTGCTATTTGCCCCATTTGCTTTTCCAAATTGTCCACCCTTTTATCTTGGATTTGCCTCTCTTTGTTTTGAGTTTGTACTTCCTGCGTCAAAGTAGTAAGTAACTTAACAATTTGATCATTATCCAAAGACATACCTGCGTTTGTTGGTGCAGATTGCATTTGGGTTTGATTTGGTACGAATGGCTTTGTATAAAGGCCCGGTGGTTGCTGCCAAAATCCTCCTTGTTGTTGGGGTTGTTGAGGCTCCCTCCACTTGAAATTTGGGTGATCCCTCCAACCTGGATTGTATGTGTTTGAATATGGATCATTGCGTGGCTGATTTTGGCTACCAAAACCCATGGCGTTGGCAGATTCCCACCCTCCATTCTCAATCAATTGAGGGCATTGGTCAGTGAGATGTCCTTGCATAGAGCACACGCCACAAACACTTTGTCCATGTATCTTCATTCCCTCGGCCATCTGAGAAACAATAGAAGTAAGGTTAGCTAATTGGGATTGAATGTCGGACATAGAACTTACCTCATTCACTCCCTGCCGTGGGGTGTCTCTTTGCCCAAGTCCTTCGTATTGTTGTGCATTCAACGCTCTGTTGGCAATTAGGGTCTTTGCAGCCATGGGTGTTTTGTCAACCAATGCACCTCCGGCTGAGGCATCTAGCATTTGTCGCTCAATGGGAAGAAGTCCTTCATAGAAGTATTGAAGTAAAAGTTGTTCTTTCATTTGATGTTGAGGACATGAAGCGACAAGAGCTTTGAAACGCTCATAGTATGTTGGAAAGGACTCCCCTTGTTGTTGTTGAATGCCACTAATTTTCTTCCTCAAGAGAATGACTCTCGAGGTGGGGAAGAACTTCTCTAAAAATGCCATCTTCATGCTTTCCCAAGAAGTGACTGTTCCTGGTGCTAGTTCGTAAAGCCAATCTTTAGCCTTTTCCAAAAGAGAGAATGGAAAGGCCTTCGTCATTAGAATGTTCCCATCGACATTGATGGGTGTCATGCTCGAACAAACCACTTAGAACTCCTTAAGATGATTGTTTGGGTCTTCCATGGACATCCCATGGTATTTAGGAATGTGGTGCAACAAGTTTGACTTCAATTCGAACTCATTGGTCTTGCCTTGCGCAGCCGCGGGGTATTGAATGCATAGGGGTGCGGCATTGGCCAACCCCGAGGCTGAAAGTTCCTTGATTGTACGATTATCCGCTGCCATGACTTCTTCTTCCTCTTCAAATTCAGATTCGGCCTCTGAACTTGAACTAGGTTCACTAGGTTCTGGATGCCTCCTCTTTCTTCTCAATGTTCGTTCAAAATCGTCGTCAAACTCCAAGATATGCTCATGAACTGGTTGAGAACTTCGAGTCATAAACTAGTACCTAAAACAAGAAAACAAAAACAAAAATCAGAAATCAAAGTAAAAGAAATAAAAACACACGGCAACAAGGGATTAGCAAAAATTTGCCAATCCCCGGCAACGGCGCCAAAATTTGGTGTGAAAATTACTTGACACACAAATTAAACCCTATTTTTGACAATTGTAGCAATAATGTAAGTAGGGATCGTTCTAGGCCGGGGATTAACTAGGGATTGCTAAACACTTGAAACTGACTCAAAAATGTAAAAACAAAGTTTAAAACACTAATGTAGACTCAAAGAATGCAAAACTAACTTCTAAAACACTAAGACAACTCAAAAGACTCAAAACAGCAAACAAACACTCAAAACTGCCTTAAAACCACTTTCTGGGCAGTTCTGAGCACTAAGGAAGAATTTGGACGAAAATATGTTATGACTCGACTCAAAAGACTAAAAGAAAACAGATTTTGGCTCTAAAAACAAGACTTAAAAGCAAGGGGGATTGTTTTGACGAGATTGAAGTTAAAACTAAAACTTGTAACCAAACTTTTAAGAAAAACGAATTCTGATGAATTAAAAAGGGTGAAAGGCTAGTTAGAGGGATCCTCATCCACACATGAACATATGCATACAACTTGATTCCCAGTTACTCTTTCGATAAACCATGAATGACAATGCTCCGAATTAATTGTATTGAACTAATCAATTCCCAGATTTCCTTAGATTCATTGAATTGAATGGATAACGCATCACAACCAAATTATTCTTTCTCAAACTCCCTAACTATGGAATACGCATGATAGAGACATTCAACAAAGATCATTAAGTTCAATGGAAATCATGAACATTGACAAGGCATTCATAACTATGGAAGACGCATATTAATCCAACCTAGGGTTTACTTAACATGATTGTGACTATCAACCTTTACTACTTGTGAATATAAGTTCATAACGATTAGGTGAAATTCCCTTATATCCTAGCATCAAATTCATGCATGTAAACTAAGTATGCATCCTTAATCAACACACAAGAACAAGTTCTTAATAAAACAGATAAGCAAACCACATTCATAATTTATGAACTCGTAACTGGAGTAAATCAAATCATAAGAAACATATATCCATGGCTTCAGATTCCCCCCCTAACTAATAGGGGTTTAGTTCCTCATGATAGCAATTAAACAAAGAAAACTGAATTGAAACATCAAAAACAAAGATAGACAACACCTAAGAATGCTCCAGCAATAGTCACGACTTAGAGTGGCACCTTCTCCTTCCTTCCTTGAATAGCTGCGGCACAAGAGGGGTTTTCTGGGTTTTGGGGACGGGTTTGGTGAAGGATGGATGATGATGAATGGCGTAGGGGGTTGTTTTGGAGGAAGAACTGGCAGATGACTGGGTGTGTGAAGGCAGAGAATGAATGGAAGGCTTGATGATTTAAATGGCACGGCAGGAAGGCTATTTATAGGGGTTAAGGTGCGGCATTGCCTTATGAATCAGAGAAGGATTGCACAACCTAAACCCATCAGGAATAGGCCATCTAGAAGGTAGGAAATCCCAAAGGACAAGGATTCCATGCGGCAGATATGTGTGGTTTCCTAACAGGATATTTGGTCTTCTAGAAGAACTAAAACCATCTAGGAAAAGGGATAAGGGTGCGGCAAGGCTTAGGGTTTCTAGAAGCTTAATTTAAATGTCTCCCAATCAGAAAATAAACCCTCAATGCATCAGGAATTGAATTAGAAAAGGATTAGGATAGGATAAGGTTTGTTAAGATAAGATAAGGATTGGATAAGATAAGATAAGATAAGGTTGTTTGGACAATATTTTGGATAATTCTCCTTCTTTTGAGCTGATTCCTTATCTTCAATGATTTGAATTTATTTCTCAGACCTTGAAACATATTCCTAGCTCCATTTGGGCTCCAAATTCGTCCATCTTCATGCCCACTGCATGTGCTATCCACTCCAAGCCCAGATTTGCTCTAAAATGCTCCAAAATGCTTCTTTTTGCCAACTTTGCTTCTTGGACCTAAAAATACACGAAAATGACTTTAAACACTATACTAAGCAACAAATAGCTAAGCAAAGGCAAGAAAACACACTAACTAAGTAGCATAAATATGCTCCTATCAGTTTCAACGCATCGTTTTAAGATTAATGTGAGATTTTCCAAACAACCATCAAACGAATCACCAAAGACGCTAAAATCATCCATGAATACCTCAATAATCTTCTCAACATAATCTGAAAAGATACTTACCATGCATCTTTGGAATGTGGCAGGTGCATTGCATAAACCAAATGGCATGCGACGATAGGCAAAAGTACCAAAGGGGCACGTGAAGGTGGTCTTTTCTTGGTCGTCCGGAGCTATGACAATTTGATTATATCCCGAATAACCATCAAGAAAACAATAAAAAGAATGACCGGCTAACCTTTCAAGCATTTGATCAATGAACGGCAAAGGGAAGTGGTCCTTCCTTGTGGTGGCGTTGAGCTTCCTATAATCGATACACACTCTCCAACCTGTTTGGATACGGGTTGGTACAAGCTCATTCTCGGCATTCTTCACCACAGTGACTCCGGATTTCTTTGGAACAACTTGAGCCGGTGAAACCCAACGGCTATCCGGAATTGGATAGATCACTCCACAATCGAGAAGCTTGATAATCTCCTTCTTCACAACTTCCATCATTGGAGGGTTGAGTCGGCGTTGAGCCTCTCGAGTTGGTTTAGCCCCTTCCTCTAGAAGTATGCGATGCATGCATGTTGTAGGGCTAATCCCCTTAATATCGGCCAATGTCCAACCAATGGCTGTTATGTGCTCTTTCAACACCCGAATCAACTTCTCCTCCTCTGTTGCCGTGAGTGATGCAGAGACAATGACGGGCAACGTCTCTTCATCTTCTAAGAAGACGTACTTTAAATGATCCGGCAATGGCTTAAGTTCAAGAATAGGGGCCTGAATCACATAGGGTAACAACGTATTAGTAGAAACGGAAGCCACAATCTCGGCTTGTTCTTCACTAGGTACGCCCAGATTGGGCTTCATTCCAATTCCTTGTGCAATTGTTGTTTCAAGGGGATCTTCATCCAATGAGTCAAGGAATTCCTGCGCCAATGAATCAAATGCATCAATAGAAAAACAAGAATGATCGTCTTTAGGATATTTAATAGTTTCAGAAAGATCAAAATCAATCACTTCCCCATCAAATTCCATTGTTAAAGTCCCTTTGAACACATCGATCTTGGTACGTGCTGTTTTCATGAAGGGCCTCCCAAGTAGAATCGGCAATGGGGTAACATTGGGTGAATCCTCCATCTCTAAAACATAGAAATCTGCTGGGAATATCAAGTTATCCACCTGCACCAAGACATCTTCCAAAACTCCTTTCGGATATGCGTTAGAACGATCGGCTAATTGAATTATAACACCATCGTTTTTAAGCTCGCCTAAGTTCATAGATGCATAAATTGAGTAAGGCATGACATTAATTGAAGCTCCTAAGTCGAACATCGCATGTTCAAACTTAGTATTGCCAATAACACAAGGAATCGTAAAACTACCCGGATCTTTGCATTTAGGGGGTAATTTCCTTTGCAAAACAGCGGAGACATTCTCACTTACCTGGACCACCTCTTTATTTGAAATCCTTTTCCTTGTTGTGCCAAGCTCTTTCAAAAATTGATAGGAGCATATTTATGCGACTTAGTTAGCTTGTTTTCATGCATTTACGTTGTTAGTTCTTAGTTAATTTTGTATTTTAAGCTATTTTCGTGTGTTTGTAGGTTCAAAGTGTCAAGATGGCAAAAAGAAGCAATTTGGAGCATTCTAGAGCATTTTTGGGCCAAGATTGGGTAGTGCAAGGATGGAGGCAAGTTGATGGACGAAATTGAAGATATAAAGGCTTGAAATCAGCTAAGAAGATGGAAGAAAGAAGTCAAAGATAAAGAAGATAAGGAATCAGCTCAAAAGAAGGAGAATTATCCAAAACATTATCCAAAACAACCTTATCTTATCTTATCTTACCCAATCCTTATCTTATCTTACCTTATCTTATCCTAATCTTATCCTAACCTGTTTTCTTCAGTTTAGGGGACTTAAAACCTGATTTCTAGAAGTCCTATCCATTCCCCTACAAAAGTGGCGCCCCAAACTCTTCTAGAAACCCCAAAATCTGCCACAAAACACATTCTTTCTAGAACCCTATAAATCTGGCGTCTCCTTCCCTTCTAGAATCCTTTTTCCTTGCCTTGCAAGGCATTCCCTGCCCTTATCCTATTGTCCCGCACCTTAGGCCCTTTCCCATTAGAAATCTGATTGTTTTGAACCTATTTCTGGATGGATTTGGCTTTCTAGAAGTCCTAATCTGATTCATCTAGGGTTTTTGGTGCCTATATATATATATTTCTCCCCCCTTGCCGCAGACACCACCCATCCATACGAATTCTACACCCCCATATACATTCAGAAATCCATATTTTGCTGCAGAGAAGGGAAGACAAGGCCTTACCGTTGCTGCACTTGAGTCACTACCTCAGCACCGTGGTAAGCCTTCAAAACCAATTTCAATTCCCATTTCTACTAATAAGTTGTTACCCTCAGTGATTCAGGCACCCGTACTTGAGCTTAAACCATTGTCGGACCATTTAAAGTACGTCTTTTTGGGAGATAAGGAGACGTTGCCCGATCACTCACTGCAATAGAGGAGGAAAAGTTGGTTCGGGTATTGCAAAAGCACAAAACAGCCATTGGGTGGACTTTGGCCGATATTAAGGGAATTAGCCCTACTACATGCATGCATCGCATACTTCTAAAGGAGGGGGCTAAACAACCTCGAGAGGCTCAACGCCGACTCAACCCTCCAATGATGGAAGTTGTGAAGAAGGAGATTATCAAGCTTCTCGATTGTGGAGTGATCTATCCAATTTCGGATAGCCGTTGGGTTTGGTGATTCGTTCGATGGTTGTTTGGAAAATCTCACATTAATCTTGAAACGATGCGTTGAAACTAACCTTGTGTTAAACTGGGAAAAATGTCACTTTATGGTTAAACAAGGCATAGTTTTAGGGCATATCGTTTCAGAAAGGGGAATTGAAGTTGATAAATCAAAAATAGATCTTGTATGCTACTTACCCTCTCCTACTTTGGTTAGAGAGGTTCGTTCTTTTCTTGGACATGCAGGATTCTATAGGCGATTTATCAAGGACTTTTCAAAGATTTCAAACCCTCTTTGCCGTCTCCTCCAGAAAGATGTGGCTTTTGACTTCAACGAGGAGTGTGAGAAGGCGTTCAAGCACCTCAAAGAGATGCTAACTTCGGCCCCTATCATAGTTCCACCAGATTGGAGCCTGCCTTTTCAGCTTATGTGTGATGCTTCAGATTATGCATTAGGAGCTGTTTTGGGACAAAGAAAGGACAAGAAGCCACACGTCATCTACTATGCATCCCGGACCTTGAATGATGCTCAATTGAATTACTCCACCACTGAAAAAGAACTTCTTGCTGTTGTGTTTGCTTTAGATAAGTTTCGTTCTTATTTACTTGGTACTAAAGTTATTATTTACACTGACCATGCAGCTTTGAAGTATTTGTTCACCAAGAAAGAGGCCAAACCAAGACTCATTCGCTGGATGCTTCTTCTCCAAGAGTTCGATATTGAAATCCGGGACAAGAAGGGGAGTGAAAACGTGGTGGCTGATCACTTGAGCCGTATGGTGCATGAGGAGGATGCCGTGCCTATCCAAGAGACTTTCCCAGATGAGCAGCTGCTAACCATCAAGGTAAGTGAGCCATGGTATGCTGATGTAGTAAATTATTTGGTGTCTAAACACATTCCAAGAGAGCTAAACAAGCACCAAAGTGATAAACTTAAAAAGGATGCACGTTCTTATGTTTGGGATGACCCATACTTGTGGAAATATTGCCCTGATCAGGTTCTACGTAGGTGTGTGCATGATTCTGAGTTTAATTCAATTTTAACTTTTTGTCACACCTATGCATGTGGAGGTCACTTTGGTACGCAAAGAACAGCACATAAAGTTTTAGAATGTGGATTTTATTGGCCTACTATCTTTAGAGATGCTAGAACTTTTTGTATGACTTGTGATAGATGTCAAAGAACGGGCAATATAGGTCCTAAACAACAAATGCCGCAACACCCCATATTTAGTGTTGAAATCTTTGATGTTTGGGGTATTGATTTCATGGGTCCTTTCCCTTCCTCACATGGTTTCCTTTATATTTTGCTTGCTGTGGATTATGTGTCGAAATGGGTGGAAGCAAAAGCCACCCGAACTAATGATTCTAAAGTGGTTGCAGATTTTGTTAGAACTAACATATTTGCTAGATTTGGAATGCCAAGAGTTCTAATCAGTGATGGGGGTTCCCATTTTTGCAATCGAACCATTGAGGCGCTACTCAAGAAGTATAATGTCACGCATAAGGTTTCAACACCTTATCACCCTCAAACTAGTGGCCAAGCCGAGGTTTCAAATAGAGAAATCAAGCAGATTTTGGAGAAGACTGTAGGGCCAACTCGGAAGGATTGGAGCTTGCGTTTGAATGATGCATTGTGGGCATATCGCACTGCCTATAAAACCCCAATTGGAATGTCCCCATTTCGGCTAGTCTATGGGAAACCATGTCATCTTCCCGTCGAGTTAGAACATCGTGCACATTGGGCTGTCAAAACATTCAACATGGACATTGATGCCGCAGGTCTTCATAGAAAGCTTCAATTGAATGAGCTAGACGAAATTAGGAATGAAGCTTATGAGAATGCACGGATCTACAAGGAGAAAACAAAGGCATTCCATGACAAGATGATTCGTAGCAAGCTGTTCTCTATAGGGCAGAAAGTGTTACTTTTCAATTCTCGCCTTCGTCTATTTCCAGGTAAGTTGCGTTCTAAGTGGATTGGTCCTTTTGTGGTTACTAATGTTTTTCCTCATGGTGCAGTCCAAATTCAAAGTTTAAAAACGCAACAAGAATTCAAAGTGAATGGACATCGATTGAAGCCATATTATGAGCACTTTGAAGAGCACATTACGGAGGATATATCCCTTAATGCCGTGCGCCCCATTGAAGAATAGAGGGAAGGTTCGTCCGGCTGGAAGACGTTAAAGCAAGCGCTTCTTGGGAGGCAACCCATGCAAATAAAGACGACCTAGGAACTCTCCGGCTCCAAAACCAGATTTGCGTTTCTAAACCCTACTCTTTATTGTTTTTCCTTTGCCATCTTGTTATGTTAGTTAGTTGTGTTGATTGCTGTTTGTTTTGTGTGAGTTTATGTTTGAAACATTGAGGACAATGTTTGGTTTAAGTGTGGGGGGGGTAACAAAGTGTTTTTTGCATGAAATTCGTGGGTTTTTATCACCTATCACTTTGAATGTTGTTTTCAGTGTTTTTAAGTGTTTTTAAGCTGTTTTGGAGTTTTTTAGTGTGTTTTGAAAAGAAAATCCGAAAATACCATAAACATTTGAAAAATTGTTTTGAAAAACCCAAAAAGAGTTGTTTTTGTGTGTTTGTTTGTGTCTTAGGGTACCTTCCAACACAATGATGAGGATTTGGTTTTTAATTGCATAACTGTTAAAGAAAGTTACAAACATGGATGAAAGTTTGAATTGCTCTTTGGTTTATGCTTGGTTGTAGTTGACATTCATGAATTCACATGTAATCACAAAGAGAAAAAATCAGTTTTTGTAACATGCTTGAAGGAAGTAACTCAAACTAACGCTACAACCCTGAGAGACTTGAGCCTTAAACGTTCTTTGGAGAGTTAAAAATCTGTGCATTCTTTGTTTTTTAAAGTCGTTGCATGATCTCATTATTCTTTGCTTGGTTGCTACTTAGAAGGCGTTTCATCATTTAGTTCCAAATACTAGAACTCATACCCGTTTCATTCAAAGCATGAAATTGATTAGCATAACACATAATCAAGATGAAGTTGTTTAGTTTAAAACCAGAGCCAAAAAGCCTAACCCTTTGCATATGTATTGTAGGTTTAACCCATTTGAGCCTTGTTTAGCCTATGTTCTTTGTTTACCCACATTATCCTTACCTAGCCTAGATTAGGACCATCCTTACCCTTGTTCTTAAGGCATAGCTAAGCATGACCTAAGAATGAATTCCCTTTGTTCGTTATTTGGGCGGCAAAACAAGTGTGGGGGAAGGGATTTATGTGTCTGATTGTGTGCCAACAAAGTATTAGGAGGGCACGGGTAGAAGAAAGAAAAAAGAAAGAAGAAGAAAAAAAAAAAAAAAAGAGAAAAATTCGTGTGAAAAAGAAAAGAAAAAAAGAAAAGTTGTGAAAAAGTATGAAAAGTGTTCAAAATAAGAGATTAAAGCTCACAAGTGTTGATTGTTGAAGAAGGGGTCCAAAACGTTGAAATTGGCCCTAAATATGTGTTTTCTGTCCCTTTGTGTTCAAAGTGTACGGCTGCATTCAAGAAAGGGAGTTCTAAGTGTCATATTCATTGCTTTGCTTGCTACTGCTTTAAGAACGTTTGTTTTCCTTACCTTTCTTTGTTAGCCAATACCCCCTAGCCCCGTTATAACCCTATACTTCAATCTTGAGTGTTATGTGTTTCAATATGTGGAGTTTGGGATTGGTATGAGCATATGGTGTCCCTGGTTCTCGCATCTAAGTAGTAGCATTCCATTCATGAGATCATATCTATACATGCATTCCAGAAATTGCTTTCTTTGTCATAAACATATATGTGAGTATTAGTTTTCATATTTACATCAATCTTCTCACATATAACTAGTGTAGGGAGTGTAGTCAGAAAATCTGTGTGATTGAGTGCATATCTAGTAAGGAATTGAGGGATTCTCTAAGGCATGTTACTACATTCAAAATGTTGTTTTAATTGATTAAATGCGAGCTAATGTGTGGTAACTTTGATTAAGTATGTGCTCAAGGGTAGGGATAACTAAAATCTGTGGGAGTAATGATCTTTGGCATGTTATGTATCATTGAAGATCCCTGAGGTGAACGTTGGAAGGTTTAGGTTATGTTTTGTTTGTTTTGTTTTGCTTGAGGACTAGCAAAAGCTAAGTGTGGGGGAATTTGATAGGAGCATATTTATGCTACTTAGTTAGTGTGTTTCCTTGCATTTGCTTAGCTATTTGTTGCTTAGTATAGTGTTTAAAGTCATTTTCGTGTGTTTTTAGGTCCAAGAAGCAAAGTTGGCAAAAAGATGCATTTTGGAGCATTTTAGAGCAAATCTGGGCTTGGAATGGATAGCACAAGCAATGGGCATGAGGATGGACGAATTTGGAGTTTAAATGAAGTTGGGAATATGTTTCAAGGTTGGAGAAATAAATTCAAAACATTGAAGATAAGGAATCAGCTCAAAAGAAGGAGAATTATCCAAAACATTATCCAAAACAACCTTATCTTATCTTATCTTATCCAATCCTTATCTTATCTTAACAAACCTTATCCTATCCTAATCCTTTTCTAATTCAATTTCTGGTACAATGAGGGTTTATTTTCTGATTGGGGGACATTTAAATTAAGTTTCTAGAAACCCTAAGCCTTGCCGCACCTAGCTTTCCAAAAAACCTGATTTCCTTGCCTTGCAAGGCTTTCTAGAAGCCTTATCCCTCCTTATCCAAATCTGCCGCACCTTAGGCCCTTTCCCATTGGAAATCTGATTGTTTTGAGCCTATTTCTGAATGGATTTGGTTTTCTAGAAGTCCCAATCTGATTCACTTAGGGTTTTGGTGCCTATATATATACAAATCAATCCTTTGCCGTGCACACCACCCTCCATACACAACCATTCACGCCAGAAATCATCCCCTACCCCCTGCCGTGCCATATTATCCACCCAAACCCAGAAAACCCCTCTTGTGCCGCAGCTATTCAAGGAAGGAGAAGGTGCTACTCTAAGTCGTGACTACTGCTGGAGCGTTCTTAGGTGTTGTCTATCTTTGTTTTTAATGTTTCAATTCAGTATTCTTTGTTTAATTGCTGTCATGAGGAACTAAACCCCTATTAGTTAGAGGGGGAATTTGAAGCCGTGAATATATGTTTCTTATGATTTGATTCACTCCAGTTACGATTTCATAAAGTATGAATGTGGTTTACTTTTCTGTGCTTATTAAGAACTTGTTTATGTATGTGGGTTGGGGGTCGACACTTGATTTGCATGCATAAATTTGATGCTAGGATATAAGGGAATTTCACCTAATCGTTATGAACTTATATTCACAAGTAGTAAAGGTTGCTAGTCACAATCATGTTAAGTAAACCCTAGGCTGGATTAACATGCGTATTCCATAGTTATGAATGCCTTGTCAATGTTTATGATTTCCATGGAACTTAATGATCTTTGATATGTATCTCTATCATGCGTATTCCATAGTTAGGGAACTTGATAAGAATAATTTGGTTGTGATGCGTTATCCATTCAATTCAATGAACTTAGGGAAATCTGAGAATTAATTAGTTCTATACAATTAATTTGGAACATTGTCATTCATAGTTTATCGAAAGAGTAACTGGGAATCAAATTGTATGCATATGTTTATGTGTGGATAAGGATCCCTCTAACTAGCCATTCACCCATCTAAGTCCCCAATTTCGTGCAGATTTCATTAAGTACTTTAAGTTTCTTGTTTTGTTTTCAAATTCGTTCAAAAACAAACCCCCCTTTACTTGTTGAGTCATATTAGTTAAAATCTGTTTTGATTTGTGTTTTTAAGTGTCTTGAGTCAAGTTAAAGTCTATTTTCGTCCAAAGTAGTGTTTAGAGTTCAAAACTGCCCAGTTTGTGTTTTTAGGCAGTTTTGAGTGTTTTTGTGCTGTTTTGAGTTTTTTGAGTTGTTTTAGTGTTTTAGAATTTAGTCTTGCATTCTTTGAGTCTAGTTTAGTGTTTTAAACTTTGTTTTTACGTTTTTGAGTCTTATTTGTGTTGATTAGCATCCCTAGTTAATCCCCGGTTTAGAACGATCCCTACTTGCATCTTTACTACAATTGTCATCAATAGGGTTTAATTTGTGTGTCAAGTTAATTTTCACATCATTTGGGCACTAAATGGATTGCACATGCTTGGAGCTAAGTGGATGGACGAAATTGAAGATCAAATGAGCTTAGGATCAAATGAAGAATGAAGAGTTCAAAATTGGAAGCCAAGGTTTCTAAAGTTGGAAGTTTCTATTTGTGAAGGTTTCCATTTGTGCAAGTTTCCATTTGTGGAGGTTTCCAATTTTGGGGTTTCCAAAACATGTAGGTTGCCTAATTACTCATTCTAGAAGCCCAAAACCGTGCCTAGAGCATTCCCCTTTTGTTTCAATCCTTGCTGCACAAGGGAGAGGTTTTCTTGCCTATTTTCTGCCCAAAAATACTTCCCCTTTCTCTTACAAATCAATGCCACACCTTCTTTCCCTTTCTCTCTTAATTTCTGACCTTTAAACACATTCCTTTTCTCTCCTACACAATTCTGCCGAATTTCACATTCCTATTTCTCTTTAAATTCTGATCCTTACTTACCCTTTCAATTTGGAACAAAATAGCTAAGTTTTATTCACCTTTCTTTCTTTCCCTTTCTCTTTATTTTCTGCTGCACCCTACTTACCCTTTTCCTCTTGGGATTCTGATTTGTTACCCTTTTTCTTGAGGATTTGGAGTCCTAAATGCATTCCCAATTCATCAAAGTCGTGGCCCTCCATTGTTCTATAAATAAACATCTTTGCCGCAGCTTTTGGGGGACCTCTCTCTCTCTGGACAGATTCTCTGCGTCCATTCCATCCACCTATCTACCTATCCATCCTCTACCACCCATTCACGCCAGATTTCCTTCCCCAACCTTAGCCGTACCTATCCTTCACCATTCTCCATAGTTTCTGACCTAATTCACTCACTGCCACACCATACATCCATCCTAGCCAAAAACCCAGCCATCTACACCATTCATAACCCCCAAAACTCACCACCAACCCTTGTGCCGCAGCAAAGAGGAAGGAGGGGAGCCCTTGTACGTGCTTGCCATTCGAGTTAGGATTGCTGGAACGTTTTAGGTGTAATCTTTCTTTTGTTTTCAATGTTTCAATTCAATAATCTTTGTTCTGTGAGTATGAGGAACTAAACCCCTTGCACCATTAAAGTCCTTGCCGCACCTTTCCCATTCTCCCTTTCCCTTGCCGTGCATGGGGACCCCTTTCCCTTTAGTTTCAGGACACTTTCCCTTTCCTAATCATCCAGCCGCACCTCCTTGCCCTTTACTCTTCCTTGTCGTGCAAGGGAGAGGGTTATTTCCTGTTTCCTTGTATTAAAACACATTTTTAAATTATTTTAGATCCTTGCCGCAAATCCCTTGCTCTTTCCCTCAGTTTTCTGATTTTGTTTCCTCTTTCTAGAGCTTTTGACTTAATTTCTGTTTACCTAAATAACCTAGGGTTTTAATTCCTGAAACCTTTAAAATAAACTTCCTTGTTGCAGCCACAAAACATCATTCATTCAGCCATTCACGCCAGAATTCATCCCTACACCTTTGCCGCAATCATCATTCACCCAAAACACATTCCTGACCCCAGAACACATCCCATACACTTCACCCACCTTTGTGCCGCAGCAAAGAGGAAGGAGGAGAGCCCTTGGACGTGCTTGCATTCAAGTGTAGGATCGCTGGAGCGTTTAGGTGTTTTCTTTCTTTTGTTTTCAATGTATAAACTTGTTATTCTTTGTTCTGTGAGTATGAGGAACTAAACCCCTCTTAGCTAGGGGGAATTCAAAACCATGGTTATACTTCCAATATGATTTGATTACATCCAGTTGTGATTCATAAGCTGTGAATTCAATTTACTTATCTGTTGAATTAAAACTGATTTGTGTGTGTTGGTTGAGAGTGCACGCATAATTTTCATGCATAAATCTGATGCTAGGATATAAGGGAGTTTCACCTAATCGTTATGAACTTATATTCACAAGTAGTGAAGGTTGCTGGTCACAATCGTGTTAAGTAAATTCCTGGCATAAGTATCATGCAATTCATAGTTACGACTGTCTTGTCAATGCTTATGATTTTCAGAGAACTTAATGATCTTTGCTTGTGCCTCTATTATGCAATTCATGTAGGGAACTTGTGGAGAATGCTTTGAGTTGTTGTATGCAATCATCCAATTCAATAAAAGTAGGAAAATCTGAGGGTTAATTAGTGCAATTCACGGTTAATCTGGGGCGTTGAGAATTCATGGTTTATTGAAAAGCAACTGGAAATCGTTTTGTTTGCAAGTGTGTCATGTGTGAAGAAGGACCTTCTAGCTAGCCCATCATCCATAGTTTCACCCAAATTCGTGCAGATTTCACTAGTTCTTTAATTGTTTTGTTTTCAAATTCGTCAAAACCCAATCCCCATTTACTTTGTTGAGTCATATTAGTTAAAAACTGATTTAGTTTGTGTTTTTAAGTGTTTTGAGTCTAGTCAAAACCTATTTTCGTCCAAATTTACTCTTAGTGGCAGATTTGAGTCTTTTAGCTTGTTTTGTGCTGTTTTGAGTCTGTTGAGTTATTTAAGTGTTTTAGAGTTTAGTTTTGCATTCTTTGAGTCTAGTTTAGTGTTTTAACTTAGTTTTACGTTTTTGAGTCAGTTCCAAGTGTTTTAGCAATCCCTCCTAATCCCCGGTCTAGAACGATCCCTACTTGCATCTATACTACAATTGTCAACAAGAGGGTTTAATTTGTGTGCTTTGATAGGAGCATATTTATGCGACTTAGTCAGTATGTTTTTTTGCATTTACTTAGTTATTTGTTGCTTATTATAGTGTCTTAAGTCATTTTCGTGTGTTTATAGGTCCAAGAAGCAAAGTTGGCAAAAAGATGCAATTTGGAGCATTTTAGAGCAGTTTTGGGCTTGGAATGCATATCACAAGATTGGAGCAAGATGGATGGACGAATTTGAAGTTCAAGAGAGGCTAGGAATGTGCAAAAGAGTTGAAGAAATAAATCCAAGTCAAAGAAGATAAGGAATCAGCTACAAAGAAGGAGAATTATCCAAAACCTTATCCAACCTTATCTTATCCAAACTAACTGATGTGAAATTTATATGACACACAAATTAAACCCTATTGATGACAATTGTAGCAATGATGTAAGTAGGGATCGTTCTAGACCGGGGATTAACTAGGGATGCTCATCAACACAAATTAGACTCAAAAACAATAAACTAGACTCTATTGACTCAAAACTAACTTAAAACACTAAAAACAGCAAGAAACAATCAACAAGACTCAATTCTAGACCTAACAAGTAATTTTTACGAAAATAGAACTTTAAAAGACTCAAAAGACTAAAACAAAACAGATTTTGACTCTGAAAACAAGTTGAAATGAAAGGGGGATTTTTTTTGACGAAATTAAGACTTAAAACAGAAATTTTGCATAAAAACTTTAGAAAAACGAGTTTGGTGATTTAAAACGGGTGAAAGGCTAGTTAGAGGGCCCTTCTCCACACATGAACATATGCATATAGATTGATTTCCAGTTATTCTTTCAACAAACCATGAATGACAATGCCCCAAATTAATTGTGTAGAACTAATTAATTCTCAAATTTCCGACTCATTGAATTGGATGAAAAGCGTACGACAACCCAAATCATTCTTTATTAAGCTCCCTAACTATGAAAAGCATGATAGAGACACGAAACAAAGATCATTAAGCTTTGTGAAAATCATAAGCATTGACAAGGCATTCATGACTATGAAAAGCATGACACTCCTGCCAGGAATTTACTTAACGCGATCGTGACTAGCAACCTCCACTACTTGTAAATATAAGTTTGTAACGATTAGGTGAAACTCCCTTATATTTTAGCATCAAATTCATGCATGCAAACTAAGTAGGCCTCCTTAATCAACACACAAGAACAAATTCTTAATAACTCAGATAAGTAAACCACATTCACGATTCATGAAATCATAACTGGAGGAAATCAATTCATATAAAACATATGTCCATGGATTTGAATTCGCCTCTAACTATAAAGAAATTAGTTCCTCATGTTCGCAATCAAACAAATATAAATAAAATTAAACATTGAAAACAAAGGATAGAATACACCTAGAAAACGCTCCAGATTCCTTCCTTCCTTGCAAGGCTGCGGCACAATGAGTGTGTGGTGGATGGATGTAGGTGAGTTATGGTAGAGGGTGGTGGTCTGAATGTAGCAGCAGATGTGTGTATTTATAGGCCTAGGGATTACTTGGCCTAGGTTGTCAGGGAAAAGGATTTAGGACTCCAAACCAACAAGGAAAAGGCCATCTAGAAAGGTTGGGGCGTGAGATTTTTAGGGCTTCTAGAAAGGAGTGTTGTGGCATGTTTCTAGAACAAAAAGGCCTCCTAAAAACAGGTTTTAGGCACCCTAATATGAAAAGGAGTCCCCCTTGTAGCTGGAATTAAGGTAGGAAAAGATTAGGATAGGATAAGATAAGATAAGGTAAGATAAGGTTAGATAAGATAAGATAAGGTTGGATAAGATAAGGTTTTGGATAATGTTTTGGATAATTCTCCTTCTTTGTAGCTGATTCCTTATCTTCTTTGACTTGGAATTATTTCTTCAACTCTTTTGCACATTCCTAGCCTCTCTTGAACTTCAAATTCGTCCATCCATCTTGCTCCATACATGTGACAGCCATTCTTGGCCCAAAACTGCTCTAAAATGCTCCAAATTGCACCTTTTTGCCAACTTTATCATTTGGACCTACAAACACACGAAAATAGCTTAAAACACTATAATAAGTAGAAACTAACTAAGAAAATGCAAGGAAACAAGCTAACAAAGTCGCATAAATATGCTCCTATCACTAACCTTATCTTATCTTATCCTATCCTAATCTTATCCTACCTTAATTCCAGTTGCAAGGGGGACTCCTTTTCATATTAGGGTGCCTAAAACCTGTTTTTAGGAGGCCGTTTTGTTCTAGAAACATGCCACAACACTCCTTTCTAGAAGCCCTAAAAATCTGACGCCCCAACCTTTCTAGATGGCCTTTTCCTTGTTGGTTTGGAGTCCTAAATCCTTTTCCTTGACAACCGAGGCCAAGTAATCCCTAGCCCTATAAATACACACATCTACTGCTACATTCAGACCACCACCCTCTACCATAACTCACCTACATCCATCCACCACACACTCTTGTGCCGCAGCTTTGCAAAGGAAGGAAGGAAGAAATCTGGAGCGTTTCTAGGTGTATTCTATCCTTTGTTTTTAATGTTTAATTTAAGTTTTCTTTGTTTGCTTGTGAACATGAGGAACTAATTTCTTTATAGTTAGAGGTGAATTTGAAGTCATGATTATATGTTATATATGAATTGATTACGTCCAGTTATTGTTTCTTAAGACTAGAATGTGATTTGCTTAACTGAGTTATTAAAACTTGTTGTGTGTGTTAATTGGGGGTCGACACTTAATTTGCATGCATGAATTTGATGCTAGAGTATAAGGGAGTTTCACCTAATCGTTATGAACTTATATTCACAAGTAGTAAAGGTTGCTAGTCACAATCATGTTAAGTAAGTCCTAGGCAAGAGTATCATGCTGTCTTAGTTACGAATGCCTCGTCAACACTTATGATTTTCAAAGAACGTAATGACCTTTGATATGTTTTCTATCATGCTGTCATAGTTAGGAGACTTGATAAGGATAATTTGGTTGTAATGCGTCTTCCATTCAATTCAATGAACTAAGGAAAATCTGATGGTTAATTTGTGTTGTCACGGTTAACTTAGGGTGTTGTCATTCATGTCTAAAGGAATAATAACTGGAAATTGGTTCATATGCATATGTCATGTGTGGAGAAGGACCCTCTAACTAGCCCTTCACCCATCCAAAGCACCCAATTTCGTATCTTTGTTACTTTGTTTCTTTAATTTGCTTAGTTTTAGTTAATTTCGTCAAAAACCCAATCCCCTTTACTTTCTTGTGTCAACTTCGTTAGAATCTGTTTAATTTTGTGTGTTTTAGCATTTTGAGTCAAGTTAAAGTTAGAATTCGTCCAAATAACTCCCTAGAGTCTGTTTTGAGTCAAGTTGTTAGTTTTGTGCTGTTTTAAGTTGGTTTGAGTCTTTAGAGTCTAGTTAAGTGTTTTTAAATTTAGTTTTATGTTTTTGAGTCAGATTTGCGTAGATTAGCATCCCTTCTAATCCCCGGCTAGAACGATCCCGACTTACACATACTACATTGATAGGGTTTAAGTTTGAGTGCAATTTAATTTCACATCATGCTTATATATTTCGCATCAAATTTTTGGCGCCGTTCCCGGGGATTAGCAACTTTGCTAATCCCTTGGATCTTTTCTTTCTGTTTTGTTTAGTTTGTTTAAGTTTCTGACTTTGTTTTGTTCTCTTGTTTTTAGGTACTAGTTTATGACTTGAAGCTCTCAACCTGTTAGTAAGAATATTTTGGACTTTGACGACGATTTTGAGAGAACTTTGAGAAAGAATAAGAATCAACAAGAGCCCCAACCTTCTCAACCTGCACCAAATCTTGAAGAAGACGAAGTACAAGTGGAAGAGGAGGCCACGGCTCAGTTTTTAGAGGAAGCACTAGCCATGGCAGCAGACAATCGAACAATCAAGGAGCTTTCTGCTTCTGGATTGGACAATGCCGCACCCCTTTGCATCCAATACCCTACAGAGCTCAAGGAAAGACCGAGGAGTTCGAGTTGAAGTCAAGCTTGCTGCACCACATTCCCAAGTACCATGGGTGATAGGAGCACATTTACATCACTTAGTTAGCTTGTTTCCTTGCATTTACGTTGTTAGTTCTTAGTTATTTTAGTATTTTAAGCTATTTTCGTGTGTTTGTAGGTCCAATGTGCAAAGTATGCAAGAAAGTGCATTTTGAAGCTTTTTGGAGCAGTTTTGGGCACTAAATGGATTGCACATGCTTGGAGCTAAGTGGATGGACGAAATTGAAGATCAAATGAGCTTAGGATCAAATGAAGAATGAAGAGTTCAAAATTGGAAGCCAAGGTTTCTAAAGTTGGAAGTTTCTATTTGTGAAGGTTTCCATTTGTGCAAGTTTCCATTTGTGGAGGTTTCCAATTTTGGGGTTTCCAAAACATGTAGGTTGCCTAATTACTCATTCTAGAAGCCCAAAACCGTGCCTAGAGCATTCCCCTTTTGTTTCAATCCTTGCTGCACAAGGGAGAGGTTTTCTTGCCTATTTTCTGCCCAAAAATACTTCCCCTTTCTCTTACAAATCAATGCCACACCTTCTTTCCCTTTCTCTCTTAATTTCTGACCTTTAAACACATTCCTTTTCTCTAATACACAATTCTGCCGAATTTCACATTCCTATTTCTCTTTAAATTCTGATCCTTACTTACCCTTTCAATTTGGAACAAAATAGCTAAGTTTTATTCACCTTTCTTTCTTTCCCTTTCTCTTTATTTTCTGCTGCACCCTACTTACCCTTTTCCTCTTGGGATTCTGATTTGTTACCCTTTTTCTTGAGGATTTGGAGTCCTAAATGCATTCCCAATTCATCAAAGTCGTGGCCCTCCATTGTTCTATAAATAAACATCTTTGCCGCAGCTTTTGGGGGACCTCTCTCTCTCTGGACAGATTCTCTGCGTCCATTCCATCCACCTATCTACCTATCCATCCTCTACCACCCATTCACGCCAGAATTCCTTCCCCAACCTTAGCCGCACCTATCCTTCACCATTCTCCATAGTTTCTGACCTAATTCACTCACTGCCACACCATACATCCATCCTAGCCAAAAACCCAGCCATCTACACCATTCATAACCCCCAAAACTCACCACCAACCCTTGTGCCGCAGCAAAGAGGAAGGAGGGGAGCCCTTGTACGTGCTTGCCATTCGAGTTAGGATTGCTGGAACGTTTTAGGTGTAATCTTTCTTTTGTTTTCAATGTTTCAATTCAATAATCTTTGTTCTGTGAGTATGAGGAACTAAACCCCTCTTAGCTAGGGGGGGATTCGAAACCATGATTATACTTGCAATGTGAATTGATTACTTTCAATTGTGATTTCATAAGTTGTGAATTCAATTTGTTTAACTGCTTGATGGATAACTTATTCTTGTATGTTGATTGAGGGTCGACACTTAGTTTGCATGCATGAGTTTGATGCTAGAATATAAGGGAGTTTCACCTAATAGTTACAAACTTATATTCACAAGTAGTGGAGGTCGCTTATAAACGTTCGCGTTAAATGAATTCTTGGCAGGAGTTTCATGCTCATCATAGTAACGAATGCCTCGTCAATGCTTATAGTTCTCACAAGGCTTAATGATCTCTGATTGTATCTTTATTGTGCTGCTCACGTAGGGGACTTTTAGAGAATGTTTTGAGTTGTTGTATGCGCTTTCCCGTCCAATTCAATAACTTAAGGAGAACTTGAAGGTTAATTTAAGCGGACCTAATTAACCTGGGGTGTTGAGTTTCATGATTTATCGAAAGAACAACTGAAAATTGGTTTGTGTGGAGAAGAACCCTCTAGCTAGCCCATCATCCATAAGTTTTACCAAATTTGTCAAAAATCTGTTTTACTTTACAATCTGTTCGTTTTGTTTTTAATTTCGTCAAAACCCAAACCCCCCTTTTACTTTCTTGTTTCAAAGTGTTCACAATCTGTTTTGTTTCTGTTTTTAAGTGTTTTGAGTCAAGCCAATACCCTATTTCCGTCCAAAGTAGTGTTTAGAGTCTAAAACTGCCCAGTTTGTGTTTTTAGGCAGTTTTGAGTGTTTTTGTGCTGTTTTGAGTCTTTTGAGTTGTTTTAGTGTCTTAGAGTCTAGTTTTGCATTCTTTGAGTCTAGTTTAGTGTTTTAAACTTTGTTTTAATGATTTTGAGTCAGTTTTGAGGTTTTAGCAAGCCCTCCTAATCCCCGGTCCAGAACGATCCCTACTTGCATCTATACTACAATTGTCAACAAGAGGGTTAAATTTGTGTGCTTATATATTTCGCATCAATGGGCTGTCCATGGAGGATCCAAACAAGCACTTGAAAGAGTTCGAAGTGGTGTGTTCAAGCATGACCCCTGTCAATGTCGATGGAAGCATACTTAAGATGAAGGCTTTTCCTTTTTCTCTCTTGGAAAAAGCTAAAGATTGGTTGTATGAACTAGCCCCTGGCACTGTCACATCTTAGGAGAGCATGAAACGGGCATTCTTGGAGAAGTTTTTCCCAACTTCTCGAGTCATTCTTCTACGCAAAAGGATTAGTGGCATTCAACAAAATGAAGGTGAATCGTTTCCCACTTATTATGAACGTTTTAAAACTCTTGTTGCTTCATGTCCACAGCATCAAATGAAGGAGTGATGTGAAAATTAACTTGACACTCAAATTAAACCCTATTGATGACGATTGTAGTAGATACGCAAGTAGGGATCGTTCTAGACCGGGGATTAACTAGGGACGCTAATCAATGTAAATAAGACTTAAAAACACTAAACTAGACTCTCTAGACTCAAAATAAACTTTAAACACTCAAAACAGCAAGAAACAATCAAAAGGACTCAATTCTAAACCTAACAAGTGATTTGGACGAATATCAAACTTACTTGACTCAAAAGACTAAAAGAAAACAGATTTAGACTCTAAAAACAAGACTTAAAAGCAAGGGGGATTGTTTTGACGAAATTGAAATTAAAACCGAAACTTGTAACCAAACTTTAAAGAAAAACGAATTTTGATGAAATTGAATGATGAGAAGCTAGTTAGAGGGGTCCTTATCCACACATGAACATATGCATACAACTTGATTCCCAGTTACTCTTTCGACAAACCATGAATGACAATGTTCCGAATTAATTGTATTGAACTAATCAATTCCCATATTTCCCTAGATTCATTGAATTGAATGGATAACGCATCACAACCAAATTATTCTTTCTCAAACTCCCTAACTATGGAATACGCATGATAGAGACATTCAACAAAGATCATTAACTTTCATGGAAATCATGAACATTGACAAGGCATTCATAACTATGGAAAATGATGCAAAATATATAAGCACACAAATTAAACCCTCTTTTTATCAATTGTAGCAAAGTATGTAAGTAGGGATTGTTCTAGGCCGGGGATTAGGAGGGTGATAGGAGCATATTTATGCGACTTAGTTAGCTTGTTTTCATGCATTTACGTTGTTAGTTCTTAGTTAATTTTGTATTTTAAGCTATTTTCGTGTGTTTGTAGGTTCTAAGTGTCAAAATGGCAAAAAGAAGCAATTTGGAGCATTCTAGAGCATTTTTGGGCCAAGATTGGGTAGTGCAAGCATTGAGGCAAGTTGATGGACGAAATTGAAGATATAAAGGCTTGAAATCAGCTAAGAAGATGGAATGAAGAAGTATAAGATAAGAAGATAAGGAATCAGCTCAAAAGAAGGAGAATTATCCAAAACATTATCCAAAACAATCTTATCTTATCTTACCCAATCCTTATCTTATCTTATCTTACCTTATATGATCCTAATCTTATCCTAACCTGTTTTCTTCAGTTTAGGGGACTTAAAACCTGATTTCTAGAAGTCCTATCCATTCCCCTACAAAAGTGGCGCCCCAAACTCCTCTAGAAACCCCAAAATCTGCCAAGAAACACATTCTTTCTAGAAGCCTAAAAATCTGGCGCCTCCCTCCTTTCTAGAAGGTCTTTTCCTTGCCTTGCAAGGCTCCCTGCCTTATCCCTTTGTGCCGTGCCTTCTCACTCCCATTCCCTCTTGGATTCTGACTTATTGATAGGAGCATATTTATGCAACTTAGTTAGCTTGTTTTCATGCATTTACGTTGTTAGTTCTTAGTTAATTTTGTATTTTAAGCTATTTTCGTGTGTTTGTAGGTTCAAAGTGTCAAGATGGCAAAAAGAAGCAATTTGGAGCATTCTAGAGCACTTTTGGGCCAAGATTGGGTAGTGCAAGCATGGAGGCAAGTTGATGGACGAAATTGAAGATATAAAGGCTTGAAATCAGCTAAGAAGATGGAAGAAAGAAGTCAAAGATAAAAAAGATAAGGAATCAGCTCAAAAGAAGGAGAATTATCCAAAACATTATCCAAAACAACCTTATCTTATCTTATCTTACCCAATCCTTATCTTATCTTACCTTATCTTATCCTAATCTTATCCTAACCTGTTTTCTTCAGTTTAGGGGACTTAAAACCTGATTTCTAGAAGTCCTATCCATTCCCCTACAAAAGTGGCGCCCCAAACTCTTCTAGAAACCCCAAAATCTGCCCAGAAACACATTCTTTCTAGAAGCCTAAAAATCTGGCGCCTCCCTTCTTTCTAGAAGGTCTTTTCCTTGCCTTGCAAGGCTCCCTGCCTTATCCCTTTGTGCCGTGCCTTCTCACTCCCATTCTCTTGGATTCTGACTTATTAAGCCTTTTCCTTGTGGATTTGGGTTCTACAAATCCTTTTCAGAAATCAATTGGGCCACAATCCTTTTTCCTAATGGATTCTCAATTTCTGCCTCACCTAGGGCCCTAATTCCTTGTTTATGCTGAGTCCTAGCCCTAATCTGATTACCCTAGGGTTTGTGGTGCCTATATATACAAGTTTAGAGGGTTGCCGCAGGTTTCACCACCCTCCATATACATCATTCACGCCAGAAATCACCCACCACTCTCTGCTGCACCCTTCCCTCACCATTCTCCATAGTTTCTGACCTAATTCACCCTCTGCCGCACCATACCATCCAACCACCCCCATATACATTCAGAAAACCATACTTTGCCGAAGAGAAGAGAAGAGAAGGCTTGCCGTGCAACCATTGGAGTTTCTTGGAGTTCTTTCTTCTCTTGTTTGATCTTCATGTTTAATTTAACTTGCTTTTCAATTATGTTCAACATGTGGAACTAATTCCGTTGTAGTTAGAGGTGGAATCAAAGCCATGGACATATGTTTGATATGAATTGATTACCTTCAGTTATTGTTTCATAAATTGTGAATGTGGTTTGCTTAACTGTTTTATTAAGAACTTGTTCTTGTGTGTTGATTAAGGATGCATACTTAGTTTGCATGCATGAATTTGATGCTAGGATATAAGGGAATTTCACCTAATCGTTAGGAACTTATATTCACAAGTAGTAAAGATTGCTAGTCACAATTGTGTTAAGTAAATCCTAGGCAAGAGTAACATGCGTATTCCATAGTTATGAATGCCTTGTCAATGTTTATGATTTCCATGGAACTTAATGATCTTTGATATGTATCTCTATCATGCGTATTCCATAGTTAGGGAACTTGATAAGAATAATTTGGTTGTGATGCGTTATCCATTCAATTCAATGAACTTAGGGAAATCTGGGAATTGATTAGTGCAATACAATTAATTCAAAGCATTGTCATTCGTGGTTTATCGAAAGAATAACTGGAAATCGATTTATATGCATATGTTCATGTGTGGAGAGGAACCCTCTAACTAGTTTTCACCCCTGAATTCACCTTTATCTCTTTCAATTTACTTTGTTTGCTTAAATCTGCTTAGTTTTGCTTAATTCGTCCAAAAACCCCCCTAGTTCTTAATTGAGTCTTAGTTTGTTTAAATTCGTCCAAATCTGCCCCCTTTTAGTGTTTTGAGTCTAACTAGTTCAAAAGTCATCCAATTCACCCCTTAGAACCTGTTTTGAGTCTGTTTAAGTTAGTTTTGTTGTTTTAAGTTGTTTGAAGTTAAAATTCGTTCAGATTGACCCATAGTACCGGTTTTCATTGTCTAGAGTCTAGTTTTAGTGTTTTAGAGTTTAACAAAACCAAGGGGAATCGTTTCCAGCCTATTATGAGCGTTTCAAGGCGCTTGTTGCTTCTTGTCCACAACACCAAATGAAAGAAGAGCTTCTCCTCCAATATTTCTATGAAGGACTTCTCCCCATTGAGAGACAAATGCTTGATGCTTCAGCGGGAGGAGCTTTGGTTGACAAAACACCCGTGGCTGCCAAGACTCTAATTGCAAATCGAGCCTTGAATGCGCAACAATACGAAGGAGTTGGACAGAGAGAAGGGCCACGGCAACAACAAGTGAATGAGGTAAATGCAATTGCAGAATTACAATCTCAAGTGGCTAATCTCACTCTTCTTTTGTCACAGGTTGTGGATGGAACCAAAGCACAAGGGCCGGCCATATGTGGAGTGTGTTCTATACAGGGACATCTCAACGATCAATGCCCTCAATTGATTGAGAATGGGGGTTGGGAAACTGCCCAAGCCGTGGGTTTCCAAGGCCAAACCCAACAAAGACACTACCCATACTCAAACACATACAATCCAGGTTGGAGAGATCATCCAAACTTCAAGTGGAGGGACTCTCAGCAAGCACAGCCACAAAGCGAATTTAGACAGCCCCCTGGGATGTTTCCAAGGCCGTATGCAGCCCCACAACCTCAACCAACTTCGGCCCAAACTAATTCAGGTTCGTCGTTAAATAATGATAAAATTCTTCAAGTACTAATCTCTTTGACGCAGGACATGCAGAGCATAAAAAATCAAGCTAAAGAGGTGAACGAATTAAAGAAACAAATGGGGCAAATGGCTGAATTCATGGGCCAATTTCGAGAACAAGGCAGATTGCCTAGTTCAACCGTTGTTAATCCTAAAGGAGGATTTGAAACCGCCCAAGCAATCACGTTGAGAAGTGGTAAGCAGGTTGGAACTGATTCATAACCATCTAGATCAAGTCAAGAAGAGGACAAGAAGCTGCAATTGGAGGAGGATGAATCACCCAAACCCACGGCAAGGAATGCACAATCCTTGCCGCAGCCAATTCCCACTTCTAAACCATCCCCAACCAGCAAGGTAAGTTCCAATATGAATTCTTCTAGCTCTACTCCACTAATTGTGCCCTTTCCTGGCAGGTTGCGGCAATCAAAGAAAGTGTATGCTGAAAAAGACAATCTAGAGACATTCCGGAAAGTTCAAGTCAATATCCCACTCCTTGATGCAATAAAGCAAGTCCCAAGGTATGCTAAGTTTTTGAAAGAGCTTTGTACAACAAGGAGAAGGATTTCTAACAAAGAAGTGGTTCAAGTAAGTGAGAATGTCTCTCCTGTTCTACAAAGGAAATTACCCCCTAAATGCAAAGATCCGGGTAGTTTTACAATTCCTTGCGTTATTGGTAGTACTAAGTTTGAACATGCTATGTTAGACTTAGGAGCTTCAATTAATGTCATGCCATACTCTATTTATGCATCTATGAACTTAGGTGAGCTTAAAAACGATGGTGTTATAATCCAATTAGCCGATCGTTCTAATGCATATCCAAAAGGAGTTTTGGAAGATGTTTTGGTGCAGGTTGGAAATCTGATTTTTCCAGCGGACTTTTATGTGCTTGACATGGAGGATACACCCCATTCTACCCCATTGCCGATCCTCCTTGGAAGACCTTTCATGAAAACAGCCCGCACCAAGATCGATGTGTTCAAAGGGACGTTGACAATGGAATTTGATGGGGAAGTTATTGATTTCAATCTTGCTGAAACTATTAAATTTCCTAAAGAAAATCATTCTTGTTTTGCTATTGATATATTTGATGAATTGGCGCAGGATTACCTTGATTCCTTGGAGAGGGATCCCCTTGAATCAACAATTGCACAAGGAATTGGGCAAAAACCCAATATTGCCCTGCCTAGAAGTGAAGAGGAGGCCGAGATGGTGGCTGCCCTAGAGTCACTACCTCAGCACCGTGGTAAGCCTTCAAAACCAATTTCAATTCCCATTTCTGATAGGAGCATATTTATGCTACTTAGTTAGTGTGTTTTCTTGCATTTGCTTAGCTATTTGTTGCTTAGTATAGTGTTTAAAGTCATTTTCGTGTGTTTTTAGGTCCAAGAAGCAAAGTTGGCAAAAAGATGCATTTTGGAGCATTTTAGAGCAAATCTGGGCTTGGAATGGATAGCACATGCAATGGGCATGAAGATGGACGAATTTGGAGTCTAAATGAAGTTGGGAATATGTTTCAAGGTTGGAGAAATAAATTCAAAACATTGAAGATAAGGAATCAGCTCAAAAGAAGGAGGATTATCCAAAACATTATCCAAACAACCTTATCTTATCTTACCTTCTCCAATCCTTATCTTATCTTAACAAACCTTATCCTATCCTAATCCTTTTCTAATTCAATTCCTGGTAGAATGAGGGTTTATTTTCTGATTGGGGGACATTTAAATTAAGTTTCTAGAAACCCTAAGCCTTGCCGCACCTAGCTTTCCAGAAAACCTGATTTCCTTGCCTTGCAAGGCTTTCTAGAAGCCTTATCCCTCCTTATCCAAGTCTGCCGCACCTTAGGCCCTTTCCCATTGGAAATCTGATGGTTTTGAGCCTATTTCTGGATGGATTTGGCTTTCTAGAAGTCCTAATCTGATTCACCTAGGGTTTTTGGTGCCTATATATATACTAATCAATCCTTTGCCGTGCACAACACCCTCCATACACAACCATTCACGCCAGAAATCATCCACCACTCTCTGCCGCACCCATCCTTCACCATTCTCCATAGTTTCTGACCTAATTCACCCCCTGCCGTGCCATATCATCCACACAAACCCAGAAAACCCCTCTTGTGCCGCAGCTATTCAAGGAAGGAAGGAGAAGGTGCCACTCTAAGTCGTGACTACTGCTGGAGCGTTCTTAGGTGTTGTCTATCTTTGTTTTCAATGTTTCAATTCAGTTTTCTTTGTTTAATTGCTGTCATGAGGAACTAAACCCCTATTAGTTAGAGGGGGAATTTGAAGCCATGAATATATGTTTCTTATGATTTGATTTACTCCAGTTATGATTTCATAAATTGTGAATGTGGTTTACTTATCTGTTTTATTAAGAACTTGTTCTAGTGTGTTGATTAAGGATGCATACTTAGTTTACATGCATGAATTTGATGCTAGAATATAAGGGAATTTCACCTAATCGTTATGAACTTATATTCACAAGTAGTAAAGGTTGCTAGTCACAATCATGTTAAGTAAACCCTAGGCTGGATTAACATGCGTCTTCCATAGTTATGAATGCCTTGTCAATGTTCATGATTTCCATTGAACTTAATGATCTTTGTTGAATGTCTCTATCATGCGTATTCCATAGTTAGGGAGTTTGAGAAAGAATAATTTGGTTGTGATGCGTTATCCATTCAATTCAATGAATCTAGGGAAATCTGGGAATTGATTAGTTCAATACAATTAATTCGGAACATTGTCATTCATGGTTTATCGAAAGAGTAACTGGGAATCAAGTTGTATGCATATGTTTATGTGTGGATAAGGATCCCTCTAACTAGCCATTCACCCATTTAAAACACCAATTTCGTGCCTTTTCAAGTTGTCTTTACAATTTAGTTTGTTTAAGTTTAAACTCGTTCAAAAACAATCCCTTGCTTTTAATTTGTGTTAAGATAGTCTAAATTCGTCAAATCTTGAGTCTCTTAGTCTTTTGAGTCAATTTGAGTCTTAATTTCGTTCAAATCAGTCTTAGGTGTTAGTTTTGAGTCTAGATAACTTGTTTTGTGTGTTTTAGGTCTATTTAGCTTGTTTTGAGTCTTTAGAGTCCAGAAACTGTTTAATTGAATTCTATTTGCTGTTTTGAGTTTGTTTTGAGTTATTTGAGTCAAGTTAGGTTGTTTAAAGGTGTCTAGAGTTAAAATTCGTCCAAATTGATCCCTAGTACTTGTTTTCATTGTTTTAAGTCCAGTTTATTGTTTTAAGAGTCTAATTTGTGTAGATTAGCATCCCTTCTAATCCCCGGCCTAAAACGATCCCTACTTTCATATACTACGTCGATAGGGTTTTAATTTGAGTGTCAAGTAATTCTCACATCAAATTTTGGTGCCGTTGCCGGGGATTAGCAAATTTGCTAATCCCCCGTGTTTTTGTTTTTGTTTCTGTTTTGCTTAGTTTTCTGATTTGTTTTGTTTTCTTTGTTTTTGGTACTAGTGTATGACTCGAAGTTCTCAACCCGTTCACGCACATATCTTGGAGTTTAACGACGATTTTGAGCGAGATTTGAGAAGGAAGAGGAAGCACCCAGAACCTGATCTACTTAGTTCAAGTTCTAATTCCGAATCTGAAGTTGAAATTGAAGAGGATTTGGAAGAGGAGCACGACATGGCTGCAGATAACCGAACAATCAAAGAACTTTCAGCCTCGGGATTGGACAATGCAACCCCTTTATGCATTCAATATCCTAGGGCGGCTCAAGGCAAGACTGCTGAGTTTGAATTGAAGTCTAGCTTGTTGCACCACATCCCCAAATTCCACGGGTTGTCCATGGAAGATCCGAACAAGCACTTGAAGGAATCTGAAGTGGTTTGTTCAAGCATGACCCCTGTCAATGTTGATGAGAGTATATTGAAGATGAAAGCCTTTCCATTCTCTCTTTTGGAAAAGGCTAAGGATTGGCTCTACGAACTAGCACCTGGAACCGTTACTTCGTGGGAAAGCATGAAGCGCGCATTCTTAGAGAAATTTTTCCCAACTTCAAGAGTCATTCTCTTGAGGAAAAGGATAAGTGGCATTCAACAAAACCAAGGGGAATCGTTTCCAGCCTATTATGAGCGTTTCAAGGCGCTTGTTGCTTCTTGTCCACAACACCAAATGAAGGAAGAGCTTCTCCTCCAATATTTCTATGAAGGACTTCTCCCCATTGAGAGACAAATGCTTGATGCTTCAGCGGGAGGAGCTTTGGTTGACAAAACACCCGTGGCTGCCAAGACTCTAATTGCAAATCGAGCCTTGAATGCGCAACAATACGAAGGAGTTGGACAGAGAGAAGGGCCACGGCAACAACAAGTGAATGAGGTAAATGCAATTTCAGAATTACAATCTCAAATGGCTAATCTCACTCTTCTTTTGTCACAGGTTGTGGATGGAACCAAAGCACAAGGGCCGGCCATATGTGGAGTGTGTTCTATGCAGGGACATCTCAACGATCAATGCCCTCAATTGATTGAGAATGGGGGATGGGAAACTGCCCAAGCCGTGGGTTTCCAAGGCCAAACCCAACAAAGACACGACCCATACTCAAACACATACAATCCAGGATGGAGAGATCATCCAAACTTCAAATGGAGGGACTCTCAACAAGCACAGCCACAAAGCGGATTTAGACAGCCCCCTGGGATGTTTCCAAGGCCGTATGCAGCCCCACAACCTCAACCAACTTCGGCCCAAACCAATTCAGGTTTGTCGTTAAATAATGATAAAATTCTTCAAGTACTAACCTCTTTGACACAGGACGTGCAGAGCATAAAAAATCAAGCTAAAGAGGTGGATGAATTGAAGAAACAAATGGGTCAAATGGCTGAATTCATGGGCCAATTCCGAGAACAAGGCAGATTGCCTAGTTCAACCGTTGTTAATCCTAAGGGAGGATTTGAAACCGCCCAAGCAATCACGTTGAGAAGTGGTAAGCAGGTTGGAACTGATTCACAACCATCTAGATCAAGTCAAGAAGAGGACAAGAAGCTGCAATTGGAGGAGGATGAATCACCCAAACCCACGGCAAGGAATGCACAATCCTTGCCGCAGCCAATCCCCACTTCTAAACCGTCCTCAACCATCAAGGTAAGTTCCAATATGAATTCTTCAAGCTCTACTCCACTAATTGTGCCCTTTCCTGGCAGGTTGCGGCAATCAAAGAAAGAGGATGCTGAAAAAGACATTCTAGAGACATTCCGGAAAGTTCAAGTCAATATCCCACTCCTTGATGCAATAAAGCAAGTCCCAAGGTATGCTAAGTTTTTGAAAGAGCTTTGTACAACAAGGAGAAGGATTTCTAACAAAGAAGTGGTTCAAGTAAGTGAGAACGTCTCTGCTGTTCTACAAAGGAAATTACCCCCTAAATGCAAAGATCCGGGTAGTTTTACAATTCCTTGCGTTATTGGTAGTACTAAGTTTGAACATGCTATGTTAGACTTAGGAGCTTCAATTAATGTCATGCCATACTCTATTTATGCATCTATGAACTTAGGTGAGCTTAAAAACGATGGTGTTATAATCCAATTAGCCGATCGTTCTAATGCATATCCAAAAGGAGTTTTGGAAGATGTTTTGGTGCAGGTTGGAAATCTGATTTTTCCAGCGGATTTTTATGTGCTTGACATGGAGGATACACCCCATTCCACCCCATTGCCGATCCTCCTTGGGAGACCTTTCATGAAAACAGCCCGCACCAAGATCGATGTGTTCAAAGGGACGTTGACAATGGAATTTGATGGGGAAGTTATTGATTTCAATCTTGCTGAAACTATTAAATTTCCTAAAGAAAATCATTCTTGTTTTGCTATTGATATATTCGATGAATTGGCGCAGGATTACCTTGATTCCTTGGAGAGGGATCCCCTTGAATCAACAATTGCACAAGGAATTGGGCAAAAACCCAATATTGCCGTGCCTATAAGTGAAGAAGAGGCCGAGATGGTGGCTGCCCTAGAGTCACTACCTCAGCACCATGGTAAGCCTTCAAAACCAATTTCAATCCCAATTTCTACTAACAAGTTTCAGTGATTCAGGCACCCGTACTTGAGCTTAAACCATTGCCGGATCATTTGAAGTACGTCTTTTTGGGAGATAACGAGACGTTGCCCGTCATTGTGTCCTCCACACTCACGGCAACAGAGGAAGGAAAGTTAATTCAGGTGTTGAAAGAGCACAAAACAGCCATTGGATGGACATTGGCCGATATTAGGGGGATTAGCCCTACAACATGCATGCATCGCATACTTCTAGAGGAGGGGGCTAAACCAACTCGAGAGGCTCAACGCCGACTCAACCCTCCAATGATGGAAGTTGTGAAGAAGGAGATTATAAAGCTTCTTGATTGTGGAGTGATTTATCCAATCTCAGATAGCCGTTGGGTTTCACCGGTGCAATGTGTTCCAAAGAAATCCGGAGTCACTGTGGTGAAGAATGCCGAGAATGAACTTATGCCCACACGTATCCAAACAGGTTGGAGAGTGTGCATTGACTATAGGAAGCTAAACGCCACCACGAGGAAGGACCACTTCCCTTTGCCGTTCATTGATCAAATGCTTGAAAGGTTAGCCGGTCATTCTTTTTATTGTTTTCTTGATGGGTACTCTGGATATAATCAGATTGTTATAGCTTCGGATGACCAAGAAAAGACCACTTTCACGTGCCCCTTTGGTACCTTTGCCTATCGTCGCATGCCATTCGGTTTATGCAATGCACCTGCCACCTTTCAAAGATGCATGGTAAGTATCTTTTCAGATTTTGTGGAGAAGATTATTGAGGTATTCATGGATGATTTTAGTGTTTTTGGGGATTCGTTTGATGGGTGCTTAGATAATCTCACTTTGATTCTAAAACGTTGCACTGAAACTAACCTTGTTTTGAATTGGGAAAAATGTCACTTTATGGTAAAACAAGGCATAGTTTTAGGTCATATCATTTCAGAAAGGGGAATTGAGGTTGATAAATAAAAAATAGATCTTGTACGCTACTTACCCTCTCCTACTTCGGTTAGAGAGGTTCGTTCTTTTCTTGGACATGCAGGATTCTATAGGCGATTCATCAAGGACTTTTCAAAGATTTCAAACCCTCTTTGCCGTCTCCTCCAGAAAGATGTGGCTTTTGACTTCAACGAGGAATGTGAGAAGGAATTCAAACACCTCAAAGAGATGCTAACTTCGGCCCCCATCATAGTCCCACCAGATTGGAGCCTTCCTTTTGAGCTTATGTGTGATGCTTCGGATTATGCATTAGGAGCTGTTTTGGGACAAAGGAAGGACAAGAAGCCCCATGTCATCTATTATGCATCTCGGACCTTGAATGATGCACAATTGAATTACTCTACCACTGAAAAAGAACTTCTTGCTGTTGTGTTTGCTTTAGATAAGTTTCGTTCTTATTTACTTGGTACTAAAGTTATTATTTACACTGACCATGCAGCTTTGAAGTATTTGTTCACCAAGAAAGAGGCCAAACCAAGACTCATTCGCTGGATACTTCTTCTCCAAGAGTTCGATATTGAAATCCGGGACAAGAAGGGGAGTGAAAACGTGGTGGCTGATCACTTGAGCCGTATGGTGCATGAGGAGGATGCCGTGCCTATCCAAGAGACATTCCCAGATGAGCAGCTGATGTCCATCAAGGTAAGTGAGCCATGGTATGCTGATGTAGTAAATTATTTGGTGTCTAAACACATTCCAAGAGAGCTAAACAAGCACCAAAGTGATAAACTTAAAAAGGATGCACGTTCTTATGTTTGGGATGACCCATACTTGTGGAAATATTGCCCTGATCAGGTTCCACGTAGGTGTGTGCATGATTCTGAGTTTAATTCAATTTTAACTTTTTGTCACACCTATGCATGTGGAGGTCACTTTGGTACTCAAAGAACACCACATAAAGTTTTAGAATGTGGATTTTATTGGCCTACTATCTTTAGAGATGCTAGAACTTTTTGTATGACTTGTGATAGATGTCAAAGAACGGGCAATATAGGTCCTAAACAACAAATGCCGCAACACCACATATTTAGTGTTGAAATCTTTGATGTTTGGGGTATTGATTTCATGGGTCCTTTTCCTTCCTCACATGGTTTCCTTTATATTTTGCTTGCTGTGGATTATGTGTCGAAATGGGTGGAAGCAAAAGCCACCCGAACTAATGATTCTAAAGTGGTTGCAGATTTTGTTAGAACTAACATATTTGCTAGATTTGGAATGCCAAGAGTCCTAATCAGTGATGGGGGTTCCCATTTTTGCAATCGAACCATTGAGGCGCTGCTCAAGAAGTATAATGTCACGCATAAGGTTTCAACACCTTATCACCCTCAAACCAGTGGGCAAGCCGAGGTTTCAAATAGAGAAATCAAGCAGATTTTGGAGAAAACTGTAGGGCCAACTCGGAAGGATTGGAGCTTGCGTTTGAATGATGCATTGTGGGCATATCGCACTGCCTATAAAACCCCAATTGGAATGTCCCCATTTCGGCTAGTCTATGGGAAACCATGTCATCTTCCCGTCGAGTTAGAACATCGTGCACATTGGGCTGTCAAAACATTCAACATGGACATTGATGCCGCAGGTCTTCATAGGAAGCTTCAATTGAATGAGCTAGAAGAAATTAGGAATGAAGCTTATGAGAATGCACGGATCTACAAGGAGAAAACAAAGGCATTCCATGACAAGATGATTCGTAGCAAGCTGTTCTCTATAGGGCAGAAAGTGTTACTTTTCAATTCTCGCCTTCGTCTATTTCTAGGTAAGTTGCGTTCTAAGTGGATTGGTCCTTTTGTGGTTACTAATGTTTTTCCTCATGGTGCAGTCCAAATTCAAAGTTTAAAAACGCAACAAGAATTCAAAGTGAATGGACATCGATTGAAGCCATATTATGAGCACTTTGAAGAGCACATTACGGAGGACATATCCTTTAATGCCGTGGGCCCCATTGAAGAATAGAGGGAAGGTTCGTCCGGCTGGAAGACGTTAAAGCAAGCGCTTCTTGGGAGGCAACCCATGCAAATAAAGACGACCTAGGAACTCTCCGGCTCCACAACCAGATTTGTGTTTCTAAACCCTACTCTTTATTGCTTTTCCTTTGCCATTTTGTTATGTTAGTTAGTTGTGTTGATTGCTGTTTGCTTTCTGTGAGTATATGTTTGAAACATTGAGGACAATGTTTGGTTTACGTGTGGGGGGGTAACAAAGTGTTTTTGCATGAAATTCGTGGGTTTTTATCACCTATCACTTTGAATGTTGTTTTCAGTGTTTTTCAGTGTTTTTAAGTGTTTTTAAGCTGTTTTGGAGTCTTTTAGTGTGTTTTGAAAAGGAAATCCGAAAATACCATAAAAATTTGAAAAATTGTTTTGAAAAACCCAAAAAGAGTTGTTTTTGTGTGTTTGTTTGTGTCTTAGGGTACCTTCCAACACAATGATGAGGATTTGGTTTTTAATTGCATAACTGTTAAAGAAAGTTACAAACTTGGATTGACGTTTGATATGCTCTTTGGTTTATGCTTGGTTATAGTTGACATTCATGAATTCACATGTAATCACAAAAAGGATAAAATCAGTTTTTGTAACATGCTTGAAGGAAGTAACTCAAACTAACGCTACAGCCCTGAGAGACTTGAGCCTTTAACGTTCTTTGGAGAGTTAAAAATCTGTGCATTCTTTGTTTTCTAAAGTCGTTGCATGATCTCATTATTCTTTGCTTGGTTGCTACTTGGAATGCGTTTCATCATTTAGTTCCAAATACTAGAACTCATACCCGTTTCATTCAAAGCATGAAATTGATTAGCATAACACATAATCAAGATGAAGTTGTTTAGTTTAAAACCAGAGCCAAAAAGCCTAACCCTTTGCATATGTATTGTAGGTTTCACCCTTTTGAGCCTTGTTTAGCCTATGTTCTTTGTTTACCCACATTATCCTTACCTAGCCTAGATTAGGACCATCCTTACCCTTGTTCTTAAGGCATAGTGAGCATGACCTAAGAATGAATTCCCTTTGTTCGTTATTTGGGCAGCAAACAAGTGTGGGGGAAGGGATTTATGTGTCTGATTGTGTGCCAACAAAGTATCAAGAGGGCACGGGTAGAAGAAAAAAAAAAAAAAAAAAAAAGAAGAAAATTCGTGAGAAAAAGAAAAGAAAAAAAAAAAAGTTGTGAAAAAAAGTATGAAAAGTGTTCAAAATAGGTGGGAATAAGCTCACAAGTGTTGATTGTTGAAGAAGGGGTCCAAAAAGTTGAATTCGGCCCTAAAATATGTGTAATCTTCCCCTTTGTGTTCAAAGTGTGTGGCTGCGTTTCAAGAAAGGGAGTTCTAAGTGTCATATTCATTACTTTGCTTGCTATTGCTTTAAGAACGTGATAGGAGCATATTTATGCTACTTAGTTAGTGTGTTTCCTTGCATTTGCTTAGCTATTTGTTGCTTAGTATAGTGTTTAAAGTCATTTTCGTGTGTTTTTAGGTCCAAGAAGCAAAGTTGGCAAAAAGATGCATTTTGGAGCATTTTAGAGCAAAACTGGGCATGGAATGGATAGCACAAGCAATGGGCATGAGGATGGACGAATTTGGAGTTTAAATGAAGCTAGGATTATGTTTCAAGGTTGGAGAAATAAATTCAAAACAAAGAAGATCAGGAATCAGCTACAAAGAAGGAGAATTATCCAAAACATTATCCAAACAACCTTATCTTATCTTATCTTATCCAATCCTTATCTTATCTTAACAAACCTTATCCTATCCTAATCCTTTTCTAATTCAATTTCTGGTACAATGAGGGTTTTAATTTCAGTTTAGGAGACATAAAAACCTTATCTCCTCCATGCCGCACCTAGCCTTCTAGAATATCTGATTTCCTTGCCTTGCAAGGCTTTCTAGAAGCCTTATCCCTACTTATCCAAATCTTCCGCACCTTAGGCCCTTTCCCATTGGAAATCTGATTGTTTTGAGCCTATTTCTGGATGGATTTGGTTTTCTAGAAGTCCCAATCTGATTCACTTAGGGTTTTTGGTGCCTATATATATTAAAACACCCTTTTGCCGTGCACACCACCCTCCATACACAACCAATCACGCCAGAAATCATCCCCTACCCCCTGCCGTGCCATATCATCCACACAAACCCAGAAAACCCCTCTTGTGCCGCAGCTATTCGAGGAAGGAGAAGGTGCCACTCTAAGTCGTGACTACTGCTGGAGCGTTCTTAGGTGTTGTCTATCCTTGGTTTCAATGTTTCAATTTAGTTTTCTTTGTTTAATTGCTGTCATGAGGAACTAAACCCCTATTAGTTAGAGGGGGAATTTGAAGCCATGAATATATGTTTCTTATGATTTGATTCACTCCAGTTACGATTTCATAAAGTATGAATGTGGTTTACTTTTCTGTGCTTATTAAGAACTTGTTTATGTATGTGGGTTGGGGGTCGACACTTGATTTGCATGCATAAATTTGATGCTAGGATATAAGGGAATTTCACCTAATCGTTATGAACTTATATTCACAAGTAGTAAAGGTTGCTAGTCACAATCATGTTAAGTAAACCCTAGGCTGGATTAACATGCGTATTCCATAGTTATGAATGCCTTGTCAATGTTTATGATTTCCATTGAACTTAATGATCTTTGATATGTATCTCTATCATGCGTATTCCATAGTTAGGGAACTTGATAAGAATAATTTGGTTGTGATGCGTTATCCATTCAATTCAATGAACTTAGGGAAATCTGAGAATTAATTAGTTCTATACAATTAATTTGGAACATTGTCATTCATAGTTTATCGAAAGAGTAACTGGGAATCAAATTGTATGCATATGTTTATGTGTGGATAAGGATCCCTCTAACTAGCCATTCACCCATCTAAGTCCCCAATTTCGTGCAGATTTCATTAAGTACTTTAAGTTTCTTGTTTTGTTTTCAAATTCGTTCAAAAACAAACCCCCCTTTACTTGTTGAGTCATATTAGTTAAAATCTGTTTTGATTTGTGTTTTTAAGTGTCTTGAGTCAAGTTAAAGTCTATTTTCGTCCAAAGTAGTGTTAGAGTTCAAAACTGCCCAGTTTGTGTTTTTAGGCAGTTTTGAGTGTTTTTGTGCTGTTTTGAGTCTTTTGAGTTGTTTTAGTGTTTTAGAATTTAGTCTTGCATTCTTTGAGTCTAGTTTAGTGTTTTAAACTTTGTTTTTACGTTTTTGAGTCTTATTTGTGTTGATTAGCATCCCTAGTTAATCCCCGGTTTAGAACGATCCCTACTTGCATCTTTACTACAATTGTCATCAATAGGGTTTAATTTGTGTGTCAAGTAATTCTCACACCAGAACGTTTGTTTTCCTTACCTTTCTTTGTTAGCCAATACCCCCTAGCCCCGTTATAACCCTATACTTCAATCTTGAGTGTTGTGTGTTTCAATATGTGGAGTTTGGGATTGGTATGAGCATATGGTGTCCCTGGTTCTCGCGTCTAAGTAGTAGCATTCCATTCATGAGATCATATCTATACATGCATTCCAGAAATTACTTTTCTTGTTATACATATATGTGAGTATTAGTTTTCATGTTTACATCAATCTTCTCACATATAACTAGTGTAGGGAGTGTAGTCAGAAAATCTGTGTGATTGAGTGCATATCTAGTAAGGAATTGAGGGATTCTCTAAGGCATGTTACTACATTCAAAATGTTGTTTTAATTGATTAAATGCGAGCAAATGTGTGGTAACTTTGATTAAGTATGTGCTCAAGGGTAGGGATAACTAAAATCTGTGGGAGTAATGATCTTTGGCATGTTATGTATCATTGAAGATCCCTGAGGTGAACGTTGGAAGGTTTAGGTTACGTTTTGTTTGTTTTGTTTTGCTTGAGGACTAGCAAAAGCTAAGTGTGGGGGAATTTGATAGGAGCATATTTATGCTACTTAGTTAGTGTGTTTTCTTGCATTTGCTTAGCTATTTGTTGCTTAGTATAGTGTTTAAAGTCATTTTCGTGTGTTTTTAGGTCCAAGAAGCAAAGTTGGCAAAAAGATGCATTTTGGAGCATTTTAGAGCAAATCTGGGCTTGGAATGGATAGCACATGCAATGGGCATGAAGATGGACGAATTTGGAGTCTAAATGAAGTTCGGAATATGTTTCAAGGTTGGAGAAATAAATTCAAAACATTGAAGATAAGGAATCAGCTCAAAAGAAGGAGGATTATCCAAAACATTATCCAAACAACCTTATCTTATCTTACCTTATCCAATCCTTATCTTATCTTAACAAACCTTATCCTATCCTAATCCTTTTCTAATTCAATTCCTGGTACAATGAGGGTTTATTTTCTGATTGGGGGACATTTAAATTAAGTTTCTAGAAACCCTAAGCCTTGCCGCACCTAGCTTTCCAGAAAACCTGATTTCCTTGCCTTGCAAGGCTTTCTAGAAGCCTTATCCCTCCTTATCCAAGTCTGCCGCACCTTAGGCCCTTTCCCATTGGAAATCTGATGGTTTTGAGCCTATTTCTGGATGGATTTGGCTTTCTAGAAGTCCTAATCTGATTCACCTAGGGTTTTTGGTGCCTATATATATACTAATCAATCCTTTACCGTGCACAACACCCTCCATACACAACCATTCACGCCAGAAATCATCCACCACTCTCTGCCGCACCCATCCTTCACCATTCTCCATAGTTTCTGACCTAATTCACCCCCTGCCGTGCCATATCATCCACACAAACCCAGAAAACCCCTCTTGTGCCGCAGCTATTCAAGGAAGGAAGGAGAAGGTGCCACTCTAAGTCGTGACTACTGCTGGAGCGTTCTTAGGTGTTGTCTATCTTTGTTTTCAATGTTTCAATTCAGTTTTCTTTGTTTAATTGCTGTCATGAGGAACTAAACCCCTATTAGTTAGAGGGGGAATTTGAAGCCATGAATATATGTTTCTTATGATTTGATTTACTCCAGTTATGATTTCATAAATTGTGAATGTGGTTTACTTATCTGTTTTATTAAGAACTTGTTCTAGTGTGTTGATTAAGGATGCATACTTAGTTTACATGCATGAATTTGATGCTAGAATATAAGGGAATTTCACCTAATCGTTATGAACTTATATTCACAAGTAGTAAAGGTTGCTAGTCACAATCATGTTAAGTAAACCCTAGGCTGGATTAACATGCGTCTTCCATAGTTATGAATGCCTTGTCAATGTTCATGATTTCCATTGAACTTAATGATCTTTGTTGAATGTCTCTATCATGCGTATTCCATAGTTAGGGAGTTTGAGAAAGAATAATTTGGTTGTGATGCGTTATCCATTCAATTCAATGAATCTAGGGAAATCTGGGAATTGATTAGTTCAATACAATTAATTCGGAACATTGTCATTCATGGTTTATCGAAAGAGTAACTGGGAATCAAGTTGTATGCATATGTTTATGTGTGGATAAGGATCCCTCTAACTAGCCATTCACCCATTTAAAACACCAATTTCGTGCCTTTTCAAGTTGTCTTTACAATTTAGTTTGTTTAAGTTTAAACTCGTTCAAAAACAATCCCTTGCTTTTAATTTGTGTTAAGATAGTCTAAATTCGTCAAATCTTGAGTCTCTTAGTCTTTTGAGTCAATTTGAGTCTTAATTTCGTTCAAATCAGTCTTAGGTGTTAGTTTTGAGTCTAGATAACTTGTTTTGTGTGTTTTAGGTCTATTTAGCTTGTTTTGAGTCTTTAGAGTCCAGAAACTGTTTAATTGAATTCTATTTGCTGTTTTGAGTTTGTTTTGAGTTATTTGAGTCAAGTTAGGTTGTTTAAAGGTGTCTAGAGTTAAAATTCGTCCAAATTGATCCCTAGTACTTGTTTTCATTGTTTTAAGTCCAGTTTATTGTTTTAAGAGTCTAATTTGTGTAGATTAGCATCCCTTCTAATCCCCGGCCTAAAACGATCCCTACTTTCATATACTACGTCGATAGGGTTTTAATTTGAGTGTCAAGTAATTCTCACATCAATTTCTACTAATAAGTTGTTACCCTCAGTGATTCAGGCACCCGTACTTGAGCTTAAACCATTGCCGGATCATTTGAAGTACGTCTTTTTGGGAGATAACGAGACGTTGCCCGTCATTGTGTCCTCCACACTCACGGCAACAGAGGAAGGAAAGTTAATTCGGGTGTTGAAAGAGCACAAAACAGCCATTGGGTGGACATTGGCCGATATTAGGGGGATTAGCCCTACAACATGCATGCATCGCATACTTCTAGAGGAGGGGGCTAAACCAACTCGAGAGGCTCAACGCCGACTCAACCCTCCAATGATGGAAGTTGTGAAGAAGGAGATTATAAAGCTTCTTGATTGTGGAGTGATTTATCCAATCTCGGATAGCCGTTGGGTTTCACCGGTGCAATGTGTTCCACAGAAATCTGGGGTCACTGTGGTGAAGAATGTGGAGAATGCACTTGTGCCCACACGTGTCCAAACAGGTTGGAGAGTGTGCATCGACTATAGGAAGCTAAACGCCACCACGAGGAAGGACCACTTCCCTTTGCCGTTCATTGATCAAATGCTTGAAAGGTTAGCCGGTCATTCTTTTTATTGTTTTCTTGATGGTTATTCTGGGTATAATCAAATTGTTATAGCTCCGGATGACCAAGAAAAGACCACTGTCACGTGCCCCTTTGGTACCTTTGCCTATCGTCGCATGCCATTCGGTTTATGCAATGCACCTGCCACCTTTCAAAGATGCATGGTAAGTATCTTTTCAGATTTTGTGGAGAAGATTATTGAGGTATTCATGGATGATTTTAGTGTTTTTGGGGATTCGTTTGATGGGTGCTTAGATAATCTCACTTTGATTCTAAAACGTTGCATTGAAACTAACCTTGTTTTGAATTGGGAAAAATGTCACTTTATGGTAAAACAAGGCATAGTTTTAGGTCATATCATTTCAGAAAGGGGAATTGAGGTTGATAAATCAAAAATAGACCTTGTGCGTTACTTACCCTCTCCTACTTCGGTTAGAGAGGTTCGTTCTTTTCTTGGACATGCAGGTTTCTATAGGCGATTCATCAAGGATTTTTCGAAGATCTCCACCCCCCTTTGCCGTCTCCTCCAGAAAGATGTGACTTTTGTGTTTGATGAGGAATGTGAGAAGGCATTCAAACACCTCAAAGAGATGCTAACTTCGGCCCCCATCATAGTCCCACCAGATTGGAGCCTTCCTTTTGAGCTTATGTGTGATGCTTCTGATTATGCATTAGGAGCTGTTTTGGGACAAAGGAAGGACAAGAAGCCCCATGTCATCTATTATGCATCTCGGACCTTGAATGATGCACAATTGAATTACTCTACCACTGAAAAAGAACTTCTTGCTGTTGTGTTTGCTTTAGATAAGTTTCGTTCTTATTTACTTGGTACTAAAGTTATTATTTACACTGACCATGCAGCTTTGAAGTATTTGTTCACCAAGAAAGAGGCCAAACCAAGACTCATTCGCTGGATGCTTCTTCTCCAAGAGTTCGATATTGAAATCCGGGACAAGAAAGGGAGTGAAAACGTGGTGGCTGACCACTTGAGCCGTATGGTGCATGAGGAGGATGCCGTGCCTATCCAAGAGACATTCCCAGATGAGCAGCTGCTGTCCATCAAGGTAAGTGAGCCATGGTATGCTGATTTAGTGAATTATTTGGTGTCTAAACACATTCCAAGAGAGCTAAACAAACACCAACGTGAAAAATTTCAAAAGGATGGACGTTCTTATGTTTGGGATGACCCATACTTGTGGAAATATTGCCCTGATCAGATTCTTCGTAGGTGTGTGCATAATTCTGAGTTTAATTCAATTTTAACTTTCTGTCACACTTATGCATGTGGAGGTCACTTTGGCACTCAAAGAACAGCACATAAAGTTTTAGAATGTGGATTTTATTGGCCTACTATCTTTAGAGATGCTAGAACTTTTTGTATGACATGTGATCGTTGTCAAAGAACTGGTAATATTAGTGCAAGAACCCAAATGCCGCAGCACCCTATACATTCTGTTGAAATCTTTGACGTTTGGGGTATTGATTTCATGGGGCCTTTCCCTTCTTCACATGGTTTCCTTTATATTTTGCTTGCTGTGGATTATGTGTCGAAATGGGTGGAAGCAAAAGCCACCCGTGCTAATGATTCTAAAGTGGTTGCAGATTTCATTAAAACTAACATATTTGCAAGGTTTGGAATGCCAAGAGTACTAATCAGTGATGGGGGCTCCCATTTTTGCAATCGAACCATTGAGGCGCTGCTCAAGAAGTATAATGTCACGCATAAGGTTTCAACACCTTATCATCCTCAAACAAGTGGGCAAGCCGAGGTTTCTAATAGGGAAATCAAGCAGGTTTTGGAGAAGACAGTCGGACCAACTCGGAAGGATTGGAGCTTGTGCCTGAATGATGCATTGTGGGCGTATCGTACTGCCTACAAAACACCAATTGGGATGTCCCCATTTCGGCTGATTTATGGGAAACCATGTCACTTACCTGTTGAGTTAGAGCATCGGGCACATTGGGCTGTGAAGACATTCAACATGGACATTGATGCCGCTGGGATTCATAGGAAGCTTCAATTGAATGAGCTTGAAGAGATAAGGAATGAAGCTTATGAGAACGCTCACATTTACAAGGCGAAAACAACGGCTGCCCATGACAAGATGATTCGTAGCAAAGTAAGTTACGAATGTTTCCGGGTTGTTTCCGGGTAAGTTACGTTCTAAGTGGATTGGTCCTTTTGTTGTTACTAATGTTTTCCCTCATGGTGCAGTTCAAATCCAAAGTTTGAAGATGGATCAAGAGTTTAAAGTGAATGGACATCGGTTGAAGCCATATTATGAGACTTTTGAGGAGCAGGTTGTGGAGGATGTACCCCTCCATGCCGTGGGTTTCATTTGAGCATAAATGGAAGAGTCGTCCGGCTGGAAGACGTTAAAGCAAGCGCTTCTTGGGAGGCAACCCATGTGTTCAAACGAGAGAAAGATGGAATTCTAGCTCCAAAACCAGATTTGCGTTCTTACACTCTCTCTTTATTGCTTCTACTTTGCCATCTTTGTTATGTGTGTTAGTTGTGTTCTTTGCTTGCTTTTGTGTGAGTTTATGTTTGAAACATTGAGGACAATGTTTGATTTAAGTGTGGGGGGGTAACAAAGTGTTTTTTGCATGAAATTCGTGGGTTTTTATCACCTATCACATTGAATGTTGTTTTCAGTGTTTTTAAGTGTTTTTAAGCCGTTTTGGAGTCTTTTAGTGTGTTTTGACAAGAAAATCCGAAAAACCATAAAAATTTGAAAAATTGTTTTGAAAAACCCAAAAAGAGTTGTTTTTGTGTGTTTGTTTGTGTCTTAGGGTACCTTCCAACACAATGATGAGGATTCGGTTTTTAATTGCATGACTATTGAGGGAAGTTATAAACATGGATGGAGGTTTGAATTGCTCTCTGGTTTATGCTTGATTATGGTTATAGTTCATGAATTCATGTTTAATCAAAAAAGAGAAAAAAATCAGTTTTTGTAACATGCTTGAAGGAAGAATCTCAAACTAACGCTACAACCCTGAGAGACTTGAGCTTAAAACGTTCTTTGGAGAGTTAAAAATCTGTGCATTTGTTGTTTTCTAAAGTCGTTGCATGATCTCATTATTCTTTGCTTGGTTGCTACTTAGAAGGCGTTTCATCATTTAGTTCCAAATACTATAACTCATACCCGTTTCATTCAAAGCATGAAATTGATTAGCATGGCACATAAACAAGATGAAGTTGTGTAGTGAACCAGTGCCAAATAGCCGAACCTCCCTATGTTATTTGTTTTGTAGGTTTAACCCTTTTGAGCCTTATTTAGCCTATGTTCTTTGTTTACCCACATTATCTCTACCTAGCCTAGATTAGGACCATCCTAACCCTTGTTCTTAAGGCATAGCTAAGCATGACTTAGAGTGAATTCCTTTTGTTCGTTATTGGGCAGCAAACAAGTGTGGGGGAAAGAAAGTTGTGCATTTATGTGTGCCAAAGTCACAAAAGAGGCACGGGTGAAAAAAAAAAAGAAAAAAAAAAAAAAAAGAAACAAGAAGAAGAACAATTCGTGAAAAATAGAAAGAACAAAAGAGAAGTTGTGAAAAGATGTGAAAACGAGTTTACAAGTGTTGATTGTTGAAGAAAGGGTCCAAAAAGTTGAATTCGGCCCTAAAATATGTGTAATCTTCCCCTTATGTATCAAAGTATGCGGCTGCATCAAGAAAGGGAGTTCTAAGTTCAATTTCATTATTTTGCTTGCTTTTGCTTTAAGAACGTTTGTTTTCCTTACCTTTCTTTGTTAGCCAATACCCTAAGCCCCGTTACAACCCTATACTTCAATCTTGAGTGTTGTGTGTTTCAATATGTGGAGTTTGGGATTCGTACGAGCATATGGTATCCCTGGTTCTCGCATCTAAGTAGTAGCATTCCATTCATGAGATCATATATAAACATGTTTATTAACTCCAGAAATTGCTTTCTTTGTCATAAACATATGTGAGTGTTCGTTTTCATGTTTACATCAATCTTCTCACATAGACTTAGTATAGGGAGTGTAGTTAGAAAATCTGAGTGAAAATAAGAGTGTACCTAGTGAGGAATTGAGTGAATTCTCTAAGGCATGTTACTACGTTCAAAACATTGTTTTAATTGGTTAAATGAGAGCTAATGAATGGTGACTGTGGTTAAGTATATACTAAAGGGTGGGGAAGACTAAAAGCTATGGTTATGATGATCTTAAATATGTCATGTATGTTGGAAATCCCTGAGGTGAAAGTTGGAAGGTGTAGTTTGTTTAGTGTTTGTTTCGTTTGTTTGGTTTCGTTTTGCTTGAGGACTAGCAAAAGCTAAGTGTGGGGGAATTTGATAGGAGCATATTTATGCGACTTAGTTAGCTTGTTTTCATGCATTTACGTTGTTAGTTTTTAGTTAATTTTGTATTTTAAGCTATTTTCGTGTGTTTGTAGGTTCTAAGTGTCAAAATGGCAAAAAGAAGCAATTTGGAGCATTCTAGAGCATTTTTGGGCCAAGATTGGGTGGTGCAAGCATGGAGGCAAGTTGATGGACGAAATTGAAGATATAAAGGCTTGAAATCAGCTAGGAAGATGGAAGAAAGAAGTCAAAGATAAGAAGATAAGGAATCAGCTCAAAAGAAGGAGAATTATCCAAAACAACCTTATCTTATCTTATCTTATCCAATCCTTACCTTATCTTATCCTAATCTTATCCTAACCTGTTTTCTTCAGTTTAGGGGACTTAAAACCTGATTTCTAGAAGTCTTATCCATTCCCCTACAAAAGTGGCGCCCCAAACTCTTCTAGAAACCCCAAAATCTGCCCAGAAACACATTCTTTCTAGAAGCCTAAAAATCTGGCGCCTCCCTCCTTTCTAGAAGGTCTTTTCCTTGCCTTGCAAGACTCCCTGCCTTATCCCTTTGTGCCGTGCCTTCTCACTCCCATTCTCTCTTGGATTCTGACTTATTAAGCTTTTTCCTTGTCGATTTGGGTTCTACAAATCCTTTTCAGAAATCAATTGGGCCACAATCCTTTTTCGTAATGGATTCACAATTTCTGCCGCACCTAGGGCCCTAATTCCTTGTTTATGCTGAGTCCTAGCCCTAATCTGATTACCCTAGGGTTTGTGGTGCCTATATATACAAGTTTAGAGGGTTGCCGCAGGCTTCATATACATCATTCACGCCAGAAATCACCCACCACTCTCTGCTGCACCTTTCCCTCACCATTCTCTATAGTTTCTGACCTAATTCACCCTCTGCCGCACCATACCATCCAACCACCCTCACATACATTCAGAAAACCATACTTTGCCGCAGAGAAGAGAAGAGAAGGCTTGCCGTGCAACCATTGGAGTTTCTTGGAGTTTTTTCTTCTCTTGTTTGATCTTCATGTTTAATTTAACTTGCTTTTCAATTATGTTAAACATGTGGAACTAATTTCGTTTTAGTTAGAGGTGGATTCAAAGCCATGAACATATGTTTGATATGAATTGATTACCTTCAGTTATTGTTTCATAAATTGTGAATGTGGTTTGCTTAACTGTTTTATTAAGAACTTGTTCTTGTGTGTTGATTAAGGATGCATACTTAGTTTACATGCATGAATTTGATGCTAGGATATAAGGGAATTTCACCTAATCATTAGGAACTTATATTCACAAGTAGTAAAGATTGCTAGTCACAATTGTGTTAAGTAAATCCTAGGCAAGAGTAACATGCGTATTCCATAGTTATGAATGCCTTGTCAATGTTTATGATTTCCATGGAACTTAATGATCTTTGATATGTATCTCTATCATGCGTATTCCATAGTTAGGGAACTTGATAAGAATAATTTGGTTGTGATGCGTTATCCATTCAATTCAATGAACTTAGGGAAATCTGGGAGTTGATTAGTGCAATACAATTAATTCGAAGCATTGTCATTCATGATTTATCGAAAGAATAACTGGAAATCAATTCGTATGCATATGTTCATGTGTGGAGAGGAACCCTCTAACTAGTTTTCACCCCTGAATTCACCTTTATTTCTTTCAATTTACTTTGTTTGCCTAAATTTGCTTAGTTTTGCTTAAATTGTCCAAAAACCCCCTTAGTTCGTAATTGAGTCTTAGTTTGTTTAAATTCGTCCAAATCTGTCTCCTTTTAGTGTTTTGAGTCTCTAGTGTCTAGAATCTGCCTAGTTGAGTTTTATTTGTTGTTTTAAGTTTGTTTTGTGTTATTTGAGTCAAGTTAGGTTGTCTAGAGTTAAAATTCGTTCAAATTGATCACTAGTACTTGTTTTCATTGTCTAGAGTCCAGTTTAGTGTTTTAGAGTGTAATTTGTGTAGATTAGCATCCCTTCTAATCCCCGGCCTTAAACGATCCCTACTTTCATATACTACGTCGATAGGGTTTTAATTTGAGTGTCAAGTAATTCTCACATCAATTGCAAAAATGGGAACCCCCATCACTAATTAGTACTCTTGGCATTCCAAACCTTGCAAATATGTTAGTCTTAACAAAATCTGCAACCACTTTAGAATCATTAGTTCGGGTGGCTTTTGCTTCCACCCATTTTGACACATAATCCACAGCAAGCAAAATATGAAGGAAGCCATGTGAGGAAGGAAAAGGACCCATGAAATCAATACCCCAAGCATCAAAGATTTCAACACTAAATATGGGGTTTTGCGGCATTTGTTGTTTAGGACCTATATTGCCCGTTCTTTGGCATCGATCACAAGTCATACAAAAAGTTCTAGCATCTCTAAAGATAGTAGGCCAATAAAATCCACATTCTAAAACTTTATGTGCTGTTCTTTGAGTACCAAAGTGACCTCCACATGCAAAAGTGTGACAGAAAGTTAAAATTGAATTAAACTCAGAATCATGCACACACCTACGAAGAATCTGATCAGGGCAATATTTCCACAAGTATGGGTCATCCCAAACATAAAAACGTGCATCCTTTTGAAGTTTATCACTTTGGTGCTTGTTTAGCTCTCTTGGAATGTGTTTAGACACCAAATAATTCACTACATCAGCATACCATGGCTCACTTACCTTGATGGACAGCAGCTGCTCATCTGGGAATGTCTCTTGGATAGGCACGGCATCCTCCTCATGCACCATACGGCTCAAGTGATCAGCCACCACGTTTTCACTCCCTTTCTTATCCCGGATTTCAATATCGAACTCTTGGAGAAGAAGCATCCAACGAATAAGTCTTGGTTTGGCTTCTTTCTTGGTGGACAAATACTTCAAAGCTGCATGGTCCGTGTAAATAATAACTTTAGTACCAAGTAAATAAGAACGAAATTTATCTAAAGCAAACACAACAGCTAGAAGTTCTTTTTCAGTGGTGGAGTAATTCAATTGAGCATCATTCAAAGTCCTGGATGCATAATAGATGACGTGTGGCTTCTTGTCCTTTCTTTGTCCCAAAACAGCTCCTAATGCATAATCTGAAGCGTCACACATAAGCTCAAATGGAAGGCTTCAATCCGGTGGATGATAGGAGCATATTTATGCGACTTAGTTAGCTTGTTTTCATGCATTTATGTTGTTAGTTCTTAGTTAATTTGTACTTTAAGCTATTTTCGTGTGTTTGTAGGTTCTAAGTGTCAAGATGGCAAAAAGAAGCAATTTGGAGCATTCTAGAGCATTTTTGGGCCAAGATTGGGTAGTGCAAGCATGGAGGTAAGTTGATGGACGAAATTGAAGATACAAAGGCTTGAAATCAGCTAAAATGAGGGAAGAAAGAAGTCAAAGATAAAGAAGATAAGGAATCAGCTATAAAGAAGGGGAATTATCCAAAACATTATCCAAACTACCTTATCTTATCCAAACCTTATCTTATCTTATCCTAATCTTATCCTACCTTGTTTTCAGCTACAAAAGAGATTTAATTTCAGTTTAGGAGACTTAAAGCCTGATTTCTAGAAGTCTTATCCCTTGTCCTATAAATCTGGCGCCTCCCTCCTCTCTAGAAGGTTTTTCCTTGCCTTGCAAGGCATTCCCTGCCTTATCCCTCTATGCCGTGCATTCCTTATCCCTTTCCCTCTTGGATTCTGATTTGTTAGCCTATTTCCTTGTGGATTTGGGTTCTACAAATCCTTTTCAGAAATTAATTGGGCCATAATCCTTTTTCCTAAGGGATTCATGATAGGAGCATATTTATGCAACTTAGTTAGTGTGTTTTCTTGCATTTACTTAGTTATTTGTTGCTTAGTATAGTGTTTAAAGTCATTTTCGTGTGTTTTTAGGTCCAAGAAGCAAAGTTGGTAAAAAGATGCATTTTAGAGCATTTTAGAGCAAATCTGGGCTTTGAATGGATAGCACAAGCAATGGGCAAGCAGATGGACGAATTTGGAGTTCAAATGGAGCTAGGAATATGTTTCAAGGTTGGAGAAATAAATTCAAATCAAAGAAGATAAGGAATCAGCTCAAAAGAATGAGAATTATCCAAAACATTATCCAAACAACCTTATCTTATCTTATCTTATCCAATCCTTATCCTATCTTAACTAACCTTATCCTATCCTAATCCTTTGCTAATTCAATTCCTGGTACAATGAGGGTTTATTTTCTGATTGGGGGACATTTAAATTAAGTTTCTAGAAACCCTTAGCCTTGCCGCACCCTTATCACTTCTCCTAGGTGGTTTTATTTCCTTCTAGAAGACCAGATGTCCTGTTAGGAAACCACACATATCTGCCGCATGGAATCCTTGTCCTTTGGGATTTCCTACCTTCAAGATGGCCTATTCCTGATGGGTTTAGGTTGTGTAATCCTTCTCTGAATCCTAAAGCCTTTGTGCCGCACCTTAACCCCTATAAATACCCATCTTTGCCGTGCCATTTAATCATCAAGCCTTCCATTCATTCTCTGCCTTCGTGATGCGATGTAAAACAGCACACAAATTAAACCCTCTTTTTGACAATTGTAGTATATGTCTAGGGATCGTTCTAGACCGGGGATTAGGAGGGATTGCTAAAACACTTGAAACTGACTCAAAACGTAAAAACAAAGTTTAAAACAGTAAACTAGACTCAAGAAATGCAAAACTAAACTCTAAAACACTAAAACAACTCAAAAGAATCAAAACAGCACAAAAACACTCAAAACTGCCTAAAAACACAAACTGGGCAGTTTTGAACTCTAAACACTACTTTGGACGAAAATAGATTTTAACTTGACTCAAGACACTTAAAACCACAAATCAAAACAGATTTTAACTAATCTAACACTTCAAAATAAAGGGGGATTTGATTCTGACGAATTTGAAAACAAAATAAACAGATTGTAAACTAAAAACAGATTTTGGAAGAATTTGGATAAAATATGGATGAAGGGCTAGCTAGAGGATTCTTCTCCACACATGACACACTTGCAAATAAACCAATTTTCAGTTGTTCTTTCGATAAATCATGAAACTCAACACCCCAGATTAATTAGGTCCGCTTAAATTAACCTTCAAGTTCTCCTTAAGTTATTGAATTGGATGGGAAAGCGCATACAACAATTCAAAGCATTCTCTAAAAGTCCTTTATGTGAACAACACAATAAAGATACAATCACAGATCATTAAGCATCATGAGAACTATAAGTATTGACGAGACATTCGTTACTATGATGAGCATGAAACTCCTGCCAAGAATTCATTTAATGCGATCGTTTATAAGCGACCTCCACTACTTGTGAATATAAGTTTGTAACTATTAGGTGAAACTTCCTTATATTCTAGCATCATATTCATGCATGCAAATTAAGTGTGCACTCTTAATAAACATACACAAATAAGTTATCAATCAAGCAGTTAAACAAATTGAATTCACAACTTATGAAATCACAACTGAAGGTAATCAATTCATATTGCAAGTATGTTCATGGCTTTGAATCTTCCCCTAGCCAAAAGGGTTTTAGTTCCTCATAATCGCAGAACAAAGAATGACAAGTTTATACATTGAAAACAAAAGAAAGAAAACACCTAAACGCTCCAGCGATCCAAACTGAACAGCAAGCACGTTCAAGAACTTTCCTTCCCTTCCTTGATTGCGGCACAAGGTCTTGTGGTAGGTTTTGGGGGTTATGGATGGTGGAGAAGGATGGGATTATGGTTAGGATGGATATATGGTGCTGCAAGGACTGGTTTTGGTCAGAAACTATGGAGAATGGTGAAGGAAGGGTGTGGCAGAGAGTGATGGATAATTTCTGGCGAGAATGGTTGAATGAATGATGATTTGTGGCTGCAACAAGGAAGTTTATTTAAAGGCTTTAGGGAAATTAAAACCCTAGGTTATTTTAGTAAACAGAAATTAAGTCAAAAGCTCTAAAAAGAGGAAACAAAATCAGAAAACTAAGGGAAAGTGCCAGGGATGTGCGGCAAGGCTTAAAAACAGAATAGGAATGTGTTTTAATGCAAGGAAACAAGAAATAACCCTCTCCCTTGCACGGCAAGGAAGAGGAAAGGGGTAAGGAGGTGCGGCAAGGGTTCTTAGGTGGTCTAGGTCCTTCAATTTGTGTCCTAGAATGCAAAGGAAGCCTTCAAAGTTGCTGGAATTTGGAAACATTAAGGATTAGGAAAGGCAAACCAAAATAGGAAACCTTGGCTTAACTTTCCTACTTCAAGTAGGAATCCTTGTTTGAGTAGGAATCCTTATGTGAGTAGGAATCCTCATTCTTCTAGGAATCCATCTTTGATTAGGAATCCTTCGTTGATTAGGAATCCTAACATCTTCAAGTCTTCAATTTTCGTCCATTCCTTGTGCTCCAAACATGTGATATCCATTCCAAGCCCAATTTTGCTCCAAAATGCTCCAAAATGCATCTTCTTGCATACTTTGTCTTTAGGACCTAGAAGCACACGAAAATGGCTTTAAACACTAAAATAACTAAGAAAACACAACATAAATGCACAAGAACAAGCCAACTAAGTCACATAAATATGCTTCTATCACTTCACACACCCATTCATCTGCAGCCCTCTCTACAAAACCCCCCACGCCATTCAACACCATCTCTCATTCACATATCTCTACACCACAAATTAGCCATACCCTCTTGTGCCGCAGCTTGCAAGGAAGAAAGGACTCTGGAGCATTTTCTAGGTGTTTTCTATCTTTGTTCAATGTTTAAGTTTATTTATGTTTGTTTGTTTGTGGACATGAGGAACTAATTTCTTTATAGTTAGAGGTAAATTTGAAGCCATGATTATATGTTTTATATGAATTGATTACATCTAGTTATTGTTTCTTAAGACGAGAATGTGATTTGCTTAACTGAGTTATTAAGACTTGTTTGTGTGTGTTAATTGGGGGTTGACACTTAATTTGCATGCATGAATTTGATGCTAGAGTATAAGGCAGTTTCACCTAATCGTTAGTAAAGGTTGCTAGTCACAATCATGTTAAGTAAGTCCTAGGCAAGAGTATCATGCTGTCATAGTTACGAATGCCTCGTCAACACTTATGATTTTTGATGTGAAAATTAACTTGACACACAAATTAAACCCTCTTTTTGACAGTTGTAGTATATGTATAAGTAGGGATCGTTCTGGATCGGGGATTAGGAGGGATTGCTAAACACTTGAAACTGACTCAAAAACGTAAAAACAAAGTTTAAAACACTAAACTAGACTCAAAGAATGCAAGACTAAATTGTAAAACACTAAAACAACTCAAAAGACTCAAAACAGCACAAAAACACTCAAAACTGCCTAAAAACACAAACTGGGCAGTTTTGGACTCTAAACACTACTTTGGACGAAAATAAGGTTTTAACTTGACTCAAGACACTTAAAAACACAAATCAAAACAGATTTTAACTAATCTAACACTTCAAAATAAAGGGGGATTTGTTTTTGACGAATTTAAAACTAAAAACAGAAACTTTGCATAGAAAACTTTAGAAAAACGATTTTGATGAATTAAGAAGGGTGAAAGGCTAGTTAGAGGGCCCTTCTCCACACATGAACATATGCATATAAATTGATTTCCAGTTATTCTTTCAACAAACCATGAATGACAATGCCCCAAATTAATTGTGTAGAACTAATTAATCATCAGATTTCCCTAGACTCATTGAATTGGAAGAAAAGCATACAACAACCCAAATCATTCTTTATTAAGCTCCCTAACTATGAAAAGCATGATAGAGACACAAAACAAAGATCATTAAGCTTTGTGAAAATCATAAGCATTGACAAGGCATTCGTGACTATGAAAAGCATGACACTCCTGCCAGGAATTTACTTAACGCGATCGTGACTAGCAACCTCCACTACTTGTAAATATAAGTTCATAACGATTAGGTGAAACTCCCTTATATTTTAGCATCAAATTCATGCATGCAAACTAAGTATGCATCCTTAATCAACACACAAGAACAAGTTCTTAATAAAACAGTTAAGCAAACCACATTCACAATTCATGAAATCATAACTGGAGGAAATCAATTCATATAAAACATATGTCCATGGCTTTGAATTCACCTCCAACTATAAAGAAATTAGTTCCTCATGTTCGCAATCAAACAAATATAAATAAAATTAAACATTGAACAAAGATAGAAAACACCTAGAAAACGCTCCAGATTCCTTCCTTCCTTGCTTGCAGGTTGCGGCACAATGAGGTATGGCTGAATGGTAGTGCAGAGATGTGTGAATGAGAGATGATGGTGGTGAATGGTGCAGCAAATATGTGAATATATAGAGGGAGGGTGCGGCACAATTAGATGGTGTAGGAAAAGGATTACAAAATGTAGTTTGTGTAGGAAAATAAAACACAATCCTAAGGGGAAAGGGTTTATGTAATCCTAGCAGGAAATAGGACATCTAGAAGACCAAAAACCAAAGGGAATTAGGCTAAAGGTGCGGCTGGATCATGCATCTAGAAGGCTTGGGTCGCCAGATTTTTAGGGACTTCTAGAAAGGGTGTTATTTGGCTGATTTTGGGGTTTCTAGAAGGGGATAGGTGCGGCACCTTTGTAGGAGGGGATAAGGTTCCTAGAAATCAGGTTTTTAGGTCTCCTAAACTGAAATTGAATCCCTTTTGCAGCAGGAATTAAGTTAAGAAAGGATTAGGATAGGATAAGATAAGGCATGGTAAGATAAGATAAGGAAGGATAAGATAAGGATAAGATAAGGTAGTTTGGATAATGTTTTGGATAATTCTTCTTCTTTGTAGCTGATTCCTTATCTTCTTTGACTTGGATTTATTTCTTCAACTCTTTTGCACATTCCTAGCCTCTCTTGAACTTCAAATTCGTCCATCCATCTTGCTCCATACTTGTGCTATCCATTCTTGGCCCAAAACTGCTCTAAAATGCTCCAAATTGCATCCTTTTGCATACTTTGCTTCTAGGACCTACAAACACACGAAAATGACCTAAGACACTATAATAAGCAACAAATAACTAAGTGAATGCAAGAAAACACACTAACTAAATCGCATAAATATGCTCCTATCAAATTCCCCCACACTTAGCTTTTGCTAGTCCTCGAGCAAAATAAAACAAAACATAACCTAAACCTTCCAACGTTTGCCTCAGGGATTTCCAATGAAACATAACATGTTAAAAATCATTACTTACATAGATTTTAGTTATCCTTACTCTCGAGCACATACTTAATCAAAGTTACCACACACTAGCTCGCATTTAATCAATTAAAACAACTTTTTGAATGTAATAACATGCCTTAGAGAATCCCTCAATTCCTTACTAGATACGGACTCTTATTTTCACACAGATTTTCTGACTACACTCCCTACACTAGGTATATGTGAGAAGATTGATGTAAATATGAAAACTAAACACTCACATATGTATATAACAAAGAAAGCAATTTCTGGAATGCATGTATATATATGATCTTATGAATGAAATGCCACTACTTAGACGCGAGAACCAGGGATACCATATGCTCATACCAAATTCAAACTCCACATATTGAAACACATAACACTCAAGATTGAAGTATAGGGTTGTAACGGGGCTAAGGGTATTGGCTAACAAAGAAAGGTAAGGAAAACAAACGTTCTTAAAGCAATAGCAAGCAAAGTGATGAATATGACACTTAGAACTCCCTTTTTAAACGCAAAAAACAAACTTTGAACATAAAGGGGAAGATCACACATACTTAGGGCCGAATTCAACTTTTTGGACCCTTTCTTCAACAACCAACACTTGTGAGCTTTTCTCACTCATTTTGAACACTTTTCACACTTTTTCACGTACTTTTCTTTTTCTTTTCTTTTTCTCACGAATTTTCTTCTTTTTTTCTTTTTTTTTTGTTTTCTTTTCTACCCGTGCCCTTCTGGATATTTTGGCACACAAAACCACTAAAAACCTTCCCCCACACTTATTTGCTGCCTAATAACAAACAAAGGGAATTCACTCTAGGTCGTGCTTCACTACGCCTTAAGAACGAAGGTATGGATGGTCCTAATCTAGGCTAGGTAAGGATAATGTAGGCTAACAAAGAAAATAGGCTACATATGGCTCAAAGGGGCTAAACCTACAATACATATGCAAAGGGTTAGGCTTTTTGTCTCTGGTTTTAAACTAAACAACTTCATCTTGTTATTTGTTATGCTAATCAATTTCATGCTTTGAATGAAATGGGCATAAGTTCTAGTATTTGGATCTAAATAATGAAATGCATTCTAAGTAGCAACCAAGCAAAGAATGATGAGATCATGCAACGACTTTAGAAAACAACAAATACACAGATTTTTAACTCTCCAAAGAACGTATAGGCTCAAGTCTCTCAGGGTTGTAGCGTTATGTTGAGTTACTTCCTTCAAGCATGTTACAAAAACTGATTTTATCCTTTTTGTGATTACATGTGAATTCATGAATGTCAACTATAACCAAGCATAAACCAAAGAGCATATCAAACTTCAATCCATGTTTGTAACTTGCTTTAACAGTCATGCAATTAAAAACCAAATCCTCATCATTGTGTTGGAAGGTACCCTAAGACACAAACACACAAAAACGACTCTTTTTGGGTTTTCAAAACTTTTTCAAAATTTGTTTTTGTAAATTTTCGTATTTCTCTTTCAAGACACATAAAAATACTTCAAAACACACTCAAAACACTCAAAACAGTGAAAAACAACCTTAGAAGTGATGGGTGATAAAAACCTACGAATTTTTCAATGAAAACACTTGTGTACCCCCCCACACTTAAACCAAACATTGTCCTCAATGTTTCAAGCATAGACTCACACACAAGCAAGCAAACAACACAACAAACAAATAGGAAAAATATGCAAAGTAAAAGCAATAAAGAGTAGGGTTTAGAAACGCAAATCTGGTTATGGAGCCGGAGATTCCTAGGTCTTCTTTATTTGCATGGGTTGCCTCCCAAGAAGCGCTTGCTTTAACGTCTTCCAGCCGGACGAACCTTCCGTCTATTGTTCAATGGGGCCCACGGCATTAAGGGTTATGTCCTCCACAATGTGCTCTTCAAAGTGCTCATAGTAGGGCTTCAAACGATGTCCGTTCACCTTGAATTCGTGCCCCGTCTTCAAACTTTGGATTTGAACTGCACCATGAGAAAAAACATTAGTAATAACAAACGGTCCAATCCACCTAGAACGTAACTTACCTGGAAATAATCGAAGACGGGAATTGAAAAGTAGAACTTTCTGCCCCTTGGAGAACGTTTTGGTTCGAATCATCTTGTCATGAAAAGCCTTCATCTTCTCTTTGTAAATTCGCGCATTCTCGTAAGCTTCATTCCTAATCTCCTCAAGCTCGTTCAATTGAAGCTTCCTATGAACTCCAGCGGCATCTATGTCCATATTGAAGGTTTTGACTGCCCAATGCGCCTTGTGTTCTAATTCAACGGGAAGATGGCATGGTTTCCCATAGATGAGCCGAAATGGGGACATCCCAAGGGGTGTTTTGTAGGCCGTAAGATACGCCCACAGTGCGTCATTCAAGCGCAAACTCCAATCCTTGCTCGTTGGCCCAACTGTCTTCTCCAAAATCTGCTTGATTTCTCTATTTGAGACCTTGGCTTGCCCACTGGTTTGAGGATGATAAGGTGTTGCCACCTTATGCGTGACATTATATTTCTTCAGTAGCGCCTCAATGGTTCGATTGCAAAAGTGTGAACCCCCATCACTGATAAGAACTCTTGGCATTCCAAATCTAGCAAATATGTTAGTTCTAACAAAATCTGCAACCACTTTAGAATCATTAGTGCGGGTGGCTTTTGCTTCCACCCACTTCGAGACATAATCAACCGCAAGTAGAATATATGTAAAACCATGAGATGAAGGAAAAGGACCCATAAAATCAATACCCCAAACATCAAAAATTTCGACAGTAAAGATAGGGGTTTGCGGGATTTGGTCCTTTGGGCCTATATTTCCCATTCTTTGGCAACGATCACACGTCACACAAAAAGTTCTAGCATCCTTCAAGATTGTAGGCCAATAAAACCCACATTCTAACACTTTAAGGGCTGTGCGTTATGTGCCAAAGTGTGCCCCGCATGCATAAGTGTGACAGAAAGTCAAAATTGAGTTAAACTCTGAATTATGCACACACCTACGTATAATCTGATCAGGGCAATACTTCCACAAGTATGGATCATCCCAAACATAACACCGTGCCTCTTTTTTCAATTTATCACCTTGTTGCTTGTTTAGGGTGCTTGGAACTTGTTTAGTAACCAAATAATTAACTAAATCGGCATACCATGGCATACTTACCTTAATGGTCAGCAGCTGCTCATCTGGAAACGTCTTAGGGATGGGAATTGGGTCTTCTTCTCGCACCAATCTGCTTAGGTGGTCAGCCACTACGTTTTCAACTCCTTTCTTGTCCCGGATTTCGATATCGAACTCTTGAAGTAGGAGCATCCATCGAATAAGCCTTGGTTGAGCCTCCTTCTTCGTAAGTAAGTATCTTAAAGCTGCATGATCAGAGTAAATAATGACTTTAGTACCAAGTAAATATGAACGAAACTTATCTAAAGCAAAGACAACGGCAAGAAGTTCTTTTTCCGTCGTAGAGTAGTTCAATTGAGCATCGTTCAAGGTCCTTGAGGCATAGTAGACGACGTGCAGATTTTTGTCCTTCCTTTGTCCTAACACAGCTCCCAATGCATAGTCGGAAGCATCGCACATTAGCTCAAACGGAAGATTCCAATCTGGTGGCATAATGATTGGTGCCGTGGTTAGCATCTCTTTGAGTTGGTTGAACGCCTTCTCACATTCCTCGTCAAACTTGAAAGCCACTTCCTTTTGAAGGAGACGGCACAAAGGTTGAGAAATCTTTGAAAAATCCTTGATGAATCGCCTATAAAATCCTGCATGTCCAAGAAAAGAACGAACCTCTCTAACCGAAGTAGGAGAGGGTAAGTAGCGTACAAGATCTATTTTCGATTTATCAACCTTAATTCCCCTTTCTGAAATGATATGCCCTAAAACTATGCCTTGCGTAACCATAAAGTGACACTTTTCCCAATTTAAAACAAGGTTGGTTTCAACGCATTGTTTTAAGATTAATGTGAGATTTTCCAAACAACCATCAAACGAATCACCAAAGACGCTAAAATCATCCATGAATACCTCAATAATCTTCTCAACATAATCTGAAAAGATACTTACCATGCATCTTTGGAATGTGGCAGGTGCATTGCATAAGTCAAATGGCATGCGACGATAGGCAAAAGTACCAAAGGGGCACGTGAAGGTGGTCTTTTCTTGGTCGTCCGGAGCTATGACAATTTGATTATATCTCGAATAACCATCAAGAAAACAATAAAAAGAATGACCGGCTAACCTTTCAAGCATTTGATCAATGAACGGCAAAGGGAAGTGGTCCTTCCTTGTGGTGGCGTTGAGCTTCCTATAATCGATACACACTCTCCAACCTGTTTGGATACGGGTTGGTACAAGCTCATTCTTGGCATTCTTCACCACAGTGACTCCGGATTTCTTTGGAACAACTTGATAGGAGCATATTTATGCTACTTAGTTAGTGTGTTTCCTTGCATTTGCTTAGCTATTTGTTGCTTAGTATAGTGTTTAAAGTCATTTTCGTGTGTTTTTAGGTCCAAGAAGCAAAGTTGGCAAAAAGATGCATTTTGGAGCATTTTAGAGCAAATCTGGGCTTGGAATGGATAGCACAAGCAATGGGCATGAAGATGGACGAATTTGGGGTTTAAATGGAGTTGGGAATATGTTTCAAGGTTGGAGAAATAAATTCAAATCATTGAAGATAAGGAATCAGCTCAAAAGAAGGAGGATTATCCAAAACATTATCCAAACAACCTTATCTTATCTTATCTTATCCAATCCTTATCTTATCTTAACAAACCTTATCCTATCCTAATCCTTTTCTAATTCAATTTCTGGTACAATGAGGGTTTATTTTCTGATTGGGGGACATTTAAATTAAGTTTCTAGAAACCCTAAGCCTTGCCGCACCTAGCTTTCCAGAAAACCTGATTTCCTTGCCTTGCAAGGCTTTCTAGAAGCCTTATCCCTCCTTATCCAAATCTGCCGCACCTTAGGCCCTTTCCCATTGGAAATCTGATTGTTTTGAGCCTATTTCTGAATGGATTTGGCTTTCTAGAAGTCCCAATCTGATTCACCTAGGGTTTTGGTGCCTATATATATACAAATCAATCCTTTGCCGTGCACACCACCCTCCATACACAACCATTCACGCCAGAAATCATCCACCACTCCCTGCCGTGCCATATCATCCACACAAACCCAGAAAACCCCTCTTGTGCCGCAGCTATTCAAGGAAGGAAGGAGAAGGTGCCACTCTAAGTCGTGACTATTGCTGGAGCGTTCTTAGGTGTTGTCTATCCTTGGTTTCAATGTTTCAATTCAGTTTTCTTTGTTTAATTGCTGTCATGAGGAACTAAACCCCTATTAGTTAGAGGGGGAATTTGAAGCCATGAATATATGTTTCTTATGATTTGATTCACTCCAGTTACGATTTCATAAATTATGAATGTGGTTTACTTTTCTGTGCTTATTAAGAACTTGTTTATGTATGTGGGTTGGGGGTCGACACTTGATTTACATGCATGAATTTGATGCTAGGATATAAGGGAATTTCACCTAATCGTTATGAACTTATATTCACAAGTAGTAAAGATTGCTAGTCACAATCATGTTAAGTAAACCCTAGGCTGGATTAACATGCGTCTTCCATAGTTATGAATGCCTTGTCAATGTTTATGATTTCCATGGAACTTAATGATCTTTGATATGTATCTCTATCATGCGTATTCCATAGTTAGGGAACTTGATAAGAATAATTTGGTTGTGATGCGTTATCCATTCAATTCAATGAACTTAGGGAAATCTGGGAATTAATTAGTTCAATACAATTAATTCGGAACATTGTCATTCATAGTTTATCGAAAGAGTAACTGGGAATCAAGTTGTATGCATATGTTTATGTGTGGATAAGGATCCCTCTAACTAGCCATTCACCCATTCAAATCACCAATTTCGTGCCTTTTTAAGTTGTCTTTACAATTTTGTTTGTTTAAGTTTAAATTCGTTCAAAAACAAATCCCCCTTTATTTTGAAGTGTTAGAATAGTTAAAATCTGTTTTGATTTGTGTTTTTAAGTGTCTTGAGTCAAGTTAAAGTCTATTTTCGTCCAAAGTAGTGTTTAGAGTTCAAAACTGCCCAGTTTGTGTTTTTAGGCAGTTTTGAGTGTTTTTGTGCTGTTTTGAGTCTTTTGAGTTGTTTTAGTGTTTTAGAATTTAGTCTTGCATTCTTTGAGTCTAGTTTAGTGTTTTAAACTTTGTTTTTACGTTTTTAAGTCAGATTCAAGTGTTTAGCAATCCCTCCTAATCCCCGGTCCAGAACGATCCCTACTTATACATATACTACAACTGTCAAGAAGAGGGTTTAATTTGTGTGTCAAGTTAATTTTCACATCAAATTTTGGCGCCGTTGCCGGGGATTAGCAAACTTGCTAATCTCCCTAGTTTCTGCCGTGTATTTTAACTTGTTTTTGTTTCTGTTTTGCTTAGTTTTCTGATTTGTTTTGTTTTCTTTGTTTTAGGTACTAGTGTATGACTCGAAGTTCTCAACCCGTTCACGCACATATCTTGGAGTTTAACGACGATTTTGAGCGAGATTTGAGAAGGAAGAGGAAGCACCCAGAACCTGATCTACTTAGTTCAAGTTCTAATTCCGAATCTGAAGTTGAAATTGAAGAGGATTTGGAAGAGGAGCACGACATGGCTGCAGATAACCGAACAATCAAAGAACTTTCAGCCTCGGGATTGGACAATGCGACCCCTTTATGCATTCAATATCCTAGGGCGGCTCAAGGCAAGACTGATGAGTTTGAATTGAAGTCTAGCTTGTTGCACCACATCCCCAAATTCCACGGGTTGTCCATGGAAGATCCGAACAAGCACTTGAAGGAATTTGAAGTGGTTTGTTCAAGCATGACCCCTGTCAATGTTGATGGAAGTATATTGAAGATGAAAGCCTTTCCATTCTCTCTTTTGGAAAAGGCTAAGGATTGGCTCTACGAACTAGCACCTGGAACCGTTACTTCATGGGAAAGCATGAAGCGCGCATTCTTAGAGAAATTTTTCCCAACTTCAAGAGTCATTCTCTTGAGGAAAAAGATAAGTGGCATTCAACAAAACCAAGGGGAATCGTTTCCAGCCTATTATGAGCGGTTCAAGGCGCTTGTTGCTTCTTGTCCACAACATCAAATGAAGGAAGAGCTTCTCCTCCAATATTTCTATGAAGGACTTCTCCCCATTGAGAGACAAATGCTTGATGCTTCAGCGGGAGGAGCTTTGGTTGACAAAACACCCGTGGCTGCCAAGACTCTAATTGCAAATCGAGCCTTGAATGCGCAACAATACGAAGGAGTTGGACAGAGAGAAGGGCCACGGCAACAACAAGTGAATGAGGTAAATGCAATTTCAGAATTACAATCTCAAATGGCTAATCTCACTCTTCTTTTGTCACAGGTTGTGGATGGAAACAAAGCACAAGGGCCGGCCATATGTGGAGTGTGTTCTATGCAGGGACATCTCAACGATCAATGCCCTCAATTGATTGAGAATGGGGGGTGGGAAGCTGCCCAAGCCGTGGGTTTCCAAGGCCAAACCCAACAAAGACACGACCCATACTCAAACACATACAATCCGGGATGGAGAGATCATCCAAATTTCAAGTGGAGGGATTCTCAGCAAGCACAGCCACAAAGCGGATTTAGACAGCCCCCTGGGATGTTTCCAAGGCCGTATGCAGCCCCACAACCTCACCCAACTTCGGCCCAAACCAATTCAGGTTCGTCGTTAAATAATGATAAAATTCTTCAAGCACTAACCTCTTTGACGCAGGACATGCAGAGCATAAAAAATCAAGCTAAAGAGGTGGATGAATTGAAGAAACAAATGGGTCAAATGGCTGAATTCATGGGCCAATTCCGAGAACAAGGCAGGTTGCCTAGTTCAACCGTTGTTAATCCTAAGGGAGGATTTGAAACTGCCCAAGCAATCACGTTGAGAAGTGGTAAGCAGGTTGGAACTGATTCACAACCATCTAGATCAAGTCAAGAAGAAGACAAGAAGCTGCAATTGGAGGAGGATGAAGCACCCAAACCCACGGCAAGGAATGCACAATCCTTGCCGCAGCCAATCCCCACTTCTAAACCGTCCTCAACCATCAAGGTAAGTTCCAATATGAATTCTTCAAGCTCTACTCCACTAATTGTGCCCTTTCCTGGCAGGTTGCGGCAATCAAAGAAAGAGGATGCTGAAAAAGACATTCTAGAGACATTCCGGAAAGTTCAAGTCAATATCCCACTCCTTGATGCAATAAAGCAAGTCCCAAGGTATGCCAAGTTTTTGAAAGAGCTTTGTACAACAAGGAGAAGGATTTCTAACAAAGAAGTGGTTCAAGTAAGTGAGAATGTCTCTGCTGTTTTACAAAGGAAATTACCCCCTAAATGCAAAGATCCGGGTAGTTTTACAATTCCTTGTGTTATTGGAAATACTCGTTTTGAATCTGCCATGTTAGACTTAGGTGCATCTATAAATGTCATGCCATATTCTGTTTATGCATCTATGAACTTAGGTGAGCTTAAAAACGATGGTGTTATTATCCAATTAGCCGATCGTTCTAATGCATATCCAAAAGGAGTTTTGGAAGATGTTTTGGTGCAGGTTGGAAATCTGATTTTTCCAGCGGATTTTTATGTGCTTGACATGGAGGATACACCCCATTCTACCCCATTGCCGATCCTCCTTGGGAGACCTTTCATGAAAACAGCCCGCACCAAGATCGATGTGTTCAAAGGGACGTTGACAATGGAATTTGATGGGGAAGTTATTGATTTCAATCTTGCTGAAACTATTAAATTTCCTAAAGAAAATCATTCTTGTTTTGCTACTGATATATTTGATGAATTGGCGCAGGATTACCTTGATTCCTTGGATAGGGATCCCCTTGAATCAACAATTGCACAAGGAATTGGGCAAAAACCCAATATTGCCGTGCCTATAAGTGAAGAAGAGGCCGAGATGGTGGCTGCCCTAGAGTCACTACCTCAGCACCATGGTAAGCCTTCAAAACCAATTTCAATTCCAATTTCTACTAACAAGTTGTTACCCTCAGTGATTCAGGCACCCGTACTTGAGCTTAAACCATTGCCGGATCATTTGAAGCACGTCTTTTCGGGAGATAACGAGACATTGCCCGTCATTGTATCCTCCACACTCACGGCAACAGAGGAAGGAAAGTTAATTCAGGTGTTGAAAGAGCACAAAACAGCCATTGGATGGACATTGGCCGATATTAGGGGGATTAGCCCTACAACATGCATGCATCGCATACTTCTAGAGGAGGGGGCTAAACCAACTCGAGAGGCTCAACGCCGACTCAACCCTCCAATGATGGAAGTTGTGAAGAAGGAAATTATAAAGCTTCTTGATTGTGGAGTAATTTATCCAATCTCAGATAGCCGTTGGGTTTCACCGGTGCAATGTGTTCCAAAGAAATCCGGAGTCACTGTGGTGAAGAATGCCGAGAATGAACTTGTGCCCACACGTATCCAAACAGGTTGGAGAGTGTGCATTGACTATAGGAAGCTAAACGCCACCACGAGGAAGGACCACTTCCCTTTGCCGTTCATTGATCAAATGCTTGAAAGGTTAGCCGGTCATTCTTTTTATTGTTTTCTTGATGGGTACTCTGGATATAATCAGATTGTTATAGCTCCGGATGACCAAGAAAAGACCACTTTCACGTGCCCCTTTGGTACCTTTGCCTATCGTCGCATGCCATTCGGTTTATGCAATGCACCTGCCACCTTTCAAAGATGCATGGTAAGTATCTTTTCAGATTTTGTGGAGAAAATTATTGAGGTATTCATGGATGATTTTAGTGTTTTTGGGGATTCGTTTGATGGGTGCTTAGATAATCTCACTTTGATTCTAAAACGTTGCATTGAAACTAACCTTGTTTTGAATTGGGAAAAATGTCACTTTATGGTAAAACAAGGCATAGTTTTAGGTCATATCATTTCAGAAAGGGGAATTGAGGTTGATAAATCAAAAATAGATCTTGTACGCTACTTACCCTCTCCTACTTCGGTTAGAGAGGTTCGTTATTTTCTTGGACATGCAGGATTCTATAGGCGATTCATCAAGGACTTTTCAAAGATTTCAAACCCTCTTTGCCGTCTCCTCCAGAAAGATGTGGCTTTTAACTTCAACGAGGAATGTGAGAAGGCATTCAAACACCTCAAAGAGATGCTAACTTCGGCCCCCATCATAGTCCCACCAGATTGGTGCCTTCCTTTTGAGCTTATGTGTGATGCTTCGGATTATGCATTAGGAGCTGTTTTGGGACAAAGGAAGGACAAGAAGCCCCATGTCATCTATTATGCATCTCGGACCTTGAATGACGCACAATTGAATTACTCTACCACTGAAAAAGAACTTCTTGCTGTTGTGTTTGCTTTAGATAAGTTTCGTTCGTATTTACTTGGTACTAAAGTTATTATTTACACTGACCATGCAGCTTTGAAGTATTTGTTCACCAAGAAAGAGGCCAAACCAAGACTCATTCGCTGGATGCTTCTTCTCCAAGAGTTCGATATTGAAATCCGGGACAAGAAGGGGAGTGAAAACGTGGTGGCTGATCACTTGAGCCGTATGGTGCAAGAGGAGGATGCCGTGCCTATCCAAGAGACATTCCCCGATGAGCAGCTGCTGTCCATCAAGGTAAGTGAGCCATGGTATGCCGATGTAGTAAATTATTTGGTGTCTAAACACATTCCAAGAGAACTCAACAAGCACCAAAGTGATAAACTTAAAAAGGATGCACGTTCTTATGTTTGGGATGACCCATACTTGTGGAAATATTGCCCTGATCAAGTTCTACGTAGGTGTGTGCATGATTCTGAGTTTAATTCAATTTTAACTTTTTGTCACACCTATGCATGTGGAGGTCACTTTGGTACGCAAAGAACAGCACATAAAGTTTTAGAATGTGGATTTTATTGGCCTACTATCTTTAGAGATGCTAGAACTTTTTGTATGACTTGTGATAGATGTCAAAGAACGGGCAATATAGGTCCTAAACAACAAATGCCGCAACACCCCATATTTAGTGTTGAAATCTTTGATGTTTGGGGTATTGATTTCATGGGTCCTTTTCCTTCCTCACATGGTTTCCTTTATATTTTGCTTGCTGTGGATTATGTGTCGAAATGGGTGGAAGCAAAAGCCACCCGAACTAATGATTCTAAAGTGGTTGCAGATTTTGTTAGAACTAACATATTTGCTAGATTTGGAATGCCAAGAGTCCTAATCAGTGATGGGGGTTCCCATTTTTGCAATCGAACCATTGAGGCGTTGCTCAAGAAGTATAATGTCACGCATAAGGTTTCAACACCTTATCACCCTCAAACCAGTGGGCAAGCCGAGGTTTCAAATAGAGAAATCAAGCAGATTTTGGAGAAAACTGTAGGGCCAACTCGGAAGGATTGGAGCTTGCGTTTGAATGATGCATTGTGGGCATATCGCACTGCCTATAAAACCCCAATTGGAATGTCCCCATTTCGGCTAGTCTATGGGAAACCATGTCATCTTCCCGTCGAGTTAGAACATCGTGCACATTGGGCTGTCAAAACATTCAACATGGACATTGATGCCGCAGGTCTTCATAGAAAGCTTCAATTGAATGAGCTAGAAGAAATTAGGAATGAAGCTTATGAGAATGCACGGATCTACAAGGAGAAAACAAAGGCATTCCATGACAAGATGATTCGTAGCAAGCTGTTCTCTATAGGGCAGAAAGTGTTACTTTTCAATTCTCGCCTTCGTCTATTTCCAGGTAAGTTGCGTTCTAAGTGGATTGGTCCTTTTGTGGTTACTAATGTTTTTCCTCATGGTGCAGTCCAAATTCAAAGTTTAAAAACGCAACAAGAATTCAAAGTGAATGGACATCGATTGAAGCCATATTATGAGCACTTTGAAGAGCACATTACGGAGGACATATCCCTTAATGCCGTGGGCCCCATTGAAGAATAGAGGGAAGGTTCGTTCGGCTGGAAGACGTTAAAGCAAGCGCTTCTTGGGAGGCAACCCATGCAAATAAAGACGACCTAGGAACTCTCCGGCTCCAAAACCAGATTTGCGTTTCTAAACCCTACTCTTTATTGCTTTTCCTTTGCCATCTTGTTATGTTAGTTAGTTGTGTTGATTGCTGTTTTCTTTCTGTGAGTATATGTTTGAAACATTGAGGACAATGTTTGGTTTAAGTGTGGGGGGGTAACAAAGTGTTTTTTGCATGAAATTCGTGGGTTTTTATCACCTATCACTTTGAATGTTGTTTTCAGTGTTTTTAAGTGTTTTTAAGCTGTTTTTCAGTCTTTTAGTGTGTTTTGAAAAGAAAATCCGAAAATACCATAAAAATTTGAAAAATTGTTTTGCAAAACCCAAAAAGAGTTGTTTTTGTGTGTTTGTTTGTGTCTTAGGGTACCTTCCAACACAATGATGAGGATTTGGTTTTTAATTGCATAACTGTTAAAGAAAGTTACAAACTTGGATTGACGTTTGATATACTCTATGGTTTATGCTTGGTTATAGTTGACATTCATGAATTCACATGTAATCACAAAAAGGATAAAATCAGTTTTTGTAACATGCTTGAAGGAAGTAACTCAAACTAATGCTACAACCCTGAGAGACTTGAGCCTTTAACGTTCTTTGGAGAGTTAAAATCTGTGCATTCTTTGTTTTCTAAAGTCGTTGCATGATCTCATTATTCTTTGCTTGGTTGCTACTTAGAAGGCGTTTCATTATTTAGTTCCAAATACTAGAACTCATACCCGTTTCATTCAAAGCATGAAATTGATTAGCATAACACATAATCAAGATGAAGTTGTTTAGTTTAAAACCAGAGCCAAAAAGCCTAACCCTTTGCATATGTCTTGTAGGTTTAACCCATTTTGAGCCTTGTTTAGCCTATGTTCTTTGTTTACCCACATTATCCTTACCTAGCCTAGATTAGGACCATCCTTACCCTTGTTCTTAAGGCATAGTGAGCATGACCTAAGAATGAATTCCCTTTGTTCGTTATTTGGGCGGCAAAACAAGTGTGGGGGAAGGGATTTATGTGTCTGATTGTGTGCCAACAAAGTATCAAACAAGGGCACGGGTAGAAGAAGAAAAAAAAGAAAAGAAGAAAAAAAAAAGAGAAAAATTCGTGTGAAGAAGAAAAGAAAAAAAGAAAAGTTGTGAAAAAGTATGAAAAGTGTTCAAAATAAGTGAGATTAAAGCTCACAAGTGTTGATTGTTGAAGAAGGGGTCCAAAAAGTTGAATTCGGCCCTAAAAATATGTGTTTTCTATCCCTTTGTGTTCAAAGTGTGCGGCTGCATTCAAGAAAGGGAGTTCTAAGTGTCATATTCATTGCTTTGCTTGCTATTGCTTTAAGAACGTTTGTTTTCCTTACCTTTCTTTGTTAGCCAATACCCTTAGCCTCGTTATAACCCTATACTTCAATCTTGAGTGTTGTGTGTTTCAATATGTGGAGTTTGGGATTGGTATGAGCATATGGTATCCCTGGTTCTCGCGTCTAAGTAGTAGCATTCCGTTCATGAGATCATATCTATACATGCATTCCAGAAATTGCTTTCTTTGTCATAAACATATATGTGAGTATTAGTTTCATGTTTACATCAATCTTCTCACATATAACTAGTATAGGGAGTGTAGTCAGAAAATCTGTGTGATTGAGTGCATATCTAGTAAGGAATTGAGGGATTCCCTAAGGCATGTTACTACATTCAAAATGTTGTTTTAATTGATTAAATGTGAGCTAATGTGTGGTAACTTTGATTAAGTATGTGCTCAAGGGTAGGGATAACTAAAATCTGTGGGAGTAATGATCTTTGGCATGTTATGTATCATTGAAGATCCCTGAGGTGAATGTTGGAAGGTTTAGGTTACGTTTGTTTGTTTTATTTTGCTTGAGGACTAGCAAAAGTTAAGTGTGGGGGAATTTGATAGGAGCATATTTATGCTACTTAGTTAGTGTGTTTCCTTGCATTTGCTTAGCTATTTGTTGCTTAGTATAGTGTTTAAAGTCATTTTCGTGTGTTTTTAGGTCCAAGAAGCAAAGTTGGCAAAAAGATGCATTTTGGAGCATTTTAGAGCAAATCTGGGCTTGGAATGGATAGCACAAGCAATGGGCATGAAGATGGACGAATTTGGAGTTTAAATGGAGTTGGGAATATGTTTCAAGGTTGGAGAAATAAATTCAAATCATTGAAGATAAGGAATCAGCTCAAAAGAAGGAGGATTATCCAAAACATTATCCAAACAACCTTATCTTATCTTATCTTATCCAATCCTTATCTTATCTTAACAAACCTTATCCTATCCTAATCCTTTTCTAATTCAATTTCTGGTACAATGAGGGTTTATTTTCTGATTGGGGGACATTTAAATTAAGTTTCTAGAAACCCTAAGCCTTGCCGCACCTAGCTTTCCAGAAAACCTGATTTCCTTGCCTTGCAAGGCTTTCTAGAAGCCTTATCCCTCCTTATCCAAATCTGCCGCACCTTAGGCCCTTTCCCATTGGAAATCTGATTGTTTTGAGCCTATTTCTGAATGGATTTGGCTTTCTAGAAGTCCCAATCTGATTCACCTAGGGTTTTGGTGCCTATATATATACAAATCAATCCTTTGCCGTGCACACCACCCTCCATACACAACCATTCACGCCAGAAATCATCCACCACTCCCTGCCGTGCCATATCATCCACACAAACCCAGAAAACCCCTCTTGTGCCGCAGCTATTCAAGGAAGGAAGGAGAAGGTGCCACTCTAAGTCGTGACTATTGCTGGAGCGTTCTTAGGTGTTGTCTATCCTTGGTTTCAATGTTTCAATTCAGTTTTCTTTGTTTAATTGCTGTCATGAGGAACTAAACCCCTATTAGTTAGAGGGGGAATTTGAAGCCATGAATATATGTTTCTTATGATTTGATTCACTCCAGTTACGATTTCATAAATTATGAATGTGGTTTACTTTTCTGTGCTTATTAAGAACTTGTTTATGTATGTGGGTTGGGGGTCGACACTTGATTTACATGCATGAATTTGATGCTAGGATATAAGGGAATTTCACCTAATCGTTATGAACTTATATTCACAAGTAGTAAAGATTGCTAGTCACAATCATGTTAAGTAAACCCTAGGCTGGATTAACATGCGTCTTCCATAGTTATGAATGCCTTGTCAATGTTTATGATTTCCATGGAACTTAATGATCTTTGATATGTATCTCTATCATGCGTATTCCATAGTTAGGGAACTTGATAAGAATAATTTGGTTGTGATGCGTTATCCATTCAATTCAATGAACTTAGGGAAATCTGGGAATTAATTAGTTCATTACAATTAATTCGGAACATTGTCATTCATAGTTTATCGAAAGAGTAACTGGGAATCAAGTTGTATGCATATGTTTATGTGTGGATAAGGATCCCTCTAACTAGCCATTCACCCATTCAAATCACCAATTTCGTGCCTTTTTAAGTTGTCTTTACAATTTTGTTTGTTTAAGTTTAAATTCGTTCAAAAACAAATCCCCCTTTATTTTGAAGTGTTAGAATAGTTAAAATCTGTTTTGATTTGTGTTTTTAAGTGTCTTGAGTCAAGTTAAAGTCTATTTTCGTCCAAAGTAGTGTTTAGAGTTCAAAACTGCCCAGTTTGTGTTTTTAGGCAGTTTTGAGTGTTTTTGTGCTGTTTTGAGTCTTTTGAGTTGTTTTAGTGTTTTAGAATTTAGTCTTGCATTCTTTGAGTCTAGTTTAGTGTTTTAAACTTTGTTTTTACGTTTTTAAGTCAGATTCAAGTGTTTAGCAATCCCTCCTAATCCCCGGTCCAGAACGATCCCTACTTATACATATACTACAACTGTCAAGAAGAGGGTTTAATTTGTGTGTCAAGTTAATTTTCACATCACAACTTGAACCGGTGAAACCCAACGGCTATCCGAAATTGGATAGATCACTCCACAATCGAGAAGCTTGATAATCTCCTTCTTCACAACTTCCATCATTGGAGGGTTGAGTCGGCGTTGAGCCTCTCGAGTTGGTTTAGCCCCCTCCTCTAGAAGTATGCGATGCATGCATGTTGTAGGGCTAATCCCCTTAATATCGGCCAATGTCCAACCAATGGCTGTTTTGTGCTCTTTCAACACTCGAATCAACTTCTCCTCCTCTGTTGCCGTGAGTGATGCAGAGACAATGACGGGCAACGTCTCTTCATCTCCCAAGAAGATGTACTTTAAATGATCCGGCAATGGTTTAAGTTCAAGAATAGGGGCCTGAATCACAGAGGGTAACAACGTATTAGTAGAAACGGGAATTGGAATTGGGTTAGGAGACGTACCATGATGTCGTGGCAATGAGTCAAAGGCAGCCATAATCTCGGCTTGTTCTTCACTAGGTACGGCCAGATTGGGCTTCATTCCAATTCCTTGTGCAATTGTTGTTTCAAGGGGATCTTCATCCAATGAGTCAAGGAATTCCTGCGCCAATAAATCAAATGCATCAATAGAAAAGCAAGAATGATCGTCTTTAGGATATTTAATAGTTTCAGAAAGATTGAAATCAATCACTTCCCCATCAAATTCCATTGTTAAAGTTCCTTTGAACACATCGATCTTGGTACGTGCTGTTTTCATGAAGGGCCTCCCAAGTAGGATCGGCAATGGGGTGATATTAGGCTACTCCTCCATCTCTAAAACATAGAAATCTGCTGGGAATATCAAGTTATCCACCTGCACCAAAACATCTTCCAAAACTCCTTTCGGATATGCGTTAGAACGATCAGCTAATTGAATGATAACACCATCGTTTTTAAGCTCTCCTAAATTCATAGATGCGAAAATTGAGTAAGGCATGACATTAATTGAAGCTCCTAAGTCTAACATAGCATGTTCAAACTTAGTATTGCCAATAACGCAAGGAATTGTAAAACTACCCGGATCTTTGCATTTAGGGGGTAATTTCCTTTGTAAAACAGCAGAGACATTTTCACTTACCTGGACAACTTCTTTGTTCGAAATTCTCCTCCTTGTTGTACAAAGTTCTTTCAAAAACTTAGCGTACCTTGGAACTTGCTTAATTGCATCAAGGAGAGGTATATTGCCTTGCACTTTCCTAAACGTTTCCAGAATGTCTTTCTCGTTCTCTTCCTTCTTTGATTGCCTAAACTTGCTAGGAAAGGGTGCATTTAGTGGAATAGAACTTGAAGAATTTGATTTTGGACTTACCTTGGGTGTAGGATACGGCATAGGTGCATTTGAAGGCTGCGGCATTGTTTCTTTCTTCCTTGCCGTGGCTTCCTCATTCCCTTCTTCTTGTTGCATCAGTTTGTTATCCTCTTGGTGGCCTTGTTGAGATACTTTCGAATGGTCTCCAAGTTCCTTACCACTTCTCAATATAATGGCTTTGGCAGATTCAAATCCTCCTTTTGGATTCACAATGGTTGAGCTAGGAAGTTTGCCTTGTTCTCGGAATTGTCCTATGAACTCCGCCATCTGCCCCATTTGTTTCTTTAAATCGTCCACCTCTTTAGCTTGATTCTTTATGCTCTGTATGTCCTGCGTCAAAGAGGTTAGTACTTGAAGAATTCTATCATTATCAACGGACGAACCTGATTTGGTTTGGGCAGGTTGTGCTTGGGGTTGTGTAGGCACATATGGTTTTGAATAGAACCCTGGAGGTTGCTGCCTAAATCCACCTTGTTGTTGAGGTTGTTGAGGTTCCCTCCACTTGAAATTTGGATGATCTCTCCAGCCCGGATTGTATGTGTTGGAGTACGGATCATTGCGTGGCTGATTTTGGCTCCCAAAACCCATGGCATTGGCAGATTCCCAGCCTCCATTCTCAATCGAGGGCATTGGTCAGTGAGATGTCCTTGCATAGAACACACGCCACAAACACTTGGTCCTTGTATCTTCATTCCTTCGGCCATCTGAGTCACAATCGAAGTAAGGTTAGCTAATTGAGTTTGAATGTCGGAATTGGAACTTACCTCATGGACTTGCTGCCGTGGGGACTCTCTTTGTCCAAGTCCCTCATATTGTTGTGCATTCAATGCTCGGTTGGCAATTAGGGTCTTCGCAGCCATTGGTGTTTTGTCAACCAATGCACCTCCCGCTTAAGCATCTAGCATTTGTCGCTCAATGGGAAAAAGTCCTTCATAGAAGTATTGAAGTAGAAGCTCTTCTTTCATTTGATGTTGAGGACATGAGGCGACAAGGGCTTTAAAACGCTCATAGTATGCTGGGAATGTCTCTCCTTGGCTTTGTTGAATTCCACTAATTTTCTTCCTCAAGAGAATGACTCTCGAAGTGGGGAAGAACTTCTCTAAAAACGCCCTCTTCATGCTTTCCCAAGAAGTGACCGTTCCGAGTGCTAATTCATAAAGCCAATCTTTAGCCTTTTCCAAAAGAGAGAATGGAAAGGCCTTCGTCATCAAAATGCTCCCATCGACATTTATGGGTGTCATGCTCGAACAAACCACTTCGAACTCCTTAAGATGCTTGTTTGGGTCTTCCATGGACATCCCATGGTATTTAGGAATGTGGTGCAACAAGCTTAACTTCAATTGGAACTCATCGGTCTTGCCTTGAGCAGCCGCGGGGTATTGAATGCAAAGGGGTGCGGCATTGGCCAACCCCGAGGCTGAAAGTTCCTTGATTGTACGATTATCCATAGCCATGGCTTGTTCTTCTTCTTCTTCAAATTCAGATTCGGCCTCTGAGCTTGAACTAGGTTCACTAGGTTCTGGATGCCTCCTCTTCCTTCTCAATGTTCGTTCAAAATCGTCGTCAAACTCCAAGATATGCTCACGAACTGTTTGAGAACTTCGAGTCATAAACTAGTACCTAAAACAAGAAAACAAAACAAAATCAGAAAACAAAGTAAAACAAAACACACGGCAAACAAGGGATTAGCAAGTTTGCTAATCCCCGGCAACGGCGCCAAAATTTGATGTGAAAATTAACTTGACACACAAATTAAACCCTCTTTTTGACAGTTGTAGTATATGTATAAGTAGGGATCCTTTTGGACCGGGGATTAGGAGGGATTGCTAAACACTTGAAACTGACTCAAAAGCGTAAAAACAAAGTTTAAAACACTAAACTAGACTCAAAGAATGCAAGACTAAATTGTAAAACACTAAAACAACTCAAAAGACTCAAAACAGCACAAAAACACTCAAAACTGCCTAAAAACACAAACTGGGCAGTTTTGGACTCTAAACACTACTTTGGACGAAAATAAGGTTTTAACTTGACTCAAGACACTTAAAAACACAAATCAAAACAGATTTTAACTAATCTAACACTTCAAAATAAAGGGGGATTTGTTTTTGACGAATTTAAAACTAAAAACAGAAACTTTGCATAGAAAACTTTAGAAAAACGATTTTGATGAATTAAGAAGGGTGAAAGGCTAGTTAGAGGGCCCTTCTCCACACATGAACATATGCATATAAATTGATTTCCAGTTATTCTTTCAACAAACCATGAATGACAATGCCCCAAATTAATTGTGTAGAACTAATTAATCATCAGATTTCCCTAGACTCATTGAATTGGAAGAAAAGCATACAACAACCCAAATCATTCTTTATTAAGCTCCCTAACTATGAAAAGCATGATAGAGACACAAAACAAAGATCATTAAGCTTTGTGAAAATCATAAGCATTGACAAGGCATTCGTGACTATGAAAAGCATGACACTCCTGCCAGGAATTTACTTAACGCGATCGTGACTAGCAACCTCCACTACTTGTAAATATAAGTTCATAACGATTAGGTGAAACTCCCTTATATTTTAGCATCAAATTCATGCATGCAAACTAAGTATGCATCCTTAATCAACACACAAGAACAAGTTCTTAATAAAACAGTTAAGCAAACCACATTCACAATTCATGAAATCATAACTGGAGGAAATCAATTCATATAAAACATATGTCCATGGCTTTGAATTCGCCTCTAACTATAAAGAAATTAGTTCCTCATGTTCGCAATCAAACAAATATAAATAAAATTAAACATTGAACAAAGATAGAAAACACCTAGAAAACGCTCCAGATTCCTTCCTTCCTTGCTTGCAGGTTGCGGCACAATGAGGTATGGCTGAATGGTAGTGCAGAGATGTGTGAATGAGAGATGATGGTGGTGAATGGTGCAGCAAATATGTGAATATATAGAGGGAGGGTGCGGCACAATTAGATGGTGTAGGAAAAGGATTACAAAATGTAGTTTGTGTAGGAAAATAAAACACAATCCTAAGGGGAAAGGGTTTATGTAATCCTAGCAGGAAATAGGACATCTAGAAGACCAAAAACCAAAGGGAATTAGGCTAAAGGTGCGGCTGGATCATGCATCTAGAAGGCTTGGGTCGCCAGATTTTTAGGGACTTCTAGAAAGGCTGTTATTTGGCTGATTTTGGGGTTTCTAGAAGGGGATAGGTGCGGCACCTTTGTAGGAGGGGATAAGGTTCCTAGAAATCAGGTTTTTAGGTCTCCTAAACTGAAATTGAATCCCTTTTGCAGCAGGAAGTAAGTTAAGAAAGGATTAGGATAGGATAAGATAAGGCATGGTAAGATAAGATAAGGAAGGATAAGATAAGGATAAGATAAGGTAGTTTGGATAATGTTTTGGATAATTCTTCTTCTTTGTAGCTGATTCCTTATCTTCTTTGACTTGGATTTATTTCTTCAACTCTTTTGCACATTCCTAGCCTCTCTTGAACTTCAAATTCGTCCATCCATCTTGCTCCATACTTGTGCTATCCATTCTTGGCCCAAAACTGCTCTAAAATGCTCCAAATTGCATCCTTTTGCATACTTTGCTTCTAGGACCTACAAACACACGAAAATGACTTAAGACATTATAATAAGCAACAAATAACTAAGTAAATGCAAGAAAACACACTAACTAAATCGCATAAATATGCTCCTATCAATTCAATGAACTAAGGAAAATCTGATGGTTAATTTGTGCTGTCACGGTTAACTTGGGGTGTTGTCATTCAAGTCTAAAAGAATAATAACTGGAAATTGGTTCATATGCATATATCATGTGTGGAGAAGGACCCTCTAACTAGCCTTTCACCCTTCTTAATTCATCAAAATCGTTTTTTCTAAAGTTTTTATGCAAAGTTTCTGTTTTTAGTTTTAAATTTGTCAAAAACCAAAACCCCCTTTTACTTTCTTGTTTCAAAGTGTCTAAAATCTGTTTTGTTTGTGTTTTAGAGTCAAGTCAAAACCTTAAATTCGTCCAAAGAAGTGTTTAGAGTCCAAAACTGCCCAGATTGTGTTTTTAGGCAGTTTTGAGTGTTTTTAGCTTGTTTTGAGTCCCTTGAGTCTTTCCATACGTTTTTAACTTTGTTTTTGTGTTTTTGAGTCAGTTTCAAGTGTTTAGCAATCCCTCCTAATCCCCGGTCCAGAACGATCCCTACTTATACATATACTACAACTGTCAAAAAGAGGGTTTAATTTGAGTGCTTAACTTTTATCACATCAATTCACACATTCTGCTGCACCTAGGGTCCTAATCCCTTGCTTATGCTGAGTCCAAGTCCTAATCTGATTACCCTAGGGTTTGTGGTGCCTATATATACAGAATTAGAGGGTTGCCGCAGGTTAGACCACCCCATATACACTCCATAATTCGTTCTACACCACCACACCTTCAAAAATTCATACTTTGCCGCAGAGGAGAGAAGACAAGGCCTTGCCGTGGCTTCCATTGGAGAGGAAGGGTTGTGCCGCAGCCTACCTGCAACCATTGGAGTTCTTGGAGTTCTTTCTTCTCTTGTTTCTGTTTCCATGTTTAATTTAATTTGCTTTTCAATTATGTTGAACTTGTGGAACTAATTTCGTTTTAGTTAGAGGTGGATTCAAAGCCATGGACATATGTTTAGTATGAATTGATTACCTCCAGTTATTGTTTCATAAATTGTGAATGTGGTTTACTTATCTGTTTTATTAAGAACTTGTTCTTGTGTGTTGATTAAGGATGCATACTTAGTTTACATGCATGAATTTGATGCTAGGATATAAGGGAATTTCACCTAATCGTTATGAACTTATATTCACAAGTAGTAAAGATTGCTAGTCACAATCATGTTAAGTAAATCCTAGGCAGAATTAACATGCAGTTCATAGTTATGAATGTCTTGTCAATGTTTATGATTTCCATGGAACTTAATGATCTTTGATATGTGTCTCTATCATGCGTATTCCATAGTTAGGGAACTTGATAAGAATAATTTGGTTGTGATGCGTTATCCATTCATTTCAATGAACTTAGGGAAATCTGAGAATTGATTAGTGCAATACAATTAATTCGGAGCATTGTCATTCATGGTTTATCGAAAGAATAACTGGAAATCAATTTGTATGCATATGTTCATGTGTGGAGAAGAACCCTCTAACTAGTTTTTGACCCCTGAATTCACCTCTCTTTAATTTACTTTGTTTGCTGGAATCTTCTTAGTTTTGATAAATTCGTCTAAAAACCCCCTCAGTTCTTATTTGTGTTTTAGTTTTGTTAAATTCGTCCAAATCTGTCTCCTTTTAGTGTTTTGAGTCTTACTAGTCTAAAATTCATCCAATTCACTCTCTAGTACTTGTTTTGAGTCTGTTTAAATTAGTTTTGCTGTTTTGAGTCTGTTTAAATTAGTTTTGCTGTTTTGAGTCAATTTGGTCAGTTTTGAGTTGTCTAGAGTCTAGTTTAGTGTTTTGGAGTTTAACTTGTGTAGATTAGCATCCCTTCTAATTCCCGGCCTAAAACGATCCCTACTTTCATATACTACGTCGATAGGGTTTTAATTTGAGTGTCAAGTAATTTTCACATCAAATTTTGGCGCCGTTGCCGGGGATTAGCAAACTTGCTAATCTCCCTAGTTTCTGCCGTGTATCTTAATTTGTTTTTGTTTTTGTTTTGCTTTGTTTTCTGAGTTGTTTTGTTTTCTTTGTTGTAGGTACTAGTGTATGACTCGAAGTTCTCAACCCGTTCATGCACATATCTTGGATTTTAACGACAATTTTGAGCGAGATTTGAGAAGGAAGAGGAAGCACCCAGAACCTGATCTACTTAGTTCAAGTTCTAATTCTGAATCTGAAGTTGAAATTGAAGAGGATTTGGAAGAGGAGCAAGACATGGCTGCAGATAATAGAACGATCAAAGAACTTTCAGCCTCGGGATTGGATAATGCAACCCCTTTATGCCTTCAATATCCTAGGGCAGCTGAGGGCAAAACTGATGAATTCGAATTGAAGTCTAGCTTGTTGCACCACATTCCCAAATTCCACGGGTTGTCCATGGAAGATCCAAACAAGCACTTGAAGGAATTTGAAGTGGTTTGTTCAAGCATGACCCCTGTCAATGTTGATGGAAGTATATTGAAGATGAAAGCCTTTCCATTCTCTCTTTTGGAAAAGGTGAAGGATGGGCAATGAAGGGGAATGGTCTGACTCGTCCATTTCAAGCACGTAGAAGTCCGCCGGGAAGATTAAGTGATTGACCTGCACTAAAACATCTTCCAAAACTCCCTTTGGATAGGCATTAGATCGATCAACCAATTGTATAATCACACCATCATTTTTCAACTCGCCTAATCCTATAGATGCATAAATTGAATATGGCATGACATTCATAGATGCACAAAAGTCTAACATGGCAGATTCAAAACGAGTATTGCCAATAACACAAGGAATTGTAAAACAACCAGGATCCTTGCATTTAGGGGGCAGTTTGCGTTGCAAGATGGCTGAGACATTTTCACCTACCTTTACAACCTCCTTGGTTGAAATTCTCTTCCTAGTGGTGCAAAGTTCTTTTAAAAACTTGGCATACCTCGGAAATTGCTTAATTGCATCCAAAAGTGGTATATTGACTTGAACGTTTCTAAACGTTTCCAAAATGTCCATTTCAGCCTCCTCCTTCTTTGATTGCATAAACCTACCCGCAAAGGGTATATTTGGAGGAACAATGTTAGAATTAACCAAAATTGGAACTTCCTTACCTTTGTTGGCCGAATTGGATTGTTTGGGTGGCTGCGGCAAGGGTGGTTCTACCCTTGCCTTGGGTGTGCATTGCTCTTCCTCTTCAATTATCAACTCTTCAAACTCGTTGGAACGTGATTTGGAAGGTTGGGGATCAGATCCAACTTGTTTTCCATTTCGCAAACTCATGGCTTTGGCAGATTCGAATCCTCCTTTTGGGTTGACAACGGTTGAACTAGGCAACTTTCCTGGTTCTCGAAATTGTCCCACAAACTCTGCAATCTGCCCAATTTGCTTCTCCAATTGGTCCACCCTTTTGTCTTGGCTTTGCATTGCTTTGGTTTGATTTTCTTGCCCTTGAGACAAATTGGTGAGTAATTTAAGAAGTGTGTCATTATCCAAAGAAATACCTGAAGTGTTTTGGGAAGATTGTTGTGGGGCTTGTGTTGGTGCGAATGGCTTAGTGTAGAAGCCTGGGGGTTGCTGCCTAAAACCTCCTTGTTGTTGGGATTGTAGGGGCTCCCTCCATTTGAAATTCGGATGATCTCTCCAACCGGGATTGTAAGTATTAGAGAATGGATCGTTCCTTGGCTGGTTTTGGCCTCGAAAACCCACTGCATTGGCAGATTCCCATCCACCATTCTCAATCAGTTGCGGGCACTTATCAGAGGGGTGTCCTTGGATAGAACACACGCCATGATGCGAAATATATACGCACACAAATTAAACCCTCTTGTTGACAATTGTAGTATAGATGCAAGTAGGGATCGTTCTAGACCGGGGATTAGGAGGGATTGCTAAAACACTTGAAATTGACTCAACAAAGTAAAGGGGGATTGGGTTTTGACGAATTTGAAAACAAAACAAGTAAATTAAAGAACTAATGAATTCTGCACGAAATTGGGTAAAACTATGGATGATGGGCTAGCTAGGAGGTTCTTCTCCACACATGACACACTTGCAAACAAAACGATTTCCAGTTGCTTTTCAATAAACCATGAATTCTCAACGCCCCAGATTAACCTTCAATTGCACTAATTAACCCTCAGATCTTCCTAATTTTATTGAATTGGATGATTGCATACAACCACCCAAAGCATTCTCCACAAGTTCCCTACATGAATTGCATAATAGAGATAAAAGCAAAGATCATTAAGTTCTATGAAAATCATAAGCATTGACGAGGCACTTGTAACTATGAATTGCATGAAACTTATGTCAAGAATTTACTTAACACGATTGTGACTAGCAACCTTCACTACTTATGAATATAAGTTCATAACGATTAGGTGAAACTCCCTTATATCCTAGCATCAGATTTATGCATGAAAATTAAGCATGCACTCTCAACCAACACACACAAATCAGTTTTAATTCAACAGATAAGTAAATTGAATTCACAACTTATGAATCACAACTGGATATAATCAATTCATACTGCAAGTATAACCATGGTTTCGAATTCCCCCTAGCTAAGAGGGGTTTAGTTCCTCATACTCACAAAACAAAGATTATTGAATTGAAACATTGAAAACAAAAGAAAGATTACACCTAAAACGTTCCAGCAATCCTAACTCGAATGGTAGGCACGTCCAAGGCACGTCCAAGGGCTCTCCTTCTTCCTCTTAACTGCGGCACAAGGGTTGGTGGTGAGTTTTGGGGGTTATGAATGGTGTAGAAGGCTGGGTTTATGGTTAGGATAGGTGTATGGTGCGACAAAGGTTGAATAAGGTCAGAAACTATGGAGAATGGTGAAGGATGGATGCGGCGAAGAGAGGGGAGTGATTTCTGGCGTGAATGGATGAATGAATGGATTCTTTTGGGTATGCAAAAAGGAAGTTTATTTAAGGTGTTCAGAAATTAAAACCCTAACTTATTTAGGTAATCAGAAATTAAGTCAAAAGCTTATAGAAAGAGGAAATAAAATTAGAAAACTAAGGGAAAGTGCTAAGATATGCGGCAGAGACTTTAATTGGAAGGGGAATGTGTTTTAATGCAGGAAATAGGAAAGAGGGACTCTCCCTTGCACGACAAGGAAGAGGAAAGGTCCAAAGGGGTGCGGCAAGGGTTGTTTAATTGCAAGGAAGGTTCAATTTGTGTCCTAAAATGCATAAGTGGCCTTCAATGTTGCTGGAACTTATTTAGGATTAGCAAAGGTCAAACCAAAATAGGAAACCTTAGCTTAACTTTCCTACTTCAAGTAGGATTCCTTGTTTGAGTAGGAATCCATCTCCAATTTGGAATCCTTCTTCAATTAGGAATCCTTCGTTGATTTGGAAATAAGTTAAACCAAAATAGGAAACCTTGGCTTAACTTGCCATAGATGAGCCGAAAAGGTGACATGCCAAGGGGAGTTTTGTAAGCCGTACGATAAGCCCACAATGCATCGTCCAAGCGCAAGCTCCAATCCCTCCTTGTTGGACCCACGGTTTTCTCTAGAATTTGCTTGATCTCCCTATTTGAAACTCCAGCTTGCCCATTGGTTTAAGGATGATAAGGTGTTGAAACCTTATGTGTAACGTTGTACTTCTTGAGCAAAGCCTCAATGGTTCGGTTACAAAAGTGAGAACCTCCATCACTGATTAGAACTCTAGGCATTCCAAACCTAGCAAAAATGTTAGTTTTCACAAAATCTACAACCACCTTAGAATCGTTAGTACGGGTGGCTTTTGCTTCCACCCATTTAGAAACATAATCAACAGCTAGCAAGATATAAGTGAAACCATAAGATGGAGGGAAAGGACCCATGAAATCAATACCCCAAACGTCAAAAATTTCAACAAAGGATAGGGGTTGCTGCGGCATTTGATCTTTGGCACCTATATTTCCCGTTCTTTGGCAGCGATCACAAGTTAAACAAAAAGTTCTAGCATCTTTAAACAGAGTGGGCCAATAAAATCCACATTCAAGAACTTTTAATGCTGTTCTTTGGGTGCCAAAATGTCCACCACAAGCATAAGTGTGACAAAATCTGAGAATCGAATGAAATTCACAATCATGCACACATCTACACAAAATCTGGTCAGAACAATATTTCTACAAATAGGGATCATCCCAAACATAGAATCGTGCATCTTTTCGAAGTTTATCATATTGGTGCTTGGTGAGAGTGCTTGGAACTTGTTTAGACACTAAGTAATTCACTAGATCGACATACCAAGGTTCACTTACCTCAACAGACAGCAGCTGCTCATCAGGGAAAGTCTCAGGGATATGCAGGGCATGGTCATGTTCATCATGGATCATTCAGCTTAAGTGGTCAGCCACCACATTCTCGCTTCCTTTCTTGTCTCGGATGTCGATGTTGAACTCTTGATGAAGAAGCATCCAACGAATAAGCCTAGGTTTTGCTTCCTTCTTTGTTAGTAAGTACTTCAAAGCTGCATGATCAGTATAAACATACACTTTAGTGCCAATTAAATAAGAACGAAATTTATCTAAAGCAAAAACAACAGCTAGAAGTTCTTTTTCCGTTGTGGAGTAGTTCAATTGGACATCATTGAGAGTCCGAGAGGTGTAGTATATGACATGCAGCTGCTTGTCTTTTCTTTGCCCCAAAACAGCTCCTAATGCATAGTCGGATGCATCGCACATAAGCTCGAAAGGAAGGCTCCAATCTGGAGGAACAATGATAGGGGCCAAAGTGAGCTTCTCCTTGAGTTGCTTGAATGCCAATTCACACTTCTCATCAAACTTGAACGGCACATGTTTCTGAAGCAATCGGCAAAGGGGGTTGGAAATCTTGGAAAAATCCTTGATGAAGCGCGTATAAAACCCTGCATGGCCAAGAAAAGAACGAACCTCTCTAATTGACGTAGAAGAGGGTAAGTGACGTACAAGGTCTATTTTTTATTTATCTACTTTAATGCGATGTAAAACAACACACAAATTAAAGCCTCTTGTTGACAATTGTAGTATAGATGCAAGTAGGGATCGTTCTAGACCGGGGATTAGGAGGGATTGCTAAAACACTTGAAACTGACTCAAAAACGTCAAACTAAGTTAAAAACACTAAATTAGACTCAAAGAATGCAAAACTAAACTCTAAAACACTAAAACAACTCAAAAGACTCAAAACAGCACAAAACAAGCTAAAAGACTCAAATCTGCCACTAAGAGTAAATTTGGACGAAAATAGGCTTTGACTAGACTCAAAACACTTAAAAACACAAACTAAATCAGTTTCTAACTAATATGACTCAACAAAGTAAATGGGGATTGGGTTTTGACGAATTTGGAAACAAAACAAGTAAATTAAAGAACTAATGAATTCTGCACGAAATTGGGTAAAACTATGGATGATGGGCTAGCTAGGAGGTTCTTCTCCACACATGATACACTTGCAAACAAAACGATTTCCAGTTGCTTTTCAATAAACCATGAATTCTCAACGCCCCAGATTAACCGTGAATTGCACTAATTAACCCTCAGATTTTCCTAAGTTCATTGAATTGGATGACTGCATACAACAACCCAAAGCATTCTCCACAAGTTCCCTACATGAATTGCATAATAGAGATACAAGCAAAGATCATTAAGTTCTATGAAATTCATAAGCATTGACAAGGCACTTGTAACTATGAATTGCATGAAACTTATGCCAAGAATTTACTTAACGCGATTGTGACTAGCAACCTCCACTACTTATGAATATAAGTTCATAACGATTAGGTGAAACTCCCTTATATCCTAGCATCAGATTTATGCATGAAAATTAAGCGTGCACTCTCAACCAACACACACAAATCAGTTTTAATTCAAACAGATAAGTAAATTGAACTCACAACTTATGAATCACAACTGGATATAATCAATTCATACTGCAAGTATAACCGTGGTTTCGAATTCCCTCCTAGCTAAGAGGGGTTTAGTTCCTCATACTCACAAAACAAAGATTATTGAATTGAAACATTGAAAACAAAAGAAAGATTACACCTAAAATGTTCCAGCAATCCTAACTCGAATGGCAGGCACGTCCAAAAGCTCTCCTCCTTCCTCTTTGCTGCGGCGCAAGGTTTGGTGGTGAGTTTTGGGGGTTATGAATGGTGTAGAAGGCTGGGTTTATGGTTAAGATAGGTGTATGGTGCGACAAAGGTTGAATAAGGTCAGAAACTATGGAGAATGGTGAAGGATGGATGCGGCAGAGAGAGGGGAGTGATTTCTGGCGTGCATGGATGAATGAATGGATGATCTTGGGGCTGCAAAAAGGAAGTTTATTTAAAGTTTTCAGAAATTAAAACCCTAACTTATTTAGGTAATCAGAAATTAAGTCAAAAGCTTCTAGAAAGAGGAAATAAAATTAGAAAACTAAGGGAAAGTGCTAAGATATGCGGCAGAGACTTTAATTAAATGAGGAATGTGTTTTAATGCAGGAAAGAGGAAAGAAGGACTCTCCCTTGCACGGCAAGGAAGAGGAAACCAAGAACAAGGTGCCGCAAGGGTTGTTTAAGTGCAAGGAAGGTTCAATTTGTGTCCTAAAATGCATAGGAGGCCTTCAATGTTGCTAGAACTTATTTAGGATTAGTAGGAATCCTTGTTTGAGTAGGAATCCATCTCCAATTAGGAATCCTTCTTCAATTCGGAATCCTAACATTTTCAAATCTTCAATTTCGTCCATTCCTTTTGCTCCAAGCATGTGATATCCATTCCAAGCCCAATTTTGCTCCAAAAGGCTCCAAAAGGCACCTTCTTGCATACTTTGTCCTTAGAACCATAAAACACACGAAAATGGCTTAAAAGACTAAAATAACTGAGAAATAACAACGTAAATGCACAAGAAAAAGCCAACTAAGTTGCCTAAATATGCTCCTATCATACTTCAATTCCTTTTTCTAAAACGATATGGCCTAAAACTATACCTTGTTTTACCATAAAATGACATATTTGCCCAATTCAACACAAGGTTAGTTTCAACACATCGTTTCAAGATCAAGGTCAGATTATCCAAACAATTATCAAAAGAATCCCCAAACACACTGAGATCATCCATGAATACCTCAATAATCTTCTCAACAAAATCAGAGAATATACTTACCATACACCTTTGGAAAGTGGCAGGTGCGTTGCATAGGCCGAATGGCATGCGACGATAAGCAAAAGTTCCAAAAGGACACGTGAATGTGGTCTTCTCTTGGTCGTCCGGGGCTATCACAATTTGGTTATATCCAGAATATCCATCAAGAAAACAATAAAAAGCACGACCAGCTAACCTTTCAAGCATTTGGTCGATGAATGGCAAAGGAAAGTGATCTTTCCTTGTTATGGCATTTAGCTTCCTATAGTCAATACAAACTCGCCATCCATTTTGAATTCATGTAGGTACAAGCTCGTTCTCTTCATTTGTGACAATAGTAACTCCAGATTTCTTGGGAACGACTTGAATTGGTGAAACCCAACGGCTATCGAAAATAGGATAGATCACTCCACAATCTAAGAACTTGAATTGATATGAGATTCGTAACTATGACTGCATGACACTCCTACCAAGAATTTGCTTAACGCGATCGTGACTAGCAACCTCCACTACTTGTAAATATAAGTTTGTAACTATTAGGTGAAACTCCCTTATATTTTAGCATCAAATCCTAGCATGCAAACTAAGTGTGCACCCTTAATCAACATACAAGAATAAGTTTTAATCAAACAGTTAAGCAAATCACATCCACGATTCATGAAATCATAACTTGAGGAAATCAATTCATATCACATATATGCTCATAGTTTCGAATTCCCCCTAGCTAAGAAGGGGTTTAGTTCCTCATGATCGCAAATAAACAAAGACAATTAAATTTAAACATTGAAAACAAAGGATAGAATACACCTAGAAACGCTCCAGATCTCTTCCTTCCTTCCTTTGTAAAGCTGCGGCACAATGAGTGTGTGGTGAATGGATGTAGGTCAGTTATGGTAGAGGGTGGTGGTCTGAATGTAGCAGCAGATGTGTGTATTTATAGGCCTAGGGATGATGTGAAATTAAATTGCACTCAAACTTAAACCCTATTGATGTAGTATGTGTAAGTAGGGATCGTTCTAGCCGGGGATTAGAAGGGATGCTAATCTACACTATATAAACTTTAAAACACTAAACTAGACTCAATTAACTCAAAACAGCAAATAGAACTCAAACTAGACAGTTTCTGGACTCTAGACACTCAAAACAAGCTAAATTAGACTTAAAACGCACAAAACAGATTCTTTAGACTCAAAACTAACACCTAAGATTGATTTGAATGAAATTAAGACTCTAATTGACTCAAAAGACTAAGAGACTCAAGATTTGACGAATTTAGACTCTACTAACACAAACTAAAAGCAGGGGATTGGTTTTGAACGAATTTAAACTTAAACAAACAAAATTGTAAAGACAACTTAAAAAGACACGAAATTGGTGATTTAAATGGGTGAATGGCTAGTTAGAGGGATCCTCATCCACACATGAACATATGTATACAACTTGATTCCCAGTTACTCTTTCGATAAACCATGAATGACAACACCCCAAGTTAACCGTGACAGCACAAATTAACCATCAGATTTTCCTTAGTTCATTGAATTGAATGGAAGACGCATTACAACCCAATTATCCTTTTCAAGTCTCCTAACTATGACAGCATGATAGAAAACATATCAAAGGTCATTACGTTCTTTGAAAATCATAAGTGTTGACGAGGCATTCGTAACTATGACAGCATGATACTCTTGCCTAGGACTTACTTAACATGATTGTGACTAGCAACCTTTACTATTTGTGAATATAAGTTCATAACAATTAGGTGAAACTCCCTTATACTCTAGCATCAAATTCATGCATGCAAATTAAGTGTCGACCCCCAATTAACACACACAAACAAGTTTTAATAACTCATTTAAGCAAATCACATTCCAGTCTTAAGAAACAATAACTGGACGTAATCAATTCATATATAACATATAATCATGGCTTCAAATTCACCTCTAACTATAAAGAAATTAGTTCCTCATGTTCACAAGCAAACAAAGAAAACTTAAATTAAACATTAAAAACAAAGGATAGAATACACCTAGAAACGCTCCAGATTTCTTCCTTCCTTCCTTTGCAAAGCTGTGGCACAAGAGTGTGTGGTGGATGGATGTAGGTGAGTTATGGTAGAGGGTGGTGGTCTGAATGGTGCAGCATAAGCTTGTATTTATAGGGCTAGGGATTACTTGGCCTAGGTTGTCAAGGAAAAGGATTTAGGACTCCAAACCAACAAGGAAAAGGCCATCTAGAAAGGTTGGGGCGTCAGATTTTTAGGGCTTCTACAAAGGAGTGTTGTGGCGTGTTTCTAGAACAAAAAGGCCTCCTAAAAACAGGTTTTAGGCATCCTAATATGAAAAGGAGTCCCCCTTGTAGCTGGAATTAAGGTAGGATAAGATTAGGATAGGATAAGATAAGATAAGGTTTGGATAAGATAAGGATAAGATAAGGTAGTTTGGATAATGTTTTGGATAATTCTCCTTCTTTGTAGCTGATTCCTTATCTTCTTTGACTTGAATTTATTTCTCCAACTCTTTTGCACATTCCTAGCCTCTCTTGAACTTCAAATTCGTCCATCCATCTTGCTCCAATCTTGTGTATCCATTCCAAGCCCAAAACTGCTCTAAAATGCTCCAAATTGCATCTTTTTGCCAACTTTGCCAATTGGACCTGAAAACACACGAAAATAGCTTAAATCACTATAATAAGTAGAAACTAACTAAGAAAATGCAAGGAAACAAGCTAACAAATTCGTATAAATATGCTCCTATCAAGGGCTTACTTGGCCTAGCTTGTCAGGGAAAAGGATTTAGGACTCCAATCCAACAAGGAAAAGGCCTTCTAAAAATAGGTTGGGGCGCCAGATTTTTAGGGCTTCTAGAAAGGAGTGTTGTGGCATGTTTCTAGAACAAAAAGGCCTCCTAAAAACAGGTTTTAGGCATCCTAATATGAAAAGGAGTCCCCCTTGTAACTGGAATTAAGGTAGGATAAGATTAGGATAGGATAAGATAAGATAAGGTAAGATAAGGTTAGTTGGATAAGATAAGGTTGGATAAGGTTTTGGATAATTCTTCTTCTTTGTAGCTGATTCCATATCTTCTTTGACTTGAATTTATTTCTTCAACTCTTTTGCACATTCCTAGCCTCTCTTGAACTTCAAATTCGTCCATCCATCTTGCTCCATACTTGTGCTATTGATAGGAGCATATTTATGCGACTTAGTTAGCTTGTTTTCATGCATTTAGGTTGTTAGTTCTTAGTTAATTTTGTATTTTAAGCTATTTTCGTGTGTTTGTAGGTTCAAAGTGTCAAGATGGCAAAAAGAAGCAATTTGGAGCATTCTAGAGCATTTTTGGGCCAAGATTGGGTAGTGCAAGGATGGAGGCAAGTTGATGGACGAAATTGAAGATATAAAGGCTTGAAATCAGCTAAGAAGATGGAAGCAAGAAGTCAAAGATAAAGAAGATAAGGAATCAGCTCAAAAGAAGGAGAATTATCCAAAACATTATCCAAAACAACCTTATCTTATCTTATCTTACCCAATCTATATCTTATCTTACCTTATCTTATCCTAATCTTATCCTAACCTGTTTTCTTCAGTTTAGGGGACTTAAAACCTGATTTCTAGAAGTCCTATCCATTCCCCTACAAAAGTGGCGCCCCAAACTCTTCTAGAAACCCCAAAATCTGCCCAGAAACACATTCTCTCTATAAGCCTAAAAATCTGGCGTCTCCTTCCCTTCTAGAATCCTTTTTCCTTGCCTTGCAAGGCATTCCCTGCCCTTATCCCTTTGTGCCGTGGGTTTTAAGGCCCTTTCCCTCTTGGATTCTGATTGTTAGGACTTTTCCTTATGGATTTGGGTTCTACAAATCCTTTTCAGAAATTAATTGGACCACAATTCCTTTTCCAAATTAATTGCCGCACCCTAATCCTATTTTTCTGCTAAGTCCAAGTCCTAAACTGATTTCCCTAGGGTTTGCCATGCTATATATACATATTCCCAAGCCCTGCCGCAGACCACTACCCATCCATACGAATTCTACAGCCCCATATACATTCAGAAATCCATATTTTGCTGCAGAGAAGGGAAGACAAGGCCTTGCCGTGGCTTCCATTGGAGAAGGAGGAGTTCTTTCTTCTCTTGTTTCGTTTCATGTTTAATTTAACTTGCTTTTCAATTATGTTGAACATGTGGAACTAATTTCGTTTTAGTTAGAGGTGGATTCAAAGCCATGGACATATGTTTGATATGAATTGATTACCTTCAGTTATTGTTTCATAAATTGTGAATGTGATTTACTTATCTGTTTTAGGAAGAACTTGTTCTTGTGTGTTGATTAAGGAGGCCTACTTAGTTTACATGCATGAATTTGATGCTAGGATATAAGGGAATTTCACCTAATCGTTAGGAACTTATATTCACAAGTAGTAAAGATTGCTAGTCACAATTGTGTTAAGTAAATCCAAGGCAGGAGTAACATGCGTATTCCATAGTACCTGTTTTCATTGTCTAGAGTCCAGTTTTAGTGTTTTAGAGTTTAATTTGTATAGATTAGCATCCCTTCTAATCCCTGGCCTTAAACGATCCCTACTTTCATATACTACGTCGATAGGGTTTTAATTTGAGTGTCAAGTAATTCTCACATCAAATTTTGGCGCCGTTGCCGGGGATTAGCAAACTTGCTAATCTCCCTATTTTCTGCCGTGTGTCTTAGTTGTTTTTTATTTTCTTTGTTTTCTGAGTTCGTTTTGTTTTCTTAGTTGTAGGTACTAGTTCTAGCTCTGAATCTGAATTTGAAGAACAAGAAGAGAAAGAACAAGCCATGGCTGTGGACAATCGTACAATCAAAGAGCTTTCAGCCTCAGGACTTGACAATGCCGTGCCTCTATGCATCCAATACCCTGCGGCAAGTCAGGGAAAGACCGATGAGTTTGAATTGAAGTCAAGCTTGTTGCACCACATCCCCAAATTCCACGGGTTGTCCATGGAAGATCCGAACAAACACTTGAAGGAATTTGAAGTGGTTTGTTCAAGCATGACCCCTGTCAATGTTGATGGGAGTATATTGAAGATGAAAGCCTTTCCATTCTCTCTTTTGGAAAAGGCTAAGGATTGGCTCTACGAACTAGCACATGGAACCGTTACTTCGTAGGAAAGCATGAAGCGCGCATTCTTAGAGAAATTTTTCCCAACTTCAAGAGTCATTCCCTTGAGGAAAAGGATAAGTGGCATTCAACAAAACCAAGGGGAATCGTTTCCAGCCTATTATGAGTGTTTCAAGGCGCTTGTTGCTTCTTGTCCACAACACCAAGTGAAAGAAGAGCTTCTCCTCCAATATTTCTATGAAGGACTTCTCCCTATTGAGAGACAAATGCTTGATGCTTCAGCGGGAAGAGCTTTAGTTGACAAAACACCCGTGGCTGCCAAGACTCTAATTGCAAATCGAGCCTTGAATGCGCAACAATACGAAGGAGTTGGACAGAGAGAAGGGCCACGGCAACAACAAGTGAATGAGGTAAATGCAATTTCAGAATTACACTCTCAAATGGCTAATCTCACTCTTCTTTTGTCACAGGTTGTGGATGGAACCAAAGCACAAGGGCCGGCCATATGTGGAGTGTGTTCTATGCAGGGACATCTCAACGATCAATGCCCTTAATTGATTGAGAATGGGGGCTGGGAAACTGCCCAAGCCGTGGGTTTTCAAGGCCAAACCCAACAAAGACACGACCCATACTCAAACACATACAATCCAGGATGGAGAGATCATCCAAACTTCAAGTCGAGGGACTCTCAACAAGCACAGCCACAAAGCGGATTTAGACAGCCCCCTGGGATGTTTCCAAGGCCATATGCAGCCACACAACCTCAACCAATTTCGCCCCAAACCAATTCAGGTTCGTTGTTAGATAATGATAAAATTCTTCAAGTACTAACCTCTTTGACGCAGGACATACAGAGCATAAAGAATCAAGCTAAGGAGGTGGACGAATTGAAGAAACAAATGGGGCAAATGGCTGAATTCATGGGCCAATTCAGATTGCCTAGTTCAACCGTTGTTAATCCCAAAAGAGGATTTGAAACCGCCCAAGCAATCACGTTGAGAAGTGGTGAGCAGGTTGGAACTGATTCACAACCATCTAGATCAAGTCAAGAAGAGGACACGAAGCTGCAATTAGAGGAGGATGAATCACCCAAACCCACGGCAAGGAAAGAGACATCTTTGCCGCAGTCAATTCCCACTTCTAAACCATCCCCAACCATCAAGGTAAGTTCCAATATGAGTTCTTCTAGCTCTACTCCACTAATTGTGCCCTTTCCTGGCAGGTTGCGGCAATCAAAGAAAGAGGATGCTGAAAAAGACATTTTAGAGACATTCCGGAAAGTTCAAGTCAATATCCCACTCCTTGATGCAATAAAGCAGGTCCCAAGGTATGCTAAGTTTTTGAAAGAGCTTTGTACAACAAGGAGAAGGATTTCTAACAAAGAAGTGGTTCAAGTAAGTGAGAATGTCTCTGCTGTTTTACAAAGGAAATTACCCCCTAAATGCAAAGATCCGGGTAGTTTTACAATTCCTTGTGTTATTGGAAATACTCGTTTTGAATCTACCATGTTAGACTTAGGTGCATCTATAAATGTCATGCCATATTCTGTTTATCCATCTATGAATCTAGGAGAGCTTAAAAATGATGGTGTTATTATCCAATTAGCCGATCGATCTAATGCATACCCAAAAGGAGTTTTGGAAGATGTTTTGGTGCAGGTAGACCACTTGATCTTTCCTGCAGATTTCTATGTGCTTGACATGGAGGATTCAAACCATTCCCATCCATTACCACTCTTACTTGGCCGACCATTCATGAAAACAGCCCAAACCAAGATTGATGTGGCCAAGGGAACGTTAACTATGAAGTTTGGTAGTGATAAGATTAAATTTAATGTTTCTAAGTCTGTTGAGAATCCTAACGTTGTTCGTTCTTGTTTTGCCATGGATAAAATAAAAAAGATAGGGCCGGACCGTTCAAGCACAAAGGATACATCAAGAACCATACAAAACGAGGGAATTGGAGTGGAGCACAAGGACCATACAGCCACTGCCCTCAAAATGCCCCAATTGGTCGAAAAAATCATGGGGAAGAATGTTCATAGTGCTGCCACTTCATTGCAGTACATTGGTAAGCCATCTATTCCAGATTCGATTCCCATTTCAACTAATAGGTTGTTACCTTGTATGGTGCAGATTCCCAATCAAATCCAAGCTGGTGGGTATGATTACATTGATTTTAGGATGTTCAATGCCACAATCCGGAAGGATCACTATCCCTTACCATTCAAAGATCCAATGCACGAGCTGTTTGATGAGCATGTGGTGGAAGAACTACCTCTGCATGCCGTGGGTACCATGGGAACTTAAATGGAAGAATCGTCCGGCTGGAAGACGTTAAAGGAAGCGCTTCTTGGGAGGCAACCCATGTGTTCAAACAAGAGAACGACGGAATTCTAGCTCCAAAACCAGATTTGCGTTCTTAAACTCTCTCTCTTTATTGCTTCTGTTTTGCCATATCTGTTATGTGTGTTAGTTGTGTTGTTTGCTTGCTTGTGTGTGAGTTTATGTTTGAAACATTGAGGACAATGTTTGATTTAAGTGTGGGGGGGTAACAAAGTGTTTGTGCATGAAATTCGTGGGTTTTTATCACCTATCACTTTGAATGTTGTTTTCAGTGTTTTTAAGTGTTTTTAAGCTGTTTTGGAGTCTTTTAGTGTGTTTTGAAAAGAAAATCCGAAAATACCATAAAAATTTGAAAAAAAATTGTTTTGAAAAACCCAAAAAGAGTTGTTTTTGTGTGTTCGTTTGTGTCTTAGGGTACCTTCCAACACAATGATGAGGATTTGGTTCTTAATTGCATGACTATGGAGGACCGTTATAAACATGGATGAAAGTTTGAATTGCTCTCTGGTTTATGCTTGATTATGGTTATATTTCATGAATTCATGTTTAATCAAAAAGAGAAAAAATCAGTTTTTGTAACATGCTTGAAGGAAGAATCTCAAACTGATGCTACAACCCTGAGAGACTTGAGCTTAAAACGTTCTTTGGCGAGTTAAAAATCTGTGCATTCTTTGTTTTCTAAAGTCGTTGCATGATCTCATTATTCTTTGCTTGGTTGCTACTTAGAAGGCATTTCATCATTTAGTTCCAAATACTAGAACTCATACCCGTTTCATTCAAAGCATGAAATTGATTAGCATAACACATAAACAAGATGAAGTTGTGTAGTGAACCAGTGCCAAATAGCCGAACCTCGCTATGTTATTTGTCTTGTAGGTTTAACCCTTTTGAGCCTTGTTTAGCCTATGTTCTTTGTTTACCCACATTATCCCTACCTAGCCTAGATTAGGACCATCCTTACCCTTGTTCTTAAGGCATAGCTAAGCATGACTTAGAGTGAATTCCCTTTGTTCGTTATTGGGCAGCAAACAAGTGTGGGGGAAAGAAAGTTGTGCGTTTATATGTGCCAAATTCGTGCAAAAGAAAAAGAAGAAAAGTTTGTGAAAAAAAAAGTATGAAAAGTGTTCAAATTAAGTGAGAATAAGCTCACAAATGTTGGATGTTGAAGAAAGGGTCCAAAAAGTTGAATTCGGCCCTAAATATGTGTGATCTTCCCCTTATGTATCAAAGTTGATTTCTGCATGCTAAAGGGAGTTCTAAGTGTCATATTCATTACTTTGCTTGCTTTTGCTTTAAGAACGTTTGTTTTCCTTACCTTTCTTTGTTAGCCAATACCCTTAGCCCCATTACAACCCTATACTTCAATCTTGAGTGTTGTGTGTTTCAATATGTGGAGTTTGGGATTGGTACGAGCGTATGGTATCCCTGGTTCTCGCATCTAAGTAGTAGCATTCCATTCATGAGATCATATATATACATGCTTAATAGCTCCAGAAATTGCTTTCTTTGTTATAAACATATGTGAGTGTTTGTTTTCATGTTTACATCAATCTTCTCACATATACTTAGTATAGGGAGTGTAGTTAGAAAATCTGAGTGAAAATAAGAGTGTACCTAGTGAGGAATTGAGTGAATTCTCTAAGGCATGTTACTACGTTTAAAACATTGTTTTAATTGGTTAGATGAGAACTAATGAATGGTGACTGTGATTAAGTATGTGCTAAAGGGTGGGGAAGACTAAAAGCTATGGTTATGATGATCTTAAATATGTCATGTATGTTGGAAATCCCTGAGGTGAAAGTTGGAAGGTCTAGTTTGTTTGGTGTTTGTTTCGTTTGTTTTGTTTCGTTTTGCTTGAGGACTAGCAAAAGCTAAGTGTGGGGGAATTTGATAGGAGCATATTTATGCGATTTAGTTAGCTTGTTTTCATGCATTTACGTTGTTAGTTCTTAGTTAATTTTGTATTTTAAGCTATTTTCGTGTGTTTGTAGGTTCAAAGTGTCAAGATGGCAAAAAGAAGCAATTTGGAGCATTCTAGAGCATTTTTGGGCCAAGATTGGGTAGTGCAAGGATGGAGGCAAGTTGATGGACGAAATTGAAGATATAAAGGCTTGAAATCAGCTAAGAAGATGGAAGAAAGAAGTCAAAGATAAAGAAGATAAGGAATCAGCTCAAAAGAAGGAGAATTATCCAAAACATTATCCAAAACAACCTTATCTTATCTTATCTTACCCAATCTTTATCTTATCTTACCTTATCTTATCCTAATCTTATCCTAACCTGTTTTCTTCAGTTTAGGGGACTTAAAACCTGATTTCTAGAAGTCCTATCCATTCCCCTACAAAAGTGGCGCCCCAAACTCTTCTAGAAACCCCAAAATCTGCCCAGAAACACATTCTCTCTAGAAGCCTAAAAATCTGGCGTCTCCTTCCCTTCTAGAATCCTTTTTCCTTGCCTTGCAAGGCATTCCCTGCCCTTATCCCTTTGTGCCGTGGGTTTTAAGGCCCTTTCCCTCTTGGATTCTGATTGTTAGGACTTTTCCTTATGGATTTGGGTTCTACAAATCCTTTTCAGAAATTAATTGGACCACAATTCCTTTTCCAAATTAATTGTTTCGTTTCTATGTTTAATTTAACTTGCTTTTCAATTATGTTGAACATGTGGAACTAATTTCGTTTTAGTTAGAGGTGGATTCAAAGCCATGGACATATGTTTGATATGAATTGATTACCTTCAGTTATTGTTTCATAAATTGTGAATGTGATTTACTTATCTGTTTTAGGAAGAACTTGTTCTTGTGTGTTGATTAAGGAGGCCTACTTAGTTTACATGCATGAATTTGATGCTAGGATATAAGGGAATTTCACCTAATCGTTAGGAACTTATATTCACAAGTAGTAAAGATTGCTAGTCACAATTGTGTTAAGTAAATCCTAGGCAAGAGTAACATGCGTATTGCATAGTTATGAATGCCTTGTCAATGTTTATGATTTCCATGGAACTTAATGATCTTTGATATGTATCTCTATCATGCGTATTCCATAGTTAGGGAACTTGATAAGAATAATTTGGTTGTGATGCGTTATCCATTCAATTCAATGAACTTAGGGAAATCTGGGAATTAATTAGTTCAATACAATTAATTCAAAGCATTGTCATTCATGGTTTATCGAAAGAATAACTGGAAATCAATTCGTATGCATATGTTCATGTGTGGAGAAGAACCCTCTAACTAGTTTTCACCCCTGAATTCACCTTTATCTCTTTCAATTTACTTTGTTTGCTTAAATCTGCTTAATTTTGCTTAAATCGTCCAAAAAAACCCCCTAGTTCTTAATTGAGTCTTAGTTTGTTTAAATTCGTCCAAATCTGTCCCCTTTTAGTGTTTTGAGTCTAACTAGTCCAAAAGTCATCCAATTCACCCCTTAGAACCTGTTTTGAGTCCGTTTAAGTTAGTTTTGTTGTTTTGAGTCTATTTAGCCTGTTTTGAGTCTCTAGTGTCTAGAATCTGCCTAGTTGAGTTTTATTTGTTGTTTTAAGTTTGTTTTGTGTTATTTGAGTCAAGTTAGGATGTCTAGAGTTAAAATTTGTTCAGATTGATCCATAGTACCTGTTTTCATTGTCTAGAGTCCAGTTTTAGTGTTTTAGAGTTTAATTTGTATAGATTAGCATCCCTTCTAATCCCTGGCCTTAAACGATCCCTACTTTCATATACTACGTCGATAGGGTTTTAATTTGAGTGTCAAGTAATTCTCACATCAGCTATCCATTCCAAGCCCAAAACCGCTCTAAAATGCTCCAAATTGCATCTTTTTGCCAACTTTGCCAATTGAACCTACAAACACACGAAAATAGCTTAAAACACTATAATAAGCAACAAATAACTAAATAAATGCAAGAAAACACACTAACTAAGTCGCATAAATATTCTCCTATCAGAGCTTCTCGAGATGGTTTAGCCCCCTCTTCATGAAGTATGCTGTTTTGTACTCCCGCAACACTCTCACAAGCTTCTCTTCCTCATGTGCCGTGAGACTTGAAGAAACAATGACGGGGAATTGATAGGAGCATATTTATGCGACTTAGTTAGCTTGTTCTTGTGCATTTATGTTTGTTCTTAGTTATTTTAGTCTTGGAAGTGATAGGAGCATATTTATGCGACTTAGTTAGCTTGTTCTTGTGCATTTACGTTGTTATTTCTTAGTTATTTTAGTCTTTTAAGCCATTTTCGTGTGTTTTCAGGTTCTAAGGGCAAAGTATTCAAGAAAGTGCATTTTGGAGCAAAATTGGGCTTGGAATGGATATCACATGTTTGGAGCAAAAGGAATGGACGAAATTGAAGATCAAATGAGCTTAGGATTGAATGAAGAATGAAGAGTTCAAAATTGGAAGCCAAAGTTTCTAAAGTTGGAAGTTTCTATTCTTGGAGGTTTCCATTCTTGAAAGTTTCTATTCTTGGCTTAGACGTTTCCTAATCCTTCCTCACCTATGTTCCAGCCATAAAAGGGTTCCAAAACATGTTAGGTTGCCTCATTACATGTTTCTAGAAGTCCTAGAACCTTTCCCTAACCTTGCCACATATCTCCTTTCCCTTTTCTTCCAAAATCTGCCACATAAGTGCCTTTCCCTTTCTTTCCACAACCTTGCCGCACAAGGGATCCTCTTTTTACCTATTTTCTGACCCAAAATCACATTCCCTTTGTGTTCTATGCCTTGCTGCACAAGGAGGAGCCTTTCTTACTTATTTTGTGCCTCAAAACACATTCCTAAATCTGTCTTACAATTCTGCCGAATTTCCTTTCCTATTCTCTTTAATTCCTGCACCTTACTTGCCTATTTTCTGCCCACAAATACTTCCCCTTTCTCTTACAAATCAATGCCACACCTTCTTTCCCTTTCTCTCTTAATTTCTGACCTTTAAAACACCTTCCTTTTCTCTACTACATATTCTGCCGAATTTTACTTTCTTATTCTCTTTGATTTTCTGATTCTTTCTTACCTATTAAATTGTGGAACCATAATAGCTAAGTATTGAACCTTTCCTATTATTTTCTGATTGCCTTTCAACCCTAGCCCTATAAATAAAGCCATCCGCACCATTTAGTCTCTCTCTCTCTGTGGACAGATTCTCTGCATCCATTCCATCCACCTATCTACCTATCCATCCTCTACCACCCATCACCACCCATTCTACACACCTTAACCCCTTGTGCCGCAGCTTTACAAAGGAAGAAGGAGAGGATTAACTTGAAGCCGTGCCTAGCCATTCAAGAAGTTGGATTGCTGGAACGTTTCTAGGTGTAATTCGTTCTAAGTTTACAATGTTTAATCTCTTTTCCTTTCGTTTTGCTGTGAACATGAGGAACTAAGCCCTTTTGGCTAGGGGGCTATTCAAAGCCATGAACATACTTGCAATGTGAATTGATTACCTTCAGTTGTGATTTCATAAGTTGTGAATTCAATTTGTTTAACTGCTTGATGGATAACTTATTCTTGTATGTTGATTGAGAGTGCACGCTTAGTTTTCATGCATGAATTTGATGCTAGAATATAAGGGAGTTTCACCTAATTGTTATGAACTTATATTCATATGTAGTGGAGGTTGCTGGTCACGATCGTGTTAAGTGAATTCTTGGCAGGAGTATCATGCTTTTCATAGTTACGAATGCCTCGTCAATGCCTATAGTTCTCACAAAGCTTAATGATCTCTGATTGTATCTTTATTGTGCTGTTCACGTAGGGAACTTTTAGAGAATGTGTTGAGTTGTTGTATGCGTTATCCCGTCCAATTCAATAACTTAAGGAGAACTTGAAGGTTAATTTAAGCGGACCTAATTAACCTGGGGTGTTGAGTTTCATGTTTTATCGAAAGAACAACTGAAAATTGGTTTGTATGCAAGTGTGTCATGTGTGAAGAAGAACCCTCTAGCTAGCCCATCATCCATAAGTTTTACCAAATTCGTCCAAAAATCTGTTTTAGTTTACAATCTGTTTGTTTTGTTTTTAATTTCGTCAAAACCCAAAACCCCCTTTTACTCTCTTGTTTCAAAGTGTTCATAATCTGTTTTGTTTCTGTTTTTAAGCGTTTTGAGTCAAGCCAATACCCCATTTCCGTCCAAAGTAGTGTTTAGAGTCTAAAACTGCCCAGTTTGTATTTTTAGGCAGTTTTGAGTGTTTTTGTGCTGTTTTGAGTCTTTTGAGTTGTTTTAGTGTTTTAGAGTTTAGTTTTGCATTCTTTGAGTCTAGTTTAGTGTTTTAAACTTTGTTTTTATGTTTTTGAGTCAGTTTAGAGGTTTTAGCAAGCCCTCCTAATCCCCGGTCCAGAACGATCCCTACTTGCATCTGTATTACAATTGTCAACAAGAGGGTTTAATTTGTGTGCTGTTTTACATCGCATCAGGAAGCCAAATTTGTGTGTTTTCTCTAAGGACAAAGTATGCATGAAGGTGCATTTTGGAGCAAAATTGGGCTTGAAATGGATTGCATGCATATGGAGCGCAAGGAATGGACGAATTTGAAGTTCAAATGAGGCTAGGAATGTGTTTAAAAGTTGGAGAAATAAATTCAAGTCAAAGAAGATAAGGAATCAGCTACAAACATGGAACATTATCCAAACCTTATCGTATTGTATCCTAATTGATAGAAGCATATTTATGCGACTTAGTTAGTGTGTTTTCTTACATTTACTTAGTTATTTGTTGTTTATTATAGTGTCTTAAGTCATTTTCGTGTGTTTATAGGTCCTAGAAGCAAAGTTGGCAAAAAGATGCAATTTGGAGCATTTTAGAGCAGTTTTGGGCTTGGAATGGATATCACAAGTATGGAGCAAGATGGATGGACGAATTTGAAGTTCAAGAGAGGCTAGGAATGTGCAAAAGAGTTGAAGAAATAAATCCAAGTCAAAGAAGATAAGGAATCAGCTACAAAGAAGAAGAATTATCCAAAACATTATCCAAACTACCTTAACTTATCTTACCATGCCTTATCTTATCCTATCCTAATCCTTTCTTAACTTAATTCCTGCTGCAAAAGGGATTCAATTTCAGTTTCGGAGACCTAAAAACCTGATTTCTAGGAAGGTGCCGCACCTATCCCCTTCTAGAAACCCCAAAATCAGCCAAATAACACCATTTGTAGAAGTCCCTAAAAATCTGGCGACCCAAGCCTTCTAGATGCATGATCCAGCCGCACCTTTAGCCTAATTCCCTTTGGTTTTTGGTCTTCTAGATGTCCTATTTCCTGCTAGGATTACATAAACCCTTTCCCCTTAGGATTGTGTTTTATTTTCCTACACAAACTACATTTTGTAATCCTTTTCCTACACCATCTAATTGTGCCGCACCCTCCCTCTATATATTCACATATTTGCTGCACCATTCACCACCATCATCTCTCATTCACACATCTCTGCACTACCATTCAGCCATTCCTCATTGTGCCGCAACCTGCAAGCAAGGAAGGAAGGAATCTGGAGCGTTTTCTAGGTGTTTTCTATCTTTGTTCAATGTTTAATTTTATTTGTATTTGTTTGATTGCGAACATGAGGAACTAATTTCTTTATAGTTAGAGGCGAATTCAAAGCCATGGACATATGTTTTATATGAATTGATTTCCTCCAGTTATGATTTCATGAATTGTGAATGTGGTTTGCTTAACTGTTTTATTAAGAACTTGTTCTTGTGTGTTGATTAAGGATGCATACTTAGTTTGCATGCATGAATTTGATGCTAAAATATAAGGGAGTTTCACCTAATCGTTATGAACTTATATTTACAAGTAGTGGAGGTTGCTAGTCACGATCGCGTTAAGTAAATTCCTGGCAGGAGTGTCATGCTTTTCATAGTCACGAATGCCTTGTCAATGCTTATGATTTTCACAAAGCTTAATGATCTTTGTTTTGTGTCTCTATCATGCTTTTCATAGTTAGGGAGCTTAATAAAGAATAATTTGGGTTGTTGTATGCTTTTCTTCCAATTCAATGAGTCTAGGGAAATCTGATGATTAATTAGTTCTACACAATTAATTTGGGGCATTGTCATTCATGGTTTGTTGAAAGAATAACTGGAAATCAATTTATATGCATATGTTCATGTGTGGAGAAGGGCCCTCTAACTAGCCTTTCACCCTTCTTAATTCATCAAAATCGTTTTTCTAAAGTTTTCTATGCAAAGTTTCTGTTTTTAGTTTTAAATTCGTCAAAAACAAATCCCCCTTTATTTTGAAGTGTTAGATTAGTTAAAATCTGTTTTGATTTGTGTTTTTAAGTGTCTTCAGTCAAGTTAAAACCTTATTTTCGTCCAAAGTAGTGCTTAGAGTCCAAAACTGCCCAGTTTGTGTTTTTAGGCAGTTTTGAGTGTTTTTGTGCTGTTTTGAGTCTTTTGAGTTGTTTTAGTGTTTTACAATTTAGTCTTGCATTCTTTGAGTCTAGTTTAGTGTTTTAAACTTTGTTTTTACGTTTTTGAGTCAGTTTCAAGTGTTTAGCAATCCCTCCTAATCCCCGGTCCAGAACGATCCCTACTTATACATATACTACAACTGTCAAAAAGAGGGTTTAATTTGTGTGTCAAGTTAATTTTTGATGTGAAAATTAACTTGACACACAAATTAAACCCTATTGATGACAATTGTAGTAAAGATGCAAGTAGGGATCGTTCTAAGCCGGGGATTAACTAGGGATGCTAATCAACACAAATAAGACTCAAAAATGTAAAAACAAAGTTTAAAACACTAAACTAGACTCAAAGAATGCAAGACTAAATTCTAAAACACTAAAACAACTCAAAAGACTCAAAACAGCACAAAAACACTCAAAACTGCCTAAAAACACAAACTGGGCAGTTTTGAACTCTAAACACTACTTTGGACGAAAATAGACTTTAACTTGACTCAAGACACTTAAAAACACAAATCAAAACAGATTTTAACTAATATGACTCAACAAGTAAAGGGGGGTTTGTTTTTGAACGAATTTGAAAACAAAACAAGAAACTTAAAGTACTTAATGAAATCTGCACGAAATTGGGGACTTAGATGGGTGAATGGCTAGTTAGAGGGATCCTTATCCACACATAAACATATGCATACAATTTGATTCCCAGTTACTCTTTCGATAAACTATGAATGACAATGTTCCAAATTAATTGTATAGAACTAATTAATTCTCAGATTTCCCTAAGTTCATTGAATTGAATGGATAACGCATCACAACCAAATTATTCTTATCAAGTTCCCTAACTATGGAATACGCATGATAGAGATACATATCAAAGATCATTAAGTTCAATGGAAATCATAAACATTGACAAGGCATTCATAACTATGGAATACGCATGTTACTCCTGCCTAGGGTTTACTTAACACAATTGTGACTAGCAACCTTTACTACTTGTGAATATAAGTTCATAACGATTAGGTGAAATTCCCTTATATTCTAGCATCAAATTTATGCATGCAAATCAAGTGTCGACCCCCAACCCACATACATAAACAAGTTCTTAATAAGCACAGAAAAGTAAACCACATTCATACTTTATGAAATCGTAACTGGAGTGAATCAAATCATAAGAAACATATATTCATGGCTTCAAATTCCCCCTCTAACTAATAGGGGTTTAGTTCCTCATGACAGCAATTAAACAAAGAATACTGAATTGAAACATTAAAAACAAAGATAGACAACACCTAAGAACGCTCCAGCAGTAGTCACGACTTAGAGTGGCACCTTCTCCTTCCTTGAATAGCTGCGGCACAAGAGGGGTTTTCTGGGATTGGGTGGATAATATGGCACAGCAGGGGTAGGGGATATTTCTGGCGTGATTGGTTGTGTATGGAGGGTGGTGTGTACGGCAAAGGATTGATTAGTATATATATAGGCACCAAAACCCTAGGTGAATCAGATTGGGACTTCTAGAAAGCCAAATCCATTCAGAAATAGGCTCAAAACAATCAGATTTCCAATGGGAAAGGGCCTAAGGTGCGGCACAATAGGATAAGGAGGGATAAGGCTTCTAGAAAGCCTTGCAAGGCAAGGAAATCAGGTTTTCTGGAAAGCTAGGTGCGGCAAGGCTTAGGGTTTCTAGAAACTTAATTTAAATGTCCCGCAATCAGAAAATAAACCCTCATTGTACCAGGAATTGAATTAGAAAAGGATTAGGATAGGATAAGGTTTGTTAAGATAAGATAAGATAAGGTTGTTTGGATAATGTTTTGGATAATCCTCCTTCTTTTGAGCTGATTCCTTATCTTCAATGATTTGAATTTATTTCTCCAACCTTGAAACATATTCCTAACTCCATTTAGACTCCAAATTCGTCCATCTTCATGCCCATTGCTTGTGCTATCCATTCCAAGCCCAGATTTGCTCTAAAATGCTTCAAAATGCATCTTTTTGCCAACTTTGCTTCTTGGACCTAAAAACACACGAAAATGACTTTAAACACTATACTAAGCAACAAATAGCTAAGCAAATGCAAGGAAACACACTAACTAAATAGCATAAATATGCTCCTATCAAATTCCCCCACACTTAGCTTTTGCTAGTCCTCAAGCAAAACAAAACAAACAAAACGTAACCTAAACCTTCCAACGTTCACCTCAGGGATCTTCAATGATACATAACATGCCAAAGATCATTACTCCCACAGATTTTAGTTATCCCTACCCTTGAGCACATACTTAATCAAAGTTACCACACATTAGCTCGCATTTAATCAATTAAAACAACATTTTGAATGTAGTAACATGCCTTAGAGAATCCCTCAATTCCTTACTAGATATGCACTCAATCACACAGATTTTCTGACTACACTCCCTACACTAGTTATATGTGAGAAGATTGATGTAAACATGAAACTAATACTCACATATATGTATAACAAGAAAAGTAATTTCTGGAATGCATGTATAGATATGATCTCATGAATGGAATGCTACTACTTAGACGCGAGAACCAGGGACACCATATGCTCATACCAACCCCAAACTCCACATATTGAAACACACAACACTCAAGATTGAAGTATAGGGTTATAACGGGGCTAGGGGGTATTGGCTAACAAAGAAAGGTAAGGAAAACAAACGTTCTTAAAGCAATAGCAAGCAAAGCAATGAATATGACACTTAGAACTCCCATTCTTGAATGCAGCCGCACACTTTGAACACAAAGGGGAAGAAAACACATACTTAGGGCCAATTTCAACTTTTTGGACCCCTTCTTCAACAATCAACACTTGTGAGCTTTAATCTCACTTATTTTGAACACTTTTCATACTTTTTCACAACTTTTCTTTTCCTTTTCTTTTTCACACGAATTTTTTCTCTTCTTTTTTTCCTCTCTGCTTCTTCACCCGTGCCCTTGTTTGTCTTGTTGGCACACAATCAGACACATAAATCCCTTCCCCCACACTTGTTTTGCCGCCCAAATAACGAACAAAGGGAATTCATTCTTAGGTCATGCTTAGCTACGCCTTAAGAACAAGGGTAAGGATGGTCATAATCTAGGCTAGGTAAGGATAATGTGGGTAAACAAAGAACATAGGCTAAACAAGGCTCAAAAGGGTTAAACCTACAATACATATGCAAAGGGTTAGGCTTTTTGGCTCTGGTTTTAAACTAAACAACTTCATCTTGATTATGTGTTATGCTAATCAATTTCATGCTTTGAATGAAACGGGTATGAGTTCTAGTATTTGGAACTAAATGATGAAACGCCTTCTAAGTAGCAACCAAGCAAAGAATAATGAGATCATGCAACGACTTTAGAAAACAAAGAATGCACAGATTATTAACTCTCCAAAGAACGTTTTAAGCTCAAGTCTCTCAGGGTTGTAGCGTTAGTTTGAGTTACTTCCTTCAAGCATGTTACAAAAACTGATTTTATCCTTTTTTGTGATTACATGTGAATTCATGAATGTCAACTACAACCAAGCATAAACCAAAGAGTATATCAACTTTCATCCACGTTTGTAACTTTCTTTAACAGTTATGCAATTAAAAACCAAATCCTCATCATTGTGTTGGAAGGTACCCTAAGACACAAACAAACACACAAAAACAACTCTTTTTGGGTTTTTTCAAAACAATTTTTCAAATTTTTATGGTATTTTCGGATTTTCTTTTCAAAACACACTAAAACACACCAAAACAGCTTAAAAACACTTAAAAACACTGAAAACAACATTCAAAGTGATAGGTGATAAAAACCCACGAATTTCATGCAAAAAAAACACAAAAAACACTTTGTTACCCCCCCACACTTAAATCAAACATTGTCCTCAATGTTTCAAACATATACTCACAGAAAGCAAACAGCAATCAACACAACTAACTAACATAACAAAGATGGCAAAGGAAAAGCAATAAAGAGTAGGGTTTAGAAACGCAAATCTGGTTGTGGAGTCGGAGAGTTCCTAGGTCGTCTTTATTTGCATGGGTTGCCTCCCAAGAAGCGCTTGCTTTAACGTCTTCCAGCCGGACGAACCTTCCCTCTATTCTTCAATGGGGCTCACGGCATTAAGGGATATATCCTCCGTAATGTGCTCTTCAAAGTGCTCATAATATGGCTTCAATCGATGTCCATTCACTTTGAATTCTTGTTGCGTTTTTAAACTTTGAATTTGGACTGCACCATGAGGAAAAACATTAGTAACCACAAAAGGACCAATCCACTTAGAACGCAACTTACCTGGAAATAGACGAAGGCGAGAATTGAAAAGTAACACTTTCTGCCCTATAGAGAACAGCTTGCTACGAATCATCTTGTCATGGAATGCCTTTGTTTTCTCCTTGTAGATCCGTGCATTCTCATAAGCTTCATTCCTAATTTCTTCTAGCTCATTCAATTGAAGCTTTCTATGAAGACCTGCGGCATCAATGTCCATGTTGAATGTTTTGACAGCCCAATGTGCACGATGTTCTAACTCGACGGGAAGATGACATGGTTTCCCATAGACTAGCCGAAATGGGGACATTCCAATTGGGGTTTTATAGGCAGTGCGATATGCCCACAATGCATCATTCAAACGCAAGCTCCAATCCTTCCGAGTTGGCCCTACAGTTTTCTCCAAAATCTGCTTGATTTCTCTATTTGAAACCTCGGCTTGCCCACTGGTTTGAGGGTGATAAGGTGTTGAAACCTTATGCGTGACATTATACTTCTTGAGCAGCGCCTCAATGGTTCGATTGCAAAAATGGGAGCCCCCATCACTGATTAGGACTCTTGGCATTCCAAATCTAGCAAATATGTTAGTTCTAACAAAATCTGCAACCACTTTAGAATCATTAGTTCGGGTGGCTTTTGCTTCCACCCATTTTGACACATAATCCACAGCAAGCAAAATATAAAGGAAACCATGTGAGGAAGGGAAAGGACCCATGAAATCAATACCCCAAACATCAAAGATTTCAACACTCACTATGGGGTGTTGCGGCATTTGTTGTTTAGGACCTATATTGCCCGTTCTTTGACATCTATCACAAGTCATACAAAAAGTTCTAGCATCTCTAAAGATAGTAGGCCAATAAAATCCACATTCTAAAACTTTATGTGCTGTTCTTTGAGTACCAAAGTGACCTCCACATGCATAGGTGTGACAAAAAGTTAAAATTGAATTAAACTCAGAATCATGCACACACCTACGTAGAACCTGATCAGGGCAATATTTCCACAAATATGGGTCATCCCAAACATAAGAACGTGCATCCTTTTTAAGTTTATCACTTTGGTGCTTGTTTAGCTCTCTTGGAATGTGTTTAGACACCAAATAATTTACTACATCGGCATACCATGGCTCACTTACCTTGATGGACAGCAGCTGCTCATCTGGGAATGTCTCTTGGATAGGCACGGCATCCTCCTCATGCACCATACGGCTCAAGTGATCAGCCACCACGTTTTCACTCCCCTTCTTGTCCCGGATTTCAATATCGAATTCTTGGAGAAGAAGCATCCAGCGAATGAGTCTTGGTTTGGCCTCTTTCTTGGTGAACAAATACTTCAAAGCTGCATGGTCAGTGTAAATAATAACTTTAGTACCAAGTAGATAAGAACGAAACTTATCTAAAGCAAACACAACAGCAAGAAGTTCTTTTTCAGTGGTAGAGTAATTCAATTGTGCATCATTCAAGGTCCGAGATGCATAATAGATGACATGGGGCTTCTTGTCCTTCCTTTGTCCCAAAACAGCTCCTAATGCATAATCCGAAGCATCACACATAAGCTCAAAAGGAAGGCTCCAATCTGGTGGGACTATGATGGGGGCCGAAGTTAGCATCTCTTTGAGGTGGTTGAATGCCTTCTCACATTCCTCGTTGAAGTCAAAAGCTACATCTTTCTGGAGGAGACGGCAAAGAGGGTTTGAAATCTTTGAAAAGTCCTTGATGAATCGCCTATAGAATCCTGCATGTCCAAGAAAAGAACGAACCTCTCTAACCGAAGTAGGAGAGGGTAAGTAGCGTACAAGATCTATTTTTGATTTATCAACCTCAATTCCTCGTTCTGAAATGATATGACCTAAAACTATGCCTTGTTTTACCATAAAGTGACATTTTTCCCAATTCAAAACAAGGTTAGTTTCAATGCAACGTTTTAGAATCAAAGTGAGATTATCTAAGCACCCATCAAACGAATCCCCAAAAACACTAAAATCATCCATGAATACCTCAATAATCTTCTCCACAAAATCTGAAAAGATACTTACCATGCATCTTTGAAAGGTGGCAGGTGCATTGCATAAACCGAATGGCATGCGACGATAGGCAAAGGTACCAAAGGGGCACGTGAAAGTGGTCTTTTCTTGGTCATCCGGAGCTATAACAATCTGATTATATCCAGAGTACCCATCAAGAAAACAATAAAAAGAATGACCGGCTAACCTTTCAAGCATTTGATCAATGAACGGCAAAGGGAAGTGGTCCTTCCTCGTGGTGGCGTTTAGCTTCCTATAGTCAATGCACACTCTCCAACCTGTTTGGGTACGTGTGGGCACAAGTTCATTCTCGGCATTCTTCACCACAGTGACTCCGGATTTCTTTGGAACACATTGCACCGGTGAAACCCAACGGCTATCTGAGATTGGATAAATTACTCCACAATCAAGAAGCTTTATAATCTCCTTCTTCACAACTTCCATCATTGGAGGGTTGAGTCGGCGTTGAGCCTCTCGAGTTGGTTTAGCCCCCTCCTCTAGAAGTATGCGATGCATGCATGTTGTAGGGCTAATCCCCCTAATATCGGCCAATGTCCATCCAATGGCTGTTTTGTGCTCTTTCAACACCTGAATTAACTTTCCTTCCTCTGTTGCCGTGAGTGTGGAGGATACAATGACGGGCAATGTCTCGTTATCTCCCAAAAAGACGTACTTCAAATGATCCGGCAATGGTTTAAGCTCAAGTACGGGTGCCTGAATCACTGAGGGTAACAACTTGTTAGTAGAAATTGGAATTGAAATTGGTTCTGAAGGCTTACCATGGTGCTGAGGTAGTGACTCTAGGGCAGCCACCATCTCGGCCTCTTCTTCACTTATAGGCACGGCAACATTGGGTTTTTGCCCAATTCCTTGTGCAATTGTTGATTCAAGGGGGTCCCTATCCAAGGAATCAAGGTAATCCTGCGCCAATTCATCGAATATATCAATAGCAAAACAAGAATGATTTTCTTTAGGAAATTTAATAGTTTCAGCAAGATTGAAATCAATAACTTCCCCATCAAATTCCATTGTCAACGTCCCTTTGAACACATCGATCTTGGTGCGGGCTGTTTTCATGAAAGGTCTCCCAAGGAGGATCGGCAATGGGGTAGAATGGGGTGTATCCTCCATGTCAAGCACATAAAAATCCGCTGGAAAAATCAGATTTCCAACCTGCACCAAAACATCTTCCAAAACTCCTTTTGGATATGCATTAGAACGATCGGCTAATTGGATAATAACACCATCATTTTTAAGCTCTCCTAAATTCATAGATGCATAAATAGAGTATGGCATGACATTTATAGATGCACCTAAGTCTAACATGGCATGTTCAAACTTAGTACTACCAATAACGCAAGGAATTGTAAAACTACCCGGATCTTTGCATTTAGGGGGTAATTTCCTTTGTAAAACAGCAGAGACATTCTCACTTACTTGAACCACTTCTTTGTTAGAAATCCTTCTCCTTGTTGTACAAAGCTCTTTCAAAAACTTAGCATACCTTGGGACTTGCTTTATTGCATCAAGGAGTGGGATATTGACTTGAACTTTCCGGAATGTCTCTAGAATGTCTTTTTCAGCATCCTCTTTCTTTGATTGCCGCAACCTGCCAGGAAAGGGCACAATTAGTGGAGTAGAGCTTGAAGAATTCATATTGGAACTTACCTTGATGGTTGAGGACGGTCTAGAAGTGGGAATTGGCTGCGGCAAGGATTGTGCATTCCTTGCCGTGGGTTTGGGTGCTTCATCCTCCTCCAATTGCAGCTTCTTGTCCTCTTCTTGACTTGATCTAGATGGTTGTGAATCAGTTCCAACCTGCTTACCACTTCTCAACGTGATTGCTTGGGCAGTTTCAAATCCTCCCTTAGGGTTAACAATGGTTGAACTAGGCAATCTGCCTTGTTCTCGGAATTGGCCCATGAATTCAGCCATTTGACCCATTTGTTTCTTCAATTCATCCACCTCTTTAACTTGATGTTTTATGCTCTGCATGTCCTGCGTTAAAGAGGTTAGTGCTTGAAGAATTTTATCATTATTTAACGACGAACCTGAATTGGTTTGGGCCGAAGTTGGGTGAGGTTGTGGGGCTGCATACGGCTTTGGAAACATCCCAGGGGGCTGTCTAATTCCACTTTGTGGCTGTGCTTGCTGAGAATCCCTCCACTTGAAGTTTGGATGATCTCTCCATCCCGGATTGTATGTGTTTGAGTATGGGTCGTGTCTTTGTTGGGTTTGGCCTTGGAAACCCACGGCTTGGGCAGTTTCCCAACCCCCATTCTCAATCAATTGAGGGCATTGATCGTTGAGATGTCCCTGCATAGAACACACTCCACATATGGCCGGCCCTTGTGCTTTGTTTCCATCCACAACCTGTGACAAAAGAAGAGTGAGATTAGCCATTTGAGATTGTAATTCTGAAATTGCATTTACCTCATTCACTTGTTGTTGCCGTGGCCCTTCTCTCTGTCCAACTCCTTCGTATTGTTGCGCATTCAAGGCTCGATTTGCAATTAGAGTTTTGGCAGCCACGGGTGTTTTGTCAACCAAAGCTCCTCCCGCTGAAGCATCAAGCATTTGTCTCTCAATGGGGAGAAGTCCTTCATAGAAATATTGGAGGAGAAGCTCTTCCTTCATTTGGTGTTGTGGACAAGAAGCAACAAGCGCCTTGAACCGCTCATAATAGGCTGGAAACGATTCCCCTTGGCTTTGTTGAATGCCACTTATCTTTTTCCTCAAGAGAATGACTCTTGAAGTTGGGAAAAATTTCTCTAAGAATGCGCGCTTCATGCTTTCCCACGAAGTAACGGTTCCAGGTGCTAGTTCGTAGAGCCAATCCTTAGCCTTTTCCAAAAGAGAGAATGGAAAGGCTTTCATCTTCAATATACTCCCATCAACATTGACAGGGGTCATGCTTGAACAAACCACTTCAAATTCCTTCAAGTGCTTGTTTGGATCTTCCATGGACAACCCGTGGAATTTGGGGATGTGGTGCAACAAGCTAGACTTTAATTCAAACTCATCAGTTTTGCCTTGAGCCGCCCTAGGATATTGAATGCATAAAGGGGTCGCATCGTCCAATCCCGAGGCTGAAAGTTCTTTGATTGTTCGGTTATCTGCAGCCATGTCGTGCTCCTCTTCCAAATCTTCTTCAATTTCAACTTCAGATTCGGAATTAGAACTTGAACTAAGTAGATCAGGTTCTGGGTGCTTCCTCTTCCTTCTCAAATCTCGCTCAAAATCGTCGTTAAACTCCAAGATATGTGCGTGAACGGGTTGAGAACTTCGAGTCATACACTAGTACCTAAAACAAAGAAAACAAAACAAATCAGAAAACTAAGCAAAACAGAAACAAAAACAAGTTAAAATACACGGCAGAAACTAGGGAGATTAGCAAGTTTGCTAATCCCCGGCAACGGCGCCAAAATTTGATGTGAAAATTAACTTGACACACAAATTAAACCCTATTGATGACAATTGTAGTAAAGATGCAAGTAGGGATCGTTCTAAGCCGGGGATTAACTAGGGATGCTAATCAACACAAATAAGACTCAAAAATGTAAAAACAAAGTTTAAAACACTAAACTAGACTCAAAGAATGCAAGACTAAATTCTAAAACACTAAAACAACTCAAAAGACTCAAAACAGCACAAAAACACTCAAAACTGCCTAAAAACACAAACTGGGCAGTTTTGAACTCTAAACACTACTTTGGACGAAAATAGACTTTAACTTGACTCAAGACACTTAAAAACACAAATCAAAACAGATTTTAACTAATATGACTCAACAAGTAAAGGGGGGTTTGTTTTTGAACGAATTTGAAAACAAAACAAGAAACTTAAAGTACTTAATGAAATCTGCACGAAATTGGGGACTTAGATGGGTGAATGGCTAGTTAGAGGGATCCTTATCCACACATAAACATATGCATACAATTTGATTCCCAGTTACTCTTTCGATAAACTATGAATGACAATGTTCCAAATTAATTGTATAGAACTAATTAATTCTCAGATTTCCCTAAGTTCATTGAATTGAATGGATAACGCATCACAACCAAATTATTCTTATCAAGTTCCCTAACTATGGAATACGCATGATAGAGATACATATCAAAGATCATTAAGTTCAATGGAAATCATAAACATTGACAAGGCATTCATAACTATGGAATACGCATGTTACTCCTGCCTAGGGTTTACTTAACACAATTGTGACTAGCAACCTTTACTACTTGTGAATATAAGTTCATAACGATTAGGTGAAATTCCCTTATATTCTAGCATCAAATTTATGCATGCAAATCAAGTGTCGACCCCCAACCCACATACATAAACAAGTTCTTAATAAGCACAGAAAAGTAAACCACATTCATACTTTATGAAATCGTAACTGGAGTGAATCAAATCATAAGAAACATATATTCATGGCTTCAAATTCCCCCTCTAACTAATAGGGGTTTAGTTCCTCATGACAGCAATTAAACAAAGAATACTGAATTGAAACATTAAAAACAAAGATAGACAACACCTAAGAACGCTCCAGCAGTAGTCACGACTTAGAGTGGCACCTTCTCCTTCCTTGAATAGCTGCGGCACAAGAGGGGTTTTCTGGGATTGGGTGGATAATATGGCACGGCAGGGGTAGGGGATATTTCTGGCGTGATTGGTTGTGTATGGAGGGTGGTGTGTACGGCAAAGGATTGATTAGTATATATATAGGCACCAAAACCCTAGGTGAATCAGATTGGGACTTCTAGAAAGCCAAATCCATTCAGAAATAGGCTCAAAACAATCAGATTTCCAATGGGAAAGGGCCTAAGGTGCGGCACAATAGGATAAGGAGGGATAAGGCTTCTAGAAAGCCTTGCAAGGCAAGGAAATCAGGTTTTCTGGAAAGCTAGGTGCGGCAAGGCTTAGGGTTTCTAGAAACTTAATTTAAATGTCCCCCAATCAGAAAATAAACCCTCATTGTACCAGGAATTGAATTAGAAAAGGATTAGGATAGGATAAGGTTTGTTAAGATAAGATAAGATAAGGTTGTTTGGATAATGTTTTGGATAATCCTCCTTCTTTTGAGCTGATTCCTTATCTTCAATGATTTGAATTTATTTCTCCAACCTTGAAACATATTCCTAACTCCATTTAGACTCCAAATTCGTCCATCTTCATGCCCATTGCTTGTGCTATCCATTCCAAGCCCAGATTTGCTCTAAAATGCTTCAAAATGCATCTTTTTGCCAACTTTGCTTCTTGGACCTAAAAACACACGAAAATGACTTTAAACACTATACTAAGCAACAAATAGCTAAGCAAATGCAAGGAAACACACTAACTAAATAGCATAAATATGCTCCTATCAATTTTCACATCAAATTTTGGCGCCGTTGCCTGGGATTAGCAAACTTGCTAATCCCTTGTTTGCCGTGTGTTTTGTTTTACTTTGTTTTCTGATTTTGTTTTGTTTTCTTGTTTTAGGTACTAGTTTATGACTCGAAGTTCTCAAACAGTTCGTGAGCATATCTTGGAGTTTGACGACGATTTTGAACGAACATTGAGAAGGAAGAGGAGGCATCCAGAACCTAGTGAACCTAGTTCAAGCTCAGAGGCCGAATCTGAATTTGAAGAAGAAGAAGAACAAGCCATGGCTATGGATAATCGTACAATCAAGGAACTTTCAGCCTCGGGGTTGGCCAATGCCGCACCCCTTTGCATTCAATACCCCGCGGCTGCTCAAGGCAAGACCGATGAGTTCGAATTGAAGTTAAGCTTGTTGCACCACATTCCTAAATACCATGGGATGTCCATGGAAGACCCAAACAAGCATCTTAAGGAGTTCAAAGTGGTTTGTTCGAGCATGGCACCCATAAATGTCGATGGGAGCATTTTGATGAAGAAGGCCTTTCCATTCTCTCTTTTGGAAAAGGCTAAAGATTGGCTTTATGAATTAGCACCCGGAACGGTCACTTCTTGGGAAAGCATGAAGAGGGCGTTTTTAGAGAAGTTCTTCCCCACTTCGAGAGTCATTCTCTTGAGGAAGAAAATTAGTGGAATTCAACAAAGCCAAGGAGAGACATTCCCAGCATACTATGAGCGTTTTAAAGCCCTTGTCGCCTCATGTCCTCAACATCAAATGAAAGAAGAGCTTCTACTTCAATACTTCTATGAAGGACTTCTTCCCATTGAGCGACAAATGCTAGATGCTTCAGCGGGAGGTGCATTGGTTGACAAAACACCAATGGCTGTGAAGACCCTAATTGCCAACCGAGCATTGAATGCACAACAATATGAGGGACTTGGACAAAGAGAGTCCCCACGGCAGCAAGTCCATGAGGTAAGTTCCAATTCCGACATTCAAACTCAATTAGCTAACCTTACTTCGATTGTGACTCAGATGGCCGAAGGAATGAAGATACAAGGACCAAGTGTTTGTGGCGTGTGTTCTATGCAAGGACATCTCACTGACCAATGCCCTCAATTGATTGAGAATGGAGGCTGGGAATCTACCAATGCCATGGGTTTTGGGAGCCAAAATCAGCCACGCAATGATCCGTACTCCAACACATACAATCCGGGCTGGAGAGATCATTCAAATTTCAAGTGGAGGGAACCTCAACAACCTCAACAACAAGGTGGATTTAGGCAGCAACCTCCAGGGTTCTATTCAAAACCATACGTGCCTACACAACCCCAAGCACAACCTGGCCAAACCAAATCAGGTTTGTCCGTTGATAATGATAGAATTCTTCAAGTACTAACCTCTTTGACGCAGGACATACAGAGCATAAAGAATCAAGCTAAAGAGGTGGATGATTTAAAGAAACAAATGGGGCAGATGGCGGAGTTCATAGGACAATTCCGAGAACAAGGCAAACTTCCTAGCTCAACCATTGTGAATCCAAAAGGAGGATTTGAATTTGCCAAAGCCATTATATTGAGAAGTGGTAAGGAACTTGGAGACCATTCGAAAGTATCTCAACAAGGCCACCAAGAGGATAACAAACTGATGCAACAAGAAGAAGGGAATGAGGAAGCCACGGCAAGGAAGAAAGAAACAATGCTGCAGCCTTCAAATGCACCTATGCCGTATCCTACACCCAAGGTAAGTCCAAAATCAAATTCTTCAAGTTCTATTCCACTAAATGCACCCTTTCCTAGCAGGTTTAGGCAACCAAAGAAGGAAGAGAACGAGAAAGACATTATGGAAATGTTTAGGAAAGTGCAAGTCAATATACCTCTCCTTGATGCAATTAAGCAAGTTCCAAGGTACGCTAAGTTTTTGAAAGAACTTTGTACAACAAGGAGGAGAATTTCGAACAAAGAAGTTGTCCAGGTAAGTGAAAATGTCTCTGCTGTTTTACAAAGGAAATTACCCCCTAAATGCAAAGATCCGGGTAGTTTTACAATTCCTTGCGTTATTGGCAATACTAAGTTTGAACATGCTATGTTAGACTTAGGAGCTTCAATTAATGTCATGCCTTACTCAATTTTCGCATCTATGAATTTAGGAGAGCTTAAAAACGATGGTGTTATAATTCAATTAGCCGATCGTTCTAACGCATATCCGAAAGGAGTTTTGGAAGATGTCTTGGTGCAGGTGGATAACTTGATATTCCCAGCAGATTTCTATGTTTTAGAGATGGAGGAGTCGCCCAATATCACCCCATTGCCGATCCTACTTGGGAGACCCTTCATGAAAACAGCACGCACCAAGATCGACGTGTTCAAAGGGACTTTAACAATGGAATTTGATAGGGAAGTGATTGATTTCAATCTTTCTGAAACTATTAAATATCCTAAAGACGATCATTCTTGTTTTTCTATTGATGCATTTGATTTATTGGCTCAGGAATTCCTTGACTCATTAGATGAAGATCCCCTTGAAACAAGAATTGCACAAGGAATTGGAATGAAGCCCAATCTGGCCGTACCTAGTGAAGAACAAGCCGAGATTGTGGCTGCCTTTGACTCATTGCCACGACATCATGGTACGTCTCCTAACCCAATTCCAATTCCCGTTTCTACTAATACGATGTTACCCTCTATGATTCAGGCCCCTATTCTTGAACTTAAGCCATTGCCGGATCATTTAAAGTGCGTCTTCTTAGGAGATGAAGAGACGTTGCCCGTCATTGTCTCTGCATCACTCACGGCAACAAAGGAGGAGAAGTTGATTCGGGTGTTGAAAGAGCACAAAACAGCCATTGGTTGGACATTGGCATCGCATACTTCTAGAGGAGGGGGCTAAACCAACTCGAGAGGCTCAACGCCGACTCAACCCTCCAATGATGGAAGTTGTGAAGAAGGAGATTATCAAGCTTCTCGATTGTTGAGTGATCTATCTAATTTCGGATAGCCGTTGGGTTTCACCGGTTCAAGTTGTTCCAAAGAAATTCGGAGTCACTGTGGTGAAGAATGCCGAGAATGAGCTTGTACCAACCCGTATCCAAACAGGTTGGAGAGTGTGTATCGATTATAGGAAGCTCAACGCCACCACAAGGAAGGACCACTTCCCTTTGCCGTTCATTGATCAAATGCTTGAAAGGTTAGCCGGTCATTCTTTTTATTGTTTTCTTGATGGTTATTCGGGATATAATCAAATTGTCATAGCTCCGGACGACCAAGAAAAGACCACCTTCACGTGTCCATTTGGTACCTTTGCCTATCGTCGCATGCCATTTGGTTTATGCAATGCACCTGCCACATTCCAAAGACGCATGGTAAGTATCTTTTCAGATTATGTTGAGAAGATTATTGAGGTATTCATGAATGATTTTAGCGTCTTTGGTGATTCGTTTGACGGTTGTTTGGAAAATCTCACATTAATCTTAAAACGATGCATTGAAACCAACCTTGTTTTAAATTGGGAAAAATGTCACTTTATGGTTACGCAAGGCATAGTTTTAGGGCTATCATTTCAGAAAGGGGAATTGAGGTTGATAAATCGAAAATAGATCTTGTACGCTACTTACCCTCTCCTACTTCGGTTAGAGAGGTTCGTTCTTTTCTTGGACATGCAGGATTTTATAGGCGATTCATCAAGGATTTTTCAAAGATTTCTCAACCTTTGTGCCGTCTCCTTCAAAAGGAAGTGGCTTTCAAGTTTGACGAGGAATGTGAGAAGGCGTTCAACCAACTCAAAGAGATGCTAACCACGGCACCAATCATTATGCCACCAGATTGGAGTCTTCCGTTTGAGCTAATGTGCGATGCTTCCGACTATGCATTAGGGGCTGTCTTAGGACAGAGGAAGGACAAAAATCTGCACGTCATCTACTATGCCTCAAGGACCTTGAACGATGCTCAATTGAACTACTGATGTGAGAATTACTTGACACTCAAATTAAAACCCTATCGACGTAGTATATGAAAGTAGGGATCGTTTAAGGCCGGGGATTAGAAGGGATGCTAATCTATACAAATTAAACTCTAAAACACTAAAACTGGGCTCTAGACAATGAAAACAGGTACTATGGGTCAATCTGAACGAATTTTAACTCTAGACAACCTAAAACAACCTAACTTGACTCAAATAACACAAAACAAACTTAAAACAACAAATAAAACTCAACTAGGCAGATTCTAGACACTAGAGACTCAAAACAGGCTAAATAGACTCAAAACAACAAAACTAACTTAAACAGACTCAAAACAGGTTCTAAGGGGTGAATTGGATGACTTTTGGACTAGTTAGACTCAAAACACTAAAAGGGGACAGATTTGGACGAATTTAAACAAACTAAGACTCAATTAAGAACTATGGGGTTTTTTGGACGATTTAAGCAAAACTAAGCAGATTTAAGCAAACAAAGTAAATTGAAAGAGATAAAGGTGAATTCAGGGGTGAAAACTAGTTAAAGGGTTCTTCTCCACACATGAACATATGCATACGAATTGATTTCCAGTTATTCTTTCGATAAACCATGAATGACAATGCTTCGAATTAATTGTATTGCACTAATTAATTCCCAGATTTCCCTAAGTTCATTGAATTGAATGGATAACGCATCACAACCAAATTATTCTTATCAAGTCCCCTAACTATGGAATACGCATGATAGAGATACATATCAAAGATCATTAAGTTCCATGGAAACCATAAACATTGACAGGGCATTCATAACTATGGAATACGCATGTTACTCTTGCCTAGGATTTACTTAACACAATTGTGACTAGCAATTTTTACTACTTGTGAATATAAGTTCATAACGATTAGGTGAAATTCCCTCATATCCTAGCATCAAATTTATGCATGTAAACTAAGTAGGCCTCCTTAATCAACACACAAGAACAAGTTCTTCATAAAACAGATAAGTAAATCACATTCATAATTTATGAAACAATAACTGAAGGTAATCAATTCATATCAAACATATGTCCATGGCTTTGAATCCACCTCTAACTAAAACGAAATTAGTTCCACATGTTCAACATAATTGAAAAGCAAGTTAAATTAAACATAGAAACGAAACAAGAGAAGAAAGAACTCCTCCCTCTCTAATGGAAGCCACAGCAAGGCCTTGTCTTCCCTTCTCTGCAGCAAAATATGGATTTCTGAATGTATATGGGGGTGTAGAATTCGTATGGATGGGTGGTGGTCTGCGGCAAGGCTTGGAAATATGTATATATAGCATGGCAAACCCTAGGGGAATCAGTTTAGGACTTGGACTCAGCATAAGCAAGGGATTAGGACCCTAGGTGCGGCAGAATATGTAGGAAAAAGGATTTGTGGTCCAATTAATTTCTGAAAAGGATTTGTAGAACCCAAATCCACAAGGAAAAGTCCTAACAATCAGAATCCAAGAGGGAAAGGGCCTTAAAACCCACGGCACAAAGGGATAAGGGCAGGGAATGCCTTGCAAGGCAAGGAAAAGACCTTCTAGAAAGGAGGGAGACGCCAGATTTTTAGGCTTCTAGAGAGAATGTGTTTCTGGGCAGATTTTGGGGTTTCTAGAAGAGTTTGGGGCGCCACTTTTGTAGGGGAATGGATAGGACTTCTAGAAATCAGGTTTTAAGTCCCCTAAACTGAAGAAAACAGGTTAGGATAAGATTAGGATAAGATAAGGTAAGATAAGATAAGGATTGGGTAAGATAAGATAAGATAAGGTTGTTTGGATAATGTTTTGGATAATTCTCCTTCTTTTGAGCTGATTCCTTATCTTCTTTATCTTCAATTTCTTTCTTCCATCTTCTTAGCTGATTTCAAGCCTTTATATCTTCAATTTCGTCCATCAACTTGCCTCCATGCTTGCACTACCCAATCTTGGCCCTAAAATGCTCTAGAGTGCTCCAAATTGCTTCTTTTTGCCATCTTGACACTTTGAACCTACAAATACACGAAAATAGCTTAAAATACTAAATTAACTAAGAACTAACAACGTAAATGCATGAAAACAAGCTAACTAAGTCGCATAAATATGCTCCTATCAACTACTCTACGACGGAAAAAGAACTTCTTGCCGTTGTCTTTGCTTTAGATAAGTTTCGTTCATATTTACTTGGTACTAAAGTCATTATTTACTCTGATCATGCAGCTTTAAGATACTTACTTATGAAGAAGGAGGCTAAACCAAGGCTTATTCGATGGATGCTCCTACTTCAAGAGTTCGATATCGAAATCCGGGACAAGAAAGGAGTTGAAAACGTAGTGGCTGACCACCTAAGCAGATTGGTGAGAGAAGAAGACCCAATTCCCATCCCTGAGACGTTTCCAGATGAGCAGCTGCTGACCATTAAGGTAAGTATGCCATGGTATGCCGATTTAGTTAATTATTTGGTTACTAAACAAGTTCCAAGCACCCTAAACAAGCAACAAGGTGATAAATTGAAAAAAGAGGCACGGTTTTATGTTTGGGATGATCCATACTTGTGGAAGTACTGCCCTGATCAGATTATACGTAGGTGTGTGCATAATTCAGAGTTTAACTCAATTTTGACTTTCTGTCACACTTATGCATGCGGGGGACACTTTGGCACACAACGCACAGCCCTTAAAGTGTTAGAATGTGGGTTTTATTGGCCTACGATCTTTAAGGATGCTAGAACTTTTTGTGTGACGTGTGATCGTTGCCAAAGAATGGGAAATATAGGCCCAAAGGACCAAATGCCGCAAACCCCTATCTTTACTGTCGAAATTTTTTATGTTTGGGGTATTGATTTTATGGGTCCTTTTCCTTCATCTCATGGTTTTACATATATTCTACTTGCGGTTGATTATGTCTCGAAGTGGGTGGAAGCAAAAGCCACCCGCACTAATGATTCTAAAGTGGTTGCAGATTTTGTTAGAACTAACATATTTGCTAGATTTGGAATGCCAAGATTTCTTATCAGTGATGGGGGTTCACACTTTTGCAATCGAACCATTGAGGCGCTACTCAAGAAATATAATGTCACGCATAAGGTGGCAACACCTTATCATCCTCAAACCAGTGGGCAAGCCGAGGTCTCAAATAGAGAAATCAAGCAGATTTTGGAGAAGACAGTTGGGCCAACGAGGAAGGATTGGAGTTTGCGCTTGAATGACGCACTGTGGGCGTATCGTACGGCCTACAAAACACCCCTTGGGATGTCCCCATTTCGGCTCATCTATGGGAAACCATGCCATCTTCCCGTTGAATTAGAACACAAGGCGCATTGGGCAGTCAAAACCTTCAATATGGACATAGATGCCGCTGGAGTTCATAGGAAGCTTCAATTGAACGAGCTTGAGGAGATTAGGAATGAAGCTTACGAGAATGCGCGAATTTACAAAGAGAAGACGAAGGCTTTTCATGACAAGATGATTCGAACCAAAACGTTCTCCAAGGGGCAGAAAGTTTTACTTTTCAATTCCCGTCTTTGATTATTTCCAGGTAAGTTACGTTCTAGGTGGATTGGACCGTTTGTTATTACTAATGTTTTTTCTCATGGTGCAGTTCAAATCCAAAGTTTGAAGACGGGGCACGAATTCATGGTGAACGGCCATCGTTTGAAGCCCTACTATGAGCACTTTGAAGAGCACATTGTGGAGGACAAAACCCTTAATGCCGTGGGCCCCATTGAAGAATAGATGGAAGGTTCGTCCGGCTGGAAGACGTTAAAGCAAGCGCTTCTTGGGAGGCAACCCATGCAAATAAAGAAGACCTAGGAACTCTCCGGCTCCATAACCAGATTTGCGTTTCTAAACTCTACTCTTTATTGCTTTTACTTTGCTATATTTGTCATGTTTGTTAGTTGTGTTGTTTGCTTGCTTGTGTGTGAGTCTATGTTTGAAACATTGAGGACAATGTTTGGTTTAAGTATGGGGGGGGTAAACAAGTGTTTTCATTGAAAAATTCGTGGGTTTTTATCACCTATCACTTCTAAGGTTGTTTTTCACTGTTTTTGAGTGTTTTTAGTGTGTTTTGAAGTGTTTTTATGTGTCTTGAAAGAGAAATACGAAAATTTACAAAAACAAATTTTGAAAAAGTTTTGAAAACCCAAAAAGTGCCGTTTTTGTGTGTTTGTGTCTTAGGGTACCTTCCAACACAATGATGAGGATTTGGTTTTTAATTGCATGATTGTTAAAGAAAGTTACAAACATGGATTGAAGTTTGATATGCTCTTTGGTTTATGCTTGGTTATAGTTGACATTCATGAATTCACATGTAATCACAAAAAGGATGAAATCAGTTTTTGTAACATGCTTGAAGGAAGTAACTCAACATAACGCTACAACCCTGAGAGACTTGAGCCTATACGTTCTTTGGAGAGTTAAAAATCTGTGTATTTGTTGTTTTCTAAAGTCATTGCATGATCTCATCATTCTTTGCTTGGTTGCTACTTAGAATGCATTTCATTATTTAGATCCAAATACTAGAACTTATACCCATTTCATTCAAAGCATGAAATTGATTAGCATAACAAATAACAAGATGAAGTTGTTTAGTTTAAAACCAGAGCCAAAAAGCCTAACCCTTTGCATATGTATTGTAGGTTTAGCCCCTTTGAGCCATATGTAGCCTATTTTCTTTGTTAGCCTACATTATCCTTACCTAGCCTAGATTAGGACCATCCATACCTTTGTTCTTAAGGCGTAGTGAAGCATGACCTAGAGTGAATTCCCTTTGTTTGTTATTAGGCAGCAAATAAGTGTGGGGGAAGGTTTTTAGTGGTTTTGTGTGCCAAAATATCCAGAAGGGCACGGGTAGAAAAGAAAAAAAAAAAAAAAAAAAAAAAAGAAGAAAATTCGTGAGAAAAAGAAAAGAAAAAGAAAAGTACGTGAAAAAGTGTGAAAAGTGTTCAAAACGAGTGAAAAAGCTCACAAGTGTTGGTTGTTGAAGAAAGGGTCCAAAAAGTTGAATTCGGCCCTAAGTATGTGTGATCTTCCCCTTTATGTTCAAAGTTTGTTTTTTGCGTTTAAAAAGGGAGTTCTAAGTGTCATATTCATCACTTTGCTTGCTATTGCTTTAAGAACGTTTGTTTTCCTTACCTTTCTTTGTTAGCCAATACCCTTAGCCCCGTTACAACCCTATACTTCAATCTGGAGTGTTATGTGTTTCAATATGTGGAGTTTGAATTTGGTATGAGCATATGGTATCCCTGGTTCTCGTGTCTAAGTAGTGGCATTCCATTCATAAGATCATATATATACATGCATTCCAGAAATTGCTTTCTTTGTTATATACATATGTGAGTGTTTAGTTTTCATATTTACATCAATCTTCTCACATATACCTAGTGTAGGGAGTGTAGTCAGAAAATCTGTGTGAAAATAAGAGTGCATATCTAGTGAGGAATTGAGGGATTCTCTAAGGCATGTTACTACATTCAAAATGTTGTTTTAATTGATTGGATGCGAGCTAGTGTGTGGTAACTTTGATTAAGTATGTGCTCGAGAGTAAGGATAACTAAAATCTATGTAAGTAATGATTTTTAACGTGTTATGTACCATTGGAAATCCCTGAGGTAACATTGGAAGGTTTAGGTTTTGTTTTGTTTGTTTTGTTTTGCTCGAGGACTAGCAAAAGCTAAGTGTGGGGGAATTTGATAGAAGCATATTTATGCAACTTAGTTAGTGTGTTTTCTTGCATTTACTTAGTTATTTGTTGTTTATTATAGTGTCTTAAGTCATTTTCGTGTGTTTATAGGTCCTAGAAGCAAAGTTGGCAAAAAGATGCAATTTGGAGCATTTTAGAGCAGTTTTGGGCTTGGAATGGATATCACAAGTATGGAGCAAGATGGATGGACGAATTTGAAGTTCAAGAGAGGCTAGGAATGTGCAAAAGAGTTGAAGAAATAAATCCAAGTCAAAGAAGATAAGGAATCAGCTACAAAGAAGAAGAATTATCCAAACTACCTTATCTTATCCTTATCTTATCCTTATCTTATCTTACCATGCCCTATCTTATCCTATCCTAATCCTTTATTAACTTAATTCCTGCTGCAAAAGGAATCAGCTAAAAACCTGATTTCTAGGAACCTTATCCCCTCCTACAAAGGTGCCGCACCTATCCCCTTCTAGAAACCCCAAAATCAGCCAAATAACACCCTTTCTAGAAGTCCCTAAAAATCTGGCGACCCAAGCCTTCTAGATGCATGATCCAGCCGCACCTTTAGCCTAATTCCCTTTGGTTTTTGGTCTTCTAGATGTCCTATTTTCTGCTAGGATTACATAAACCCTTTCCCCTTAGGATTGTGTTTTATTTTCCTACACAAACTACATTTTGTAATCCTTTTCCTACACCATCTAATTGTGCCGCACCCTCCCTCTATATATTCACATATTTGCTGCACCATTCACCACCATCATCTCTCATTCACACATCTCTGCACTACCATTCAGCCATTCCTCATTGTGCCGCAACCTGCAAGCAAGGAAGGAAGGAATCTGGAGCGTTTTCTAGGTGTTTTCTATCTTTGTTCAATGTTTAATTTTATTTGTATTTGTTTGATTGCGAACATGAGGAACTAATTTCTTTATAGTTAGAGGCGAATTCAAAGCCATGGACATATGTTTTATATGAATTGATTTCCTCCAGTTATGATTTCATGAATTGTGAATGTGGTTTGCTTAACTGTTTTATTAAGAACTTGTTCTTGTGTGTTGATTAAGGATGCATACTTAGTTTGCATGCATGAATTTGATGCTAAAATATAAGGGAGTTTCACCTAATCGTTATGAACTTATATTTACAAGTAGTGGAGGTTGCTAGTCACGATCGCGTTAAGTAAATTCCTGGCAGGAGTGTCATGCTTTTCATAGTCACGAATGCCTTGTCAATGCTTATGATTTTCACAAAGCTTAATGATCTTTGTTTTGTGTCTCTATCATGCTTTTCATAGTTAGGGAGCTTAATAAAGAATGATTTGGGTTGTTGTATGCTTTTCTTCCAATTCAATGAGTCTAGGGAAATCTGATGATTAATTAGTTCTACACAATTAATTTGGGGCATTGTCATTCATGGTTTGTTGAAAGAATAACTGGAAATCAATTTATATGCATATGTTCATGTGTGGAGAAGGGCCCTCTAACTAGCCTTTCACCCTTCTTAATTCATCAAAATCGTTTTTCTAAAGTTTTCTATGCAAAGTTTCTGTTTTTAGTTTTAAATTCGTCAAAAAGAAATCCCCCTTTATTTTGAAGTGTTAGATTAGTGAAAATCTGTTTTGATTTGTGTTTTTAAGTGTCTTGAGTCAAGTTAAAACCTTATTTTCGTCCAAAGTAGTGTTTAGAGTCCAAAACTGCCCAGTTTGTGTTTTTAGGCAGTTTTGAGTGTTTTTGTGCTGTTTTGAGTCTTTTGAGTTGTTTTAGTGTTTTACAATTTAGTCTTGCATTCTTTGAGTCTAGTTTAGTGTTTTAAACTTTGTTTTTACGTTTTTGAGTCAGTTTCAAGTGTTTAGCAATCCCTCCTAATCCCCGGTCCAGAACGATCCCTACTTATACATATACTACAACTGTCAAAAAGAGGGTTTAATTTGTGTGTCAAGTTAATTTTCACATCAAATTTTGGCATCGTTGCCGGGGATTAGCAGTAAACAGAATATGGCATGACATTTATAGATGCACCTAAGTCTAACATGGCAGCTTCAAAACGAGTATTTCCAATAACACAAGGAATTGTAAAACTACCCGGATCTTTGCATTTAGGGGGCAATTTCCTTTGTAAAACGGCTGAGACATTCTCACTTACTCTTACCACCTCTTTGTTAGAAATCCTTCTCCTTGTTGTACAAAGCTCTTTCAAAAACTTAGCATACCTTGGGACCTGCTTTATTGCATCAAGGAGTGGGATATTGACTTGAACTTTCCGGAATGTCTCTAGAATGTCCTTTTCAGCATCCTCTTTCTTTGATTGCCGCAACCTGCCAGGAAAGGGCACAATTAGTGGAGTAGAGCTAGAAGAATTCATATTGGAACTTACCTTGATGGTTGGGGACGGTTTAGAAGTGGGAATTGGCTGCGGCAAGGATTGTGCATTCCTTGCCGTGGGTTTGGGTGATTCATCCTCCTCCAATTGCAGCTTCGTGTCTTCTTCTTGACTTGATCTAGATGGTTGTGAATCAGTTGCAACCTGCTTACCACTTCTCAACGTGATTGCTTGGGCGGTTTCAAATCCTCCTTTGGGATTAACAAGGGTTGAACTAGGCAATCTGCCTTGTTCTCTGAATTGGCCCATGAATTCAGCCATTGATAGGAGCATATTTATGCGACTTAGTTAGCTTGTTTTCATGCATTAATGGTTCTTAGTTGATTTTGTACTTTGAGCTATTTTAGTGTGTTTGTAGGTTCAAAGTGTCAAGATGGCAAAAAGAAGCAATTTGGAGCATTCTAGAGCATTTTTGGGCCAAGATTGGGTAGTGCAAGCATGGAGGCAAGTTGATGGACAAAATTGAAGATATAAAGGCTTGAAATCAGCTAAGAAGATGGAAGAAAGAAGTCAAAGATAAAGAAGATAAGGAATCAGCTCAAAAGAAGGAGAATTATCCAAAACAACCTTATCTTATCTTATCTTATCCAATCCTTATCTTATCTTATCCTAATCTTATCCTAACCTGTTTTCTTCAGTTTAGGGGACTTAAAACCTGATTTCTAGAAGTCCTATTGATAGGAGCATATTTATGCTACTTAGTTAGTGTGTTTTCTTGCATTTGCTTAGCTATTTGTTGCTTAGTATAGTGTTTAAAGTCATTTTCGTGTGTTTTTAGGTCCTAGAAGCAAAGTTGGCAAAAAGAGGCATTTTGGAGCATTTTAGAGCAAATCTGGGCTTGGAATGGATAGCACAAGCAATGGGCATGAAGATGGACGAATTTGGAGTTTAAATGAAGTTGGGAATATGTTTCAAGGTTGGAGAAATAAATTCAAATCATTGAAGATAAGGAATCAGCTCAAAAGAAGGAGGATTATCCAAAACATTATCCAAACAACCTTATCTTATCTTATCTTATCCAACCCTTATCTTATCTTAACAAACCTTATCCTATCCTAATCCTTTTCTAATTCAATTCCTGGTACAATGAGGGTTTATTTTCTGATTGGGGGACATTTAAATTAAGTTTCTAGAAACCCTAAGCCTTGCCGCACCTTAGGCCCTTTCCCATTGGAAATCTGATTGTTTTGAACCTATTTCTGGATGGATTTGGCTTTCTAGAAGTCCTAATCTGATTCATCTAGGGTTTTTGGTGCCTATATATATATATTTCTCCCCCCTTGCTGCAGACACCACCCTCCATATACATCATTCACGCCAGAAATCATCCACCACTCTCTGCCGCCCCTTTCCTTCACCATTCTCCATAGTTTCTGACCTAATTCAACCCCCTGCCGTGCCATATCATCCACACAAACCCAGAAAACCCCTCTTGTGCCGCAGCTATTCAAGGAAGGAAGGAGAAGGTGCCACTCTAAGTCGTGACTACTGCTGGAGCGTTCTTAGGTGTTGTCTATCCTTGTTTTCAATGTTTCAATTCAGTTTTCTTTGTTTAATTGCTATCATGAGGAACTAAGCCCCTATTAGTTAGAGGGGGAATTTGAAGCCATGAATATATGTTTCTTATGATTTGATTTACTCCAGTTATGATTTCATAAATTGTGAATGTGGTTTACTTATCTGTTTTATTAAGAACTTGTTCTTGTGTGTTGATTAAGGATGCATACTTAGTTTACATGCATGAATTTGATGCTAGAATATAAGGGAATTTCACCTAATCGTTATGAACTTATATTCACAAGTAGTAAAGGTTGCTAGTCACAATCATGTTAAGTAAACCCTAGGCTGGATTAACATGCGTCTTCCATAGTTATGAATGCCTTGTCAATGTTCATGATTTCCATTGAACTTAATGATCTTTGTTGAATGTCTCTATCATGCGTATTCCATAGTTAGGGAGTTTGAGAAAGAATAATTTGGTTGTGATGCGTTATCCATTCAATTCAATGAATCTAGGGAAATCTGGGAATTGATTAGTTCAATACAATTAATTCGGAACATTGTCATTCATGGTTTATCGAAAGAGTAACTGGGAATCAAGTTGTATGCATATGTTTATGTGTGGATAAGGATCCTTCTAACTAGCCATTCACCCATTTAAATCACCAATTTCGTACAAAACTAAGTCTAGTTTACAATTCTGTTTTGCTTAAGTTTAAATTCGTTCAAAAACAATCCCCTGCTTTTAGTTTGTGTTAGTAGAGTCTAAATTCGTCAAATCTTGAGTCTCTTAGTCTTTTGAGTCAATTTGAGTCTTAATTTCGTTCAAATCAATCTTCGGTGTTAGTTTAGAGTCTAGATAACTTGTTTTGTGTGTTTTAGGTCTATTTAGCTTGTTTTGAGTCTCTAGAGTCCAGAAACTGTTTGATTGAATTCTATTTGCTGTTTTGAGTTTGTTTTGAGTTATTTGAGTCAAGTTAGGTTGTTTAAAGGTGTCTAGAGTTAAAATTCGTCCCAATTGATCCCTAGTACTTGTTTTCATTGTTTTAAGTCCAGTTTTAGTGTTTTAGAGTTTAATTTGTATAGATTAGCATCCCTTCTAATCCCCGGCCTTAAACGATCCCTACTTTCATATACTACGTCGATAGGGTTTTAATTTGAGTGTCAAGTAATTCTCACATCAAATTTTGGCGCCGTTGCCGGGGATTAGCAAATTTGCTAATCCCCCGTGTTTCTGTTTGTGTTTTTATTTTTACGTTTGAGTTTTTGATTTTGTGTCGTTTTGTTTTCTTTGTTTCAGGTACTAGACATGGCAATTGCCAACATTCAAGCTCAATTGGCCAATCTTACTTCTCAATTGTCCCAGATTGCCAAAAGAACCACATTGCACACTGCCCCTACATTTAATGTACCCTATGGGCAAGGACATCAAACTCGTCAATTCACTGCAAACGGAGGTGCTTGGGGTTATCAAAGCCATAACCAATCAAGGGACAACATGTTTTCCAACGCTTACAATTCGGATTGGAGAGATTATTCAGATTATATGTGGGAGGAACCTCAACAAATTCAACAAGGTGGATATTGGCAGCAAGAGGAGGAGTTCTATTCAAGATCTGTGCAGCCACCACAACCTCCCCCACAACAATTCCAATCGAATTCAAGTATGCCTATGAGTTATGATGAAATTCGTGACGTACTAACCTCTTTGAAGCAGGGCTCACAACAAGAAGGGTATTGGCAGCCATCTGAGGAGATCTATCAAAAGCCATATGAACCACCACAGCCTCAACCTGCCCAAACCAAATCAGGTTCGTCCGTTGATAATGATAGAATTCTTCAAGTACTAACCTCTTTGACGCAGGACATACAGAGCATAAAGAATCAAGCTAAAGAGGTGGACGATTTAAAGAAACAAATGGGGCAGATGGCGGAGTTCATAGGACAAATACAAGAACAAAGCAAACTCTTCAACTCAACTATTGTCAATTCGATGGGAGATGTTGCAATTGCTGAAGTTATCACTTTAGAAAGTGGTATGGAGGTTGATGCTGAACCAAAAACGTCCAAACATACCCTAGAAGTGAACAAAGAGCTGCTGTTCAAAGAGAAGGAGGAAGATTCAGCCAAGACAAGCTTAGAAGAAGCCTTGTTGCAACACCCAATCATCTCTCATCCTTTGCCGCAGACCCCTAGTGCTTCTAAGCCATCCAGTCAAGACATCGTGGAAGCCCTTCCCAAGGTGCAAAATGATATCCCGATTCTTGATACACCAAATCCAATTCCAAAATGTGTTGAATTTCTGAAAGAACCTGGTACATCAAGAAGAATGATTCAAGAGAAAGAAGTGGCTGGAGAATATCAAGAATGGATCAAAGAGGATGTTCATAAGACAATAAAACCAAAAGAAGTTGAATTTTATGACACGGGACAAGTTACAACCATCACATTCAATCTGGCCAAGTGCAAAATTCCTGAAACTTTCAACGATGTGGTGTTTGTCCTTGAGTTCTCGTCGGAGCAAACAAGTAAGCCACCTCCCCGAATTTCAATTCTATTTTATACTAATATGTTGTTAATGATTCAGGTACCCACACTAGAATTTAAACCATTGCCGGATCATTTCAAGTATCACCTTCCATTCAAAGATCATGTCCATGCCGTGGCCTCCAATGAAGCATAATAGAAGGAAGAATCGTCCGGCTGGAAGACGTTAAAGCAAGCGCTTCTTGGGAGGCAACCCATGTGTTCAAACGAGAGAACGATGGAATTCTAGCTCCAAAACCAGATTTGCGTTCTTAAACTCTCTCTCTTTATTGCTTTTCCTTTGCCATTTTGTTATGTTAGTTAGTTGTGTTGATTGCTGTTTGCTTTCTGTGAGTATATGTTTGAAACATTGAGGACAATGTTTGGTTTAAGTGTGGGGGGGTAACAAAGTGTTTTTTGCATGAAATTCGTGGGTTTTTATCACCTATCACTTTGAATGTTGTTTTCAGTGTTTTTAAGTGTTTTTAAGCCGTTTTGGAGTCTTTTAGTGTGTTTTGACAAGAAAATCCGAAAATACCATAAAAATTTGAAAAATTGTTTTGAAAAACCCAAAAAGAGTTGTTTTTGTGTGTTTGTTTGTGTCTTAGGGTACCTTCCAACACAATGATGAGGATTTGGTTTTTAATTGCATAACTGTTAAAGAAAGTTACAAACTTGGATTGACGTTTGATATACTCTTTGGTTTATGCTTGGTTGTAGTTGACATTCATGAATTCACATGTAATCACAAAAAGGATAAAATCAGTTTTTGTAACATGCTTGAAGGAAGTAACTCAAACTAACGCTACAACCCTGAGAGACTTGAGCCTTTAACGTTCTTTGGAGAGTTAAAAATCTGTGCATTCTTTGTTTTCTAAAGTCGTTGCATGATCTCATTATTCTTTGCTTGGTTGCTACTTAGAAGGCGTTTCATCATTTAGTTCCAAATACTAGAACTCATACCCGTTTCATTCAAAGCATGAAATTGATTAGCATAACACATATTCAAGATGAAGTTGTTTAGTTTAAAACCAGAGCTAAAAAGCCTAACCCTTTGCATATGTATTGTAGGTTTAACCCCATTTGAGCCTTGTTTAGCCTATGTTCTTTGTTTACCCACATTATCCTTACCTAGCCTAGATTAGGACCATCCTTACCCTTGTTCTTAAGGCGTAGCTAAGCATGACCTAAGAATGAATTCCCTTTGTTCGTTATTTGGGCGGCAAAACAAGTGTGGGGGAAGGGATTTATGTGTCTGATTGTGTGCCAACAAGACAAACGAGGGCACGGGTGAAGAAGCAGAAAGAAAAGGAAAAAAAAAAAAAAAGAAAAAGAAAAAAAAAAAAGAAAAATTCGTGTGAAAAAGAAAAGGAAAAGAAAAGTTGTGAAAAAGTATGAAAAGTGTTCAAAATAAGTGAGATTCAAGCTCACAAGTGTTGGTTGTTGAAGAAGGGGTCCAAAAAGTTGAAATTGGCCCTAAGTATGTGTTTTCTTCCCCTTTGTGTTCAAAGTGTACGGCTGCATTCACGAAAGGGAGTTCTAAGTGTCATATTCATTGCTTTGCTTGCTATTGCTTTAAGAACGTTTGTTTTCCTTACCTTTCTTTGTTAGCCAATACCCCCTAGCCCCGTTATAACCCTATACTTCAATCTTGAGTGTTGTGTGTTTCAATATGTGGAGTTTGGGATTGGTATGAGCATATGGTGTCCCTGGTTCTCGCGTCTAAGTAGTAGCATTCCATTCATGAGATCATATCTATACATGCATTCCAGAAATTACTTTTCTTGTTATACACATATGTGAGTATTAGTTTTCATATTTACATCAATCTTCTCACATATAACTAGTGTAGGGAGGGTAGTCAGAAAATCTGTGTGATTGAGTGCATATCTAGTAAGGAATTGAGGGATTCTCTAAGGCATGTTACTACATTCAAAATGTTGTTTTAATTGATTAAATGCGAGCTAATGTGTGGTAACTTTGATTAAGTATGTGCTCAAGGGTAGGGATGACTAAAATCTGTGGGAGTAATGATCTTTGGCATGTTATGTATCATTGAAGATCCCTGAGGTGAACATTGGAAGGTTTAGGTTACGTTTTGTTTGTTTTGTTTTGCTTGAGGACTAGCAAAAGCTAAGTGTGGGGGAATTTGATAGGAGCATATTTATGCTACTTAGTTAGTGTGTTTTCTTGCATTTGCTTAGCTATTTGTTGCTTAGTATAGTGTTTAAAGTCATTTTCGTGTGTTTTTAGGTCCTAGAAGCAAAGTTGGCAAAAAGAGGCATTTTGGAGCATTTTAGAGCAAATCTGGGCTTGGAATGGATAGCACAAGCAATGGGCATGAAGATGGACGAATTTGGAGTTTAAATGAAGTTGGGAATATGTTTCAAGGTTGGAGAAATAAATTCAAATCATTGAAGATAAGGAATCAGCTCAAAAGAAGGAGGATTATCCAAAACATTATCCAAACAACCTTATCTTATCTTATCTTATCCAACCCTTATCTTATCTTAACAAACCTTATCCTATCCTAATCCTTTTCTAATTCAATTCCTGGTACAATGAGGGTTTATTTTCTGATTGGGGGACATTTAAATTAAGTTTCTAGAAACCCTAAGCCTTGCCGCACCTTAGGCCCTTTCCCATTGGAAATCTGATTGTTTTGAACCTATTTCTGGATGGATTTGGCTTTCTAGAAGTCCTAATCTGATTCATCTAGGGTTTTTGGTGCCTATATATATATATTTCTCCCCCCTTGCTGCAGACACCACCCTCCATATACATCATTCACGCCAGAAATCATCCACCACTCTCTGCCGCCCCTTTCCTTCACCATTCTCCATAGTTTCTGACCTAATTCAACCCCCTGCCGTGCCATATCATCCACACAAACCCAGAAAACCCCTCTTGTGCCGCAGCTATTCAAGGAAGGAAGGAGAAGGTGCCACTCTAAGTCGTGACTACTGCTGGAGCGTTCTTAGGTGTTGTCTATCCTTGTTTTCAATGTTTCAATTCAGTTTTCTTTGTTTAATTGCTATCATGAGGAACTAAGCCCCTATTAGTTAGAGGGGGAATTTGAAGCCATGAATATATGTTTCTTATGATTTGATTTACTCCAGTTATGATTTCATAAATTGTGAATGTGGTTTACTTATCTGTTTTATTAAGAACTTGTTCTTGTGTGTTGATTAAGGATGCATACTTAGTTTACATGCATGAATTTGATGCTAGAATATAAGGGAATTTCACCTAATCGTTATGAACTTATATTCACAAGTAGTAAAGGTTGCTAGTCACAATCATGTTAAGTAAACCCTAGGCTGGATTAACATGCGTCTTCCATAGTTATGAATGCCTTGTCAATGTTCATGATTTCCATTGAACTTAATGATCTTTGTTGAATGTCTCTATCATGCGTATTCCATAGTTAGGGAGTTTGAGAAAGAATAATTTGGTTGTGATGCGTTATCCATTCAATTCAATGAATCTAGGGAAATCTGGGAATTGATTAGTTCAATACAATTAATTCGGAACATTGTCATTCATGGTTTATCGAAAGAGTAACTGGGAATCAAGTTGTATGCATATGTTTATGTGTGGATAAGGATCCTTCTAACTAGCCATTCACCCATTTAAATCACCAATTTCGTACAAAACTAAGTCTAGTTTACAATTCTGTTTTGCTTAAGTTTAAATTCGTTCAAAAACAATCCCCTGCTTTTAGTTTGTGTTAGTAGAGTCTAAATTCGTCAAATCTTGAGTCTCTTAGTCTTTTGAGTCAATTTGAGTCTTAATTTCGTTCAAATCAATCTTCGGTGTTAGTTTAGAGTCTAGATAACTTGTTTTGTGTGTTTTAGGTCTATTTAGCTTGTTTTGAGTCTCTAGAGTCCAGAAACTGTTTGATTGAATTCTATTTGCTGTTTTGAGTTTGTTTTGAGTTATTTGAGTCAAGTTAGGTTGTTTAAAGGTGTCTAGAGTTAAAATTCGTCCCAATTGATCCCTAGTACTTGTTTTCATTGTTTTAAGTCCAGTTTTAGTGTTTTAGAGTTTAATTTGTATAGATTAGCATCCCTTCTAATCCCCGGCCTTAAACGATCCCTACTTTCATATACTACGTCGATAGGGTTTTAATTTGAGTGTCAAGTAATTCTCACATCAAATTTTGGCGCCGTTGCCGGGGATTAGCAAATTTGCTAATCCCCCGTGTTTCTGTTTGTGTTTTTATTTTTACGTTTGAGTTTTTGATTTTGTGTCGTTTTGTTTTCTTTGTTTCAGGTACTAGACATGGCAATTGCCAACATTCAAGCTCAATTGGCCAATCTTACTTCTCAATTGTCCCAGATTGCCAAAAGAACCACATTGCACACTGCCCCTACATTTAATGTACCCTATGGGCAAGGACATCAAACTCGTCAATTCACTGCAAACGGAGGTGCTTGGGGTTATCAAAGCCATAACCAATCAAGGGACAACATGTTTTCCAACGCTTACAATTCGGATTGGAGAGATTATTCAGATTATATGTGGGAGGAACCTCAACAAATTCAACAAGGTGGATATTGGCAGCAAGAGGAGGAGTTCTATTCAAGATCTGTGCAGCCACCACAACCTCCCCCACAACAATTCCAATCGAATTCAAGTATGCCTATGAGTTATGATGAAATTCGTGACGTACTAACCTCTTTGAAGCAGGGCTCACAACAAGAAGGGTATTGGCAGCCATCTGAGGAGATCTATCAAAAGCCATATGAACCACCACAGCCTCAACCTGCCCAAACCAAATCAGGTTCGTCCGTTGATAATGATAGAATTCTTCAAGTACTAACCTCTTTGACGCAGGACATACAGAGCATAAAGAATCAAGCTAAAGAGGTGGACGATTTAAAGAAACAAATGGGGCAGATGGCGGAGTTCATAGGACAAATACAAGAACAAAGCAAACTCTTCAACTCAACTATTGTCAATTCGATGGGAGATGTTGCAATTGCTGAAGTTATCACTTTAGAAAGTGGTATGGAGGTTGATGCTGAACCAAAAACGTCCAAACATACCCTAGAAGTGAACAAAGAGCTGCTGTTCAAAGAGAAGGAGGAAGATTCAGCCAAGACAAGCTTAGAAGAAGCCTTGTTGCAACACCCAATCATCTCTCATCCTTTGCCGCAGACCCCTAGTGCTTCTAAGCCATCCAGTCAAGACATCGTGGAAGCCCTTCCCAAGGTGCAAAATGATATCCCGATTCTTGATACACCAAATCCAATTCCAAAATGTGTTGAATTTCTGAAAGAACCTGGTACATCAAGAAGAATGATTCAAGAGAAAGAAGTGGCTGGAGAATATCAAGAATGGATCAAAGAGGATGTTCATAAGACAATAAAACCAAAAGAAGTTGAATTTTATGACACGGGACAAGTTACAACCATCACATTCAATCTGGCCAAGTGCAAAATTCCTGAAACTTTCAACGATGTGGTGTTTGTCCTTGAGTTCTCGTCGGAGCAAACAAGTAAGCCACCTCCCCGAATTTCAATTCTATTTTATACTAATATGTTGTTAATGATTCAGGTACCCACACTAGAATTTAAACCATTGCCGGATCATTTCAAGTATCACCTTCCATTCAAAGATCATGTCCATGCCGTGGCCTCCAATGAAGCATAATAGAAGGAAGAATCGTCCGGCTGGAAGACGTTAAAGCAAGCGCTTCTTGGGAGGCAACCCATGTGTTCAAACGAGAGAACGATGGAATTCTAGCTCCAAAACCAGATTTGCGTTCTTAAACTCTCTCTCTTTATTGCTTTTCCTTTGCCATTTTGTTATGTTAGTTAGTTGTGTTGATTGCTGTTTGCTTTCTGTGAGTATATGTTTGAAACATTGAGGACAATGTTTGGTTTAAGTGTGGGGGGGTAACAAAGTGTTTTTTGCATGAAATTCGTGGGTTTTTATCACCTATCACTTTGAATGTTGTTTTCAGTGTTTTTAAGTGTTTTTAAGCCGTTTTGGAGTCTTTTAGTGTGTTTTGACAAGAAAATCCGAAAATACCATAAAAATTTGAAAAATTGTTTTGAAAAACCCAAAAAGAGTTGTTTTTGTGTGTTTGTTTGTGTCTTAGGGTACCTTCCAACACAATGATGAGGATTTGGTTTTTAATTGCATAACTGTTAAAGAAAGTTACAAACTTGGATTGACGTTTGATATACTCTTTGGTTTATGCTTGGTTGTAGTTGACATTCATGAATTCACATGTAATCACAAAAAGGATAAAATCAGTTTTTGTAACATGCTTGAAGGAAGTAACTCAAACTAACGCTACAACCCTGAGAGACTTGAGCCTTTAACGTTCTTTGGAGAGTTAAAAATCTGTGCATTCTTTGTTTTCTAAAGTCGTTGCATGATCTCATTATTCTTTGCTTGGTTGCTACTTAGAAGGCGTTTCATCATTTAGTTCCAAATACTAGAACTCATACCCGTTTCATTCAAAGCATGAAATTGATTAGCATAACACATATTCAAGATGAAGTTGTTTAGTTTAAAACCAGAGCTAAAAAGCCTAACCCTTTGCATATGTATTGTAGGTTTAACCCCATTTGAGCCTTGTTTAGCCTATGTTCTTTGTTTACCCACATTATCCTTACCTAGCCTAGATTAGGACCATCCTTACCCTTGTTCTTAAGGCGTAGCTAAGCATGACCTAAGAATGAATTCCCTTTGTTCGTTATTTGGGCGGCAAAACAAGTGTGGGGGAAGGGATTTATGTGTCTGATTGTGTGCCAACAAGACAAACGAGGGCACGGGTGAAGAAGCAGAAAGAAAAGGAAAAAAAAAAAAAAAGAAAAAGAAAAAAAAAAAAGAAAAATTCGTGTGAAAAAGAAAAGGAAAAGAAAAGTTGTGAAAAAGTATGAAAAGTGTTCAAAATAAGTGAGATTCAAGCTCACAAGTGTTGGTTGTTGAAGAAGGGGTCCAAAAAGTTGAAATTGGCCCTAAGTATGTGTTTTCTTCCCCTTTGTGTTCAAAGTGTACGGCTGCATTCACGAAAGGGAGTTCTAAGTGTCATATTCATTGCTTTGCTTGCTATTGCTTTAAGAACGTTTGTTTTCCTTACCTTTCTTTGTTAGCCAATACCCCCTAGCCCCGTTATAACCCTATACTTCAATCTTGAGTGTTGTGTGTTTCAATATGTGGAGTTTGGGATTGGTATGAGCATATGGTGTCCCTGGTTCTCGCGTCTAAGTAGTAGCATTCCATTCATGAGATCATATCTATACATGCATTCCAGAAATTACTTTTCTTGTTATACACATATGTGAGTATTAGTTTTCATATTTACATCAATCTTCTCACATATAACTAGTGTAGGGAGGGTAGTCAGAAAATCTGTGTGATTGAGTGCATATCTAGTAAGGAATTGAGGGATTCTCTAAGGCATGTTACTACATTCAAAATGTTGTTTTAATTGATTAAATGCGAGCTAATGTGTGGTAACTTTGATTAAGTATGTGCTCAAGGGTAGGGATGACTAAAATCTGTGGGAGTAATGATCTTTGGCATGTTATGTATCATTGAAGATCCCTGAGGTGAACATTGGAAGGTTTAGGTTACGTTTTGTTTGTTTTGTTTTGCTTGAGGACTAGCAAAAGCTAAGTGTGGGGGAATTTGATAGGAGCATATTTATGCTACTTAGTTAGTGTGTTTTCTTGCATTTGCTTAGCTATTTGTTGCTTAGTATAGTGTTTAAAGTCATTTTCGTGTGTTTTTAGGTCCTAGAAGCAAAGTTGGCAAAAAGAGGCATTTTGGAGCATTTTAGAGCAAATCTGGGCTTGGAATGGATAGCACAAGCAATGGGCATGAAGATGGACGAATTTGGAGTTTAAATGAAGTTGGGAATATGTTTCAAGGTTGGAGAAATAAATTCAAATCATTGAAGATAAGGAATCAGCTCAAAAGAAGGAGGATTATCCAAAACATTATCCAAACAACCTTATCTTATCTTATCTTATCCAACCCTTATCTTATCTTAACAAACCTTATCCTATCCTAATCCTTTTCTAATTCAATTCCTGGTACAATGAGGGTTTATTGTCTGATTGGGGGACATTTAAATTAAGTTTCTAGAAACCCTAAGCCTTGCCGCACCTTAGGCCCTTTCCCATTGGAAATCTGATTGTTTTGAACCTATTTCTGGATGGATTTGGCTTTCTAGAAGTCCTAATCTGATTCATCTAGGGTTTTTGGTGCCTATATATATATATTTCTCCCCCCTTGCTGCAGACACCACCCTCCATATACATCATTCACGCCAGAAATCATCCACCACTCTCTGCCGCCCCTTTCCTTCACCATTCTCCATAGTTTCTGACCTAATTCAACCCCCTGCCGTGCCATATCATCCACACAAACCCAGAAAACCCCTCTTGTGCCGCAGCTATTCAAGGAAGGAAGGAGAAGGTGCCACTCTAAGTCGTGACTACTGCTGGAGCGTTCTTAGGTGTTGTCTATCCTTGTTTTCAATGTTTCAATTCAGTTTTCTTTGTTTAATTGCTATCATGAGGAACTAAGCCCCTATTAGTTAGAGGGGGAATTTGAAGCCATGAATATATGTTTCTTATGATTTGATTTACTCCAGTTATGATTTCATAAATTGTGAATGTGGTTTACTTATCTGTTTTATTAAGAACTTGTTCTTGTGTGTTGATTAAGGATGCATACTTAGTTTACATGCATGAATTTGATGCTAGAATATAAGGGAATTTCACCTAATCGTTATGAACTTATATTCACAAGTAGTAAAGGTTGCTAGTCACAATCATGTTAAGTAAACCCTAGGCTGGATTAACATGCGTCTTCCATAGTTATGAATGCCTTGTCAATGTTCATGATTTCCATTGAACTTAATGATCTTTGTTGAATGTCTCTATCATGCGTATTCCATAGTTAGGGAGTTTGAGAAAGAATAATTTGGTTGTGATGCGTTATCCATTCAATTCAATGAATCTAGGGAAATCTGGGAATTGATTAGTTCAATACAATTAATTCGGAACATTGTCATTCATGGTTTATCGAAAGAGTAACTGGGAATCAAGTTGTATGCATATGTTTATGTGTGGATAAGGATCCTTCTAACTAGCCATTCACCCATTTAAATCACCAATTTCGTACAAAACTAAGTCTAGTTTACAATTCTGTTTTGCTTAAGTTTAAATTCGTTCAAAAACAATCCCCTGCTTTTAGTTTGTGTTAGTAGAGTCTAAATTCGTCAAATCTTGAGTCTCTTAGTCTTTTGAGTCAATTTGAGTCTTAATTTCGTTCAAATCAATCTTCGGTGTTAGTTTAGAGTCTAGATAACTTGTTTTGTGTGTTTTAGGTCTATTTAGCTTGTTTTGAGTCTCTAGAGTCCAGAAACTGTTTGATTGAATTCTATTTGCTGTTTTGAGTTTGTTTTGAGTTATTTGAGTCAAGTTAGGTTGTTTAAAGGTGTCTAGAGTTAAAATTCGTCCCAATTGATCCCTAGTACTTGTTTTCATTGTTTTAAGTCCAGTTTTAGTGTTTTAGAGTTTAATTTGTATAGATTAGCATCCCTTCTAATCCCCGGCCTTAAACGATCCCTACTTTCATATACTACGTCGATAGGGTTTTAATTTGAGTGTCAAGTAATTCTCACATCACCTATCCATTCTCCTACAAAAGTGGCGCCCCAAACTCTTCTAGAAACCCCAAAATCTGCCCAGAAACACATTCTTTCTAGAACCCTGAAAATCTGGCGTCTCCTTCCCTTCTAGAATCCTTTTTTCCTTGCCTTGCAAGGCATTCCCTGCCCTTATCCTATTGTGCCGCACCTCTCAGGCCCTTTCCCTATTGGATTCTAAATTGTTAGGCCCTTTTCCTTGTGGATTTGGGTTCTACAAATCCTTTTCAGAGATTAATTGGACCACAATTCCTTTTCCAAATTAATGGCCGCACCCTAGGGCCCTAATCCTATTTTTCTGCTAAGTCCAAGTCCTAAACTGATTTCCCTAGGGTTTGCTATGCTATATATACATATTTTGAAGCCTTGCCGCACACCACCACCCATCCATACGAATTCTACACACCTCTACACATCTCAGCCATTCCAAACACCATTCACAAACCCTAAACCACTTGTGCCGCAGCCCTGCAAGGAGAGGAGGAGCAGCTTTGGAGCGTGTTGCACCCAATCTAGAGTGATGGGCGTTCTTAGGTGTTTTCTACCTTATGTTTTTGTTGATTAATTTAGTTTTCCTTTGTTTGGCTGTAATCATGAGAGGCTAAACTCGTTTTTAGCTAGAGGGTACTTTGAAACCATGATTTTGTGTGTGATATGACTTGATAAATTTCAGTTACAGATTCTTGAAGTATGAATGCAATTGGCTTAACTGTTTGAATTAGAACTTATTTCTGTTTGTTGATTGAGGGTCGACACTTAATTGGCATGCATAAATTTGATGCTAGGATATAAGTGAGTTTCACATAATCGTTTCAAACTTATGTTCACAAGTAGTAAAGGTTGCTGGAACAATCGTTAAGTTCAATTCTTGGTGTGAGTAACATGATGTCATAGTTATGAATACCTCGTCAATGCTTATGGTTCTCATTGAGCGTAATGATCTCTGATTGTGTCTCTATTATGATGTCATGTAGGGAAATTGATGAGAATAATTTGGTTGTAGATGAGTTGTCCGTCCAATTCAATGAAATTAGGAGAATCTGAGGGTTAATTAGTGATTGACACGGTTAATCTGGGGCATTGTCATTCGTAATTCAATGAAAACGTAACTGGAAGTCAAGTTATATGCATATATATCATGTGTGGATAAGGAAACCTCTAGCTAGTTCACCATCCATCCTAAAAACCCAATTTCGTCTAAATCTGCCTAGTTTAAAGTCTGTGTTAGTTTTAACTTAGTTTCACTCTAAAACCAATCCCCCTTCACTTGTTTGAGTCTAATTAGTTAGAATCTGTCTCAGTTTGTGTCTTTGTGTGTTTTGAGTCAAGTTTAATTCAATTTTCGTCCAAAGTTGTGTCTAGTGTCTAGAATCTGTCCAATTAGTGTTTTTAAGCAGTTTTGAGTATTTTGAACCTGTTTTGAGTCTTACTAGTCTATTTAGAGTCTTTTGAGTCTTGTTTTGCTTATTTGAGTCAGTTTGTGTTAGATTAGCAAGCCCTCCTAATCCCCAGTCCAGAACGATCCCTACTTGCATTTATACTACAATTGATAACAAGAGAGTTTAATTTGTGTGCTTAACTTTAATCACATCAGCCATTTGCCCCATTTGTTTCTTCAATTCGTCCACCTCTTTAGCTTGATTCTTTATGCTCTGTATGTCCTGCGTCAAAGAGGTTAGTACTTGAAGAATTTTATCATTATCTAACAACGAAACTGAATTGGTTTGGGCCGAAATTGGTTGAGGTTGTGTGGCTGCATATGGCCTTGGAAACATCCCAGGGGGCTGTCTAAATTAGCCTTGTTGCTGTGCTTGTTGAGAATCCCTCCACTTGAAGTTTGGATGATCTCTCCATCCCGGATTGTATGTATTGGAAAAGGGGTCACCACGGTTTTGGTATTGATTCCCAAAACCCACTGATGTGAAAATTAACTTGACACACAAATTAAACCCTCTTTTTGACAGTTGTAGTATATGTATAAGTAGGGATCGTTCTGGACCGGGGATTAGGAGGGATTGCTAAACACTTGAAACTGACTCAAAAACGTAAAAACAAAGTTTAAAACACTAAACTAGACTGAAAGAATGCAAGACTAAATTGTAAAACACTAAAACAACTCAAAAGACTCAAAACAGCACAAAAACACTCAAAACTGCCTAAAAACACAAACTGGGCTGTTTTGGACTCTAAACACTACTTTGGACGAAAATAAGGTTTTAACTTGACTCAAGACACTTAAAAACACAAATCAAAACAGATTTTGACTAATCTAACACTTCAAAATAAAGGGGGATTTGTTTTTGACGAATTTAAAACTAAAAACAGAAACTTTGCATAGAAAACTTTAGAAAAACGATTTTGATGAATTAAGAAGGGTGAAAGGCTAGTTAGAGGGCCCTTCTCCACACATGAACATATGCATATAAATTGATTTCCAGTTATTCTTTCAACAAACCATGAATCACAATGCCCCAAATTAATTGTGTAGAACTAATTAATCATCAGATTTCCCTAGACTCATTGAATTGGAAGAAAAGCATACAACAACCCAAATCATTCTTTATTAAGCTCCCTAACTATGAAAAGCATGATAGAGACACAAAACAAAGATCATTAAGCTTTGTGAAAATCATAAGCATTGACAAGGCATTCATGACTATGAAAAGCATGACACTCCTGCCAGGAATTCACTTAACGCGATCGTGACTAGCAACCTCCACTACTTGTAAATATAAGTTCATAACGATTAGGTGAAATTCCCTTATATTTTAGCATCAAATTCATGCATGCAAACTACGTATGCATCCTTAATCAAAACACAAGAACAAGTTCTTAATAAAATAGTTAAGCAAACCACATTCACGATTCATAAAATCATAACTGGAGGAAATCAATTCATATAAAACATATGTCCATGGCTTCGAATTCGCCTCTAACTATAAATAAATTAGTTCCTCATGTTCGCAATCAAACAAATATAACTAGAATTAAACATTAAACACAAAGGATAGAAAACACCTAGAAAACGCTCCAGATTCCTTCCTTCCTTGCTTGCAGGTTGCGGCACAATGAGGGTATGGCTGAATGGTAGTGTAGAGATGTGTGAATGAGAGATGGTGGTGTGAATGGTGCAGCAAATATGTGAATATATAGAGGGAGGGTGCGGCACAATTAGATGGTGTAGGAAAAGGATTACAAAATGTAGTTTGTGTAGGAAAATAAAACACAATCCTAAGGGGAAAGGGTTTATGTAATCCTAGCAGGAAATAGGACATCTAGAAGACCACAAACCAAAGGGAATTAGGCTAAAGGTGTGGCTGGATCATGCATCTAGAAGGCTTGGGTCATCAGATTTTTAGGGACTTCTAGAAAGAGTGTTATTTGGCTGATTTTGGGGTTTCTAGAAGGGGATAGGTGCGGCACCTTTGTAGGAGGGGATAAGGTTCCTAGAAATCAGGTTTTTAGGTCTCCTAAACTGAAATTGAATCCCTTTTGCAGCAGGAATTAAGTTAAGAAAGGATTAGGATAGGATAAGATAAGATAAGATAAGATAAGGTTTGGATAAGATAAGGATAAGATAAGGTAGTTTTGGATAATGTTTTGGATAATTCTCCTTCTTTGTAGCTGATTCCTTATCTTCTTTGACTTGGATTTATTTCTTCAACTCTTTTGCACATTCCTAGCCTCTCTTGAACTTCAAATTCGTCCATCCATCTTGCTCCAATCTTGTGATATCCATTCCAAGCCCAAAACTGCTCTAAAATGCTCCAAATTGCATCTTTTTGCCAACTTTGCTTCTAGGACCTATAAACACACGAAAATAGCTTCAAACACTTAAATAAGCAATAACTAACTAAATAAATGCAAGAAAACATGCTAACTAAGTCGCATAAATATGCTCCTATCAAATTCCCCCACACTTAGCTTTTGCTAGTCCTCGAGCAAAACAAAATAAAACATAACCTAAACCTTCCAACGTTTGCCTCAGGGATTTCCAATGAAACATAACATGTTAAAAAAAATCATTACTTACATAGATTTTAATTATCCCTACCCTCGAGCACATACTTAATCAAAGTTACCACACACTAGCTCGCATTTAATCAATTAAAACAACTTTTTGAATGTAGTAACATGCCTTAGAGAATCCCTCAATTCCTTACTAGATATGCACTCAATTTTCACTCAGATTTTCTAACTACACTCCCTACACTAGGTATAGGTGAGAAGATTGATGTAAACATGAAAACTAATACTCACATATGTATATCACAAAGAAAGCAATTTTGGGAATTATTAATGCATGTATATATATGATCTCATGAATGGAATGCTACTACTTAGATACGAGAACCAGGGATACCATATGCTCATACCAATCCCAAACTCCACATATTGAAACACATAACAATCAAGATAGAAGTCTAAGGGTTGTAACGGGGCGAAGGGTATTGGCTAACAAAGAAAGGTAAAGAAAACAAACGTTCTTAAAGCAATAGCAAGCAAAGTAAGAAATATGACACTTAGAACTCCCTTTTGAAACGCAGCCACAAACTTTGATACATAAAGGGAAAATCACACATACTTTAGGGCCGAATTCAACTTTTTGGACCCTTTCTTCAACAACCAACACTTGTGAGCTTTTTCTCACTTATTTTGAACACTTTTCATACTTTTTCACATACTTTTCTTTTTCTTTTCTTTTTCTCACGAATTTTCTTCTTTTTTTCTTCTTTTTTTCTTTTTTGTTTTCTACCCGTGCCCTTCTGGATATTTTGGCACACAAAACCACTAAAAACCTTCCCCCACACTTGTTTGCTGCCTAATAACGAGCAAAGGGAATTCACTCTTAGGTCATGCTTCACTACGCCTTAAGAACAAGGGTAAGGATGGTCCTAATCTAGGCTAGGTAAGGATAATGTAGGCTAACAAAGAAAATAGGCTAATTATGGCTCAAAGGGGTTAAACCTACAATACATATGCAAAGGGTTAGGCTTTTTGGCTCTGGTTTTAACTAAACAACTTCATCTTGTTTTATGTTATGCTAATCAATTTTAGTTTTGAATGAAATGGGTACAAGTTCTAGTATTTGGAACTATATGATGAAACACATTCTAAGTAGCAACCAAGCAAAAAAATAATGAGATCATGCAACGACTTTAGAAAACAACAAATGCACAGATTTTTAACTCTCCAAAGAACATATAGGCTCAAGTCTCTCAGGGTTGTAGCGTTAGTTTGAGTTACTTCCTTCAAGCATGTTACAACAACTGATTTTATCCTTTTTGTGATTGCATGTGAATTCATGAATGTCAACTATAACCAAGCATAAACCAAAGAGCATATCAAACTTCAATCCATGTTTGTAACTTTCTTTAACAGTCATGCAATTAAAAACCAAATCCTCATCATTGTGTTGGAAGGTACCCTAAGACACAAACACACAAAAACGACTCTTTTTGGTATTTTTCAAAATGTTTTCAAATTTTTTTGTAAATTTTCGTATTTCTCTTTCAAGACACATAAAAACACACTAAAAACACTCAAAAACAGTGAAAAACAACCTTAGAAGTGATAGGGGATAAAAACCTACGAATTTTTCAATGAAAACACTTGTTTACCTGATAGGAGCATATTTAGGCGACTTAGTTGGCTTGTTCTTGTGCATTTATGTTGTGTTTTCTTAGTTATTTTAGTCTTTTAAGCCATTTTCGTGTGTTTTCAGGTTCTAAGGGCAAAGTATGCAAGAAAGTGCATTTTGGAGCTTTTTGGAGCAAAATTGGGCTTGGGATGGACATCACATGTTTGGAGCAAAAGGAATGGATGAAATTGAAGACTTGAAGAAGTTAGGATTCCTAATCAAAGAAGGATCCCTAATCAAAGAAGGATTCCTAATCAAAGAAGGATTCCTAATCAAAGAAGGATTCCTACTTGAAGTAGGAAAGTTAAGCCAATATTTCCTATTTTGGGTTGACCTTTCCTAATCCTAAATATTCCTAAGTTCCAGCAACATTGAAGGCTTCCTATACATTTTAGGACACAAAGTGAACTTCCCTTGTACCTAAAGAACTCTTGCCGCACCTTCCCTTGCTTTCCCCATCCTTGCCGTGCAAGGCATCCCTTTATTACCCAAAATCTGGACCTAAAACAGAAAGGAAACCCTTTTGCCTTGCCTTGCAAGGCCTTGCCTTACCCTTTCCACCTTTGCCGCACCTACTTGCCCAATTCCCTTGGGATTCTGACTTTAATTCCTTTTTCCCTTCAGGTTTTGATTTAATTTCTGTTTCCTAAATTGTTCCCTGATGCGAAATATATAAGCACACAAATTTAACCCTCTTGTTGACAATTGTAGTATAGATGCAAGTAGGGATCGTTCTGGACCGGGGATTAGGAGGGCTTGCTAAAACCTCAAAACTGACTCAAAATCATTAAAATAAAGTTTAAAACACTAAACTAGACTCAAAGACTGCAAAACTAGACTCTAAAACACTAAAACAACTCAAAAGACTCAAAACAGCACAAAAACACTCAAAACTGCCTAAAAACACAAACTGGGCAGTTTTGGACTCTAAACACTACTTTGGACGAAAATAGATTTTAACTTGACCCAAAACACTCAAAAACACAAACTAAATCAATTTCTAACTAATATGACTCAACAAAGTAAAAGGGGATTGGGTTTTGACGAATTTGAAAACAAAACAAACAGATTGTAAACTAAAACAGATTTTGGACGAATTTGGTAAAACTTATGGATGATGGGCTAGCTAGAGGATTCTTCTCCACACATGACACACTTGCACATAAACCAATTTTCAGTTGTTCTTTCGATAAATCATGAAACTCAACACCCCAGGTTAATTAGGTCCGCTTAAATTAACCTTCAAGTTCTCCTGAAGTTATTGAATTGGACGGGAAAGCGCATACAACAACTCAAAACATTCTCTAAAAGTCCCCTACGTGAGCAGCACAATAAAGATACAATCAGAGATCATTAAGCCTTGTGAGAACTATAAGCATTGACGAGGCATTTGTTACTATGATGAGCATGAAACTCCTGCCAAGAATTCATTTAACGCGATCGTTTATAAGCGACCTCCACTACTTGTGAATATAAGTTTGTAACTATTAGGTGAAACTCCCTTATATTCTAGCATCAAACTCATGCATGCAAACTAAGTGTCGACCCTCAATCAACATACAAGAATAAGTTATCCATCAAGCAGTTAAACAAATTGAATTCACAACTTATGAAATCACAACTGAAAGTAATCAATTCACATTGCAAGTATAATCATGGTTTCGAATCCCCCCTAGCTAAGAGGGGTTTAGTTCCTCATACTCACAGAACAAAGAATAACAAGTTTATACATTGAAAACAAAAGAAAGAAAACACCTAAACGCTCCAGCGATCCAAACTGAACAGCAAGCACGTCCAAGGGCTCTCCTCCTTCCTCTTTGCTGCGGCACAAGGGTTGTTTTAGGTCAGAAACTATGGAGAATGGTGAAGGATAGGTGCGGCTAGGGTTGGGGAAGGAATTCTGGCGTGAATGGGTGGTAGAGGATGGATAGGTAGATAGGTGGATGGAATGGACGCAGAGAATCTGTCCAGAGAGTGAGAGAGCCTAAATGGTGGGGATGGCTTTATTTATAGGGCTAGGGTTGAAAGGCAATCAGAAAATAATAGGAAAGGTTCATAACTTAGCTAATTTGTCTCACAATTTAATAGGTAAGAAAGAATCAGAAAATCAAAGAGAAATAGGAATGTGAAATTCGGCAGAATTGTATAGGAGAAAAAAGGAATGTGTTTAAAGGTCAGAAAATAGGTAAGAATCCTTTCCCCTTGTGGGGCAAGAATTGAAACAAAAGGGAATGTAATTTTGGGTCAGAAAATAGGTAAGAAGAGGATCCCTTGTGCGGCAAGGTTGTGGAAAGAAAGGGAAAGGCAATTATGTGGCAGATTTTGGAAGAAAAGGAAAGGAGATATGCGGCAAGGTTAGGGAAAAGTTCTAGCACTTCTAGAAACATGTAATGAGGCAACCTAACATGTTTTGAAACCCTTTTATGGCTGGAACATAGGTGAGGAAGGATTAGGAAACTCTAAGCCAAGAATAGAAACTTTCAAGAATGGAAACTTCCAAGAATAGAAACTTCCAACTTTAGAAACTTTGGCTTCCAAGTTTGAACTCTTCATTCTTCATTCAATCCTAAGCTCATTTGATCTTCAATTTCGTCCATTCACTTAGCTCCAAGCATGTGCAATCCATTCCAAGCCCAAAACTGCTCCAAAAGGCACCAAAATGCACTTTCTTGCTCCTTTAGCCCTTAGAACCTGAAAACACACGAAAATGGCTTAAAAGACTAAAATAACTAAGAACTAACAACCTAAATGCAAGGAAACAAGCTAACTAAGTGATGTAAATATGCTCCTATCAAATACCCCCACACTTAGCTTTTGCTAGTCCTCGAGCAAAACAAAAGAAACAAAACTCAATCTAAACCTTCCAACATTTGCCTTAGGGATTTCCAATGCACATGACATATTAAAAATCATCACTTACACAGATTTTAGTCATCCTTACCCTTGAATTCATACTTAATCACAGTCACCACTTACTAGTTCACATTTAACCAATTAAAACAACATTTTGAATGTAGTAACATGCCTTAGAGAATTCACTCAATTCCTTACAAGTTATGCACTCAATTTTCACTCAAATTTTCTGACTACACACCCTACACTAGGTATATGTGAGAAGATTGATGTAAACATGAAAACTAATACTCACATATGTTGCAACAAAGAGAGCACTTTCTGGAGTTAATAAGCATATTTAGATATAATCTCATGAATGGAATGCTACTACTTGGATGCGAGAACCAGTGACACCATATGCTCATACCAATTCCAAACTCCACATATTGAAACACACAACACCCAAGATTGAAGTTAAAGGGTTGTAACGGGGCTTGGGGGTGTTGGGTAAGAAAGAAAGGATATGGAAAACAAGGGTTCTTAAAGAATAGCAAGCAAAGCAATGAAATCAACACTTGGAATTCACTTTTGAATGCAGAAATCAACTTTGAACAATAAGGGAAGAAATACACATTCTAGGGCCGAATTGTGATGTTTTGGACCCTTCCTTCAATAATCAACACTTGTGAGCTCATTCTCACTTATTTTTCAACTCTTTTTCATTCTTTTCACAACTTTTTCTTTTTCTTTTTCTTTTTCCACGAATTTTTCTTTTTATTTCAAACCTGTGCCTTATTACTTTTTCTTGGCACACACACACACATATCCCTTCCCCCACACTTGTTTTTCTGCAAGAAGACAATCAAAAGGAATTCTTTTTAAGTCATACTTCACTATGCTTCAAGAACAAGGGTATGGATGGTCCTAATCTAGGCTAGGTGAGGATAGTGTGGGTTAACAAAGAACATAGGCTAAACAAGGCTCAAAGGGGTTAAACCTACAAAATAAATGATATAGGGGTTCGGCTGTTTGGCTGTGGTGGTTCACTAAATAACTTCATCTTGATCGTGTGTTATGCAAATCAATGTCATGCTTTGAATGGAATGGGCATGAGTTCTAGTATTTGGAACTAAATGATGAAACGCCTTCTAAGTAGCAACCAAGCAATGAATAATGAGATCATGCAACGATTTTAGAAAACAAGAATGCACAGAATATTAACTCTCCAAAAGAACGTTTTAGGCTCAAGTCTCACAAGGTTGTAGCGTTAATTTGAGTTCTTTCCTTCAAGCATGTTACAAAAACTGATTTTTCCTTTATGATTGTGTGTGAATTCATAAATTATAACCATAACCAAGCATAAACCAAAGACATATCAAACTTTCATCCATGTTTATAACTCTCTTTAACAGTCATGTAAAACCAAATCCTCATCATTGTGTTGGAAGGTACCTAAGACACAAACACACCAAAACAACACAAAAAAACAACTCTTTTTGGATTTTTCAAAACAATTTTTCAAATTTTTATGAGATTTTCGGATTTTTATGTCAAGACATACTAAAACACTCCAAAACAGCTTAAAAACACTTAAAAACAGCAAGGAACAACTTTTGAAGTAATGGGTGATAAAATCCCACGAATTTGCATCAAAAACATTTTGTTACCCCCCCCACACTTAAATCAAACATTGTCCTCAATGTTTCAAGCATAAACTCACACAAAAACAAGCAAACTAACAGCAACTAAACAAACTAAACATAGCAGAATAGAAACAACAACAAAGAGAAGGGTTTAGGAACGCAAATCTGGAATTGGAGTGATTCCTAGGTCCTCCTTTGTTGAATGCATGGGTTGCCTCCCAAGAAGCGCTTGCTTTTACGTCTTGCAGCCAGACGATACCTCCAATTAAGCTTCATTGGAGGCCACGACATGTAGGTGATCCTTGAATGGGAGGTGATACTTGAAGTGATCCGGCAATGGTTTAAATTCTAGTGTGGGTGCCTGAATCATCAAAATCAGCCAGTTAGTAGAAAACAAAATTGAAATTGAAATAGATGGCTTACTGGCTTGCTTCGACACAAACTCAATTACAAACACCACATCTTGGAATGTTTCAAAAACTTTGCACTTGGCCAGGTTGAATGTGATGGTTGTGACTTCTTTGGGCTTTGTTGTTTCATGAACCTCCTCTTTGATGCATTCTTCATATGCTCCAGCCGGTTCTTGCTCTTGAATCATTCTTCGTGATGTACAAGGTTCTTTGAACACTTCAACACAATCTGGAACTTGATTTGTTGCACCAAGAATTGGAATATCACTTTGCACCTTTGGAATGGCTTCCACAATGTCTTTTTCACTCTCATCTTTCTTGGGAATTAAAAACCTGCGAGGAAAAGGTGCATTCGGTGGAATAATGTTAGAATGAATTGAGTTTGGAACAATATTACCAGAGTTGGACGGCCTAAGGACTCTAGGAGGCTGCAGCAAGGGTTGTTCTTCCCTTGCCGTGGGTGTGGCCTCCTCCTCTTCTTCTAGCAGCAGCAATTCATCCACGTTCAGGCTGTGCTTGGACGGTTCTGGGTCAGCTTCAACCTCTATAGCACTTCCCAAAGTGATAGCCTCGGTGATTTCAAAATCTTCCATTGAATTTACAATAGTTGAGTTGGAGAGTTCACTTTGCTCTTGAATCTGCACCATGAACTCCATAATCTCTCCCATTTGATTCTTCAATTCGCTCATCCTTTGGTCTTGATTCTGCTGCCCCTGTGCCAAAGTGGTTAGTAATTGAATAATTTGATCATTATCCATGGACGAACCTGAATGTGGTTGGGACGATTGTGGTGAAGGCTGTGGTGGTGCGTATGGCCATTGATAGAACTCCTCAGATGGCTGCGAATATTCTTCTTGGTGTGAGCCCTGCGTCAAAGAAATTAATTCATCAAGAATTTCATTATAATTCATAGACATACTTGAATTCGATTGGAATTGTTGTGGGGGAGGCTGTGGTGGCTGCATAGGTCTTGAATAGAACTCCTCATCTTGCTGCCAATATCCACCTTGTTGAAATTGTTGAGGTTCCCCCCTCCTATAATCTGAATAATCTCTCCAATCGGAATTGTAAGCGTTGGAAAACAGGTTGTCCCTTGATTGGTTATGGCCTTGATAACCCCAAGCACCTCCATTTGCAGTGAATTGAGGACGTTGATGAGTTTGAGCAGTGTGCAATGTGGTTGTTTCGGCAATCTGGGACAATTGAGAAGTAAGATTTGCCAATTGAGCTTGAATGTTTGCAAAATCCATGTCTTACTCCTCTAGTACCTGAAATCAAAGAAATAAAACTAAATCAAATATCAAAAGTAAAAGACACAAACAGAAACACAAACAGAAACAAAGAAAAAAAAAAAAAAAATACACGAAAAGGAAACAAGGGATTAGCAAAGTTGCTAATCCCCGGCAACGGCGCCAAAAATTTGATGCGAAATATATAAGCACACAAATTTAACCCTCTTGTTGACAATTGTAGTATAGATGCAAGTAGGGATCGTTCTGGACCGGGGATTAGGAGGGCTTGCTAAAACCTCAAAACTGACTCAAAATCATTAAAACAAAGTTTAAAACACTAAACTAGACTCAAAGAATGCAAAACTAGACTCTAAAACACTAAAACAACTCAAAAGACTCAAAACAGCACAAAAACACTCAAAACTGCCTAAAAACACAAACTGGGCAGTTTTGGACTCTAAACACTACTTTGGACAAAAATAGATTTTAACTTGACCCAAAACACTCAAAAACACACACTAAATCAATTTCTAACTAATATGACTCAACAAAGTAAAAGGGGATTGGGTTTTGACGAATTTGAAAACAAAACAAACAGATTGTAAACTAAAACAGATTTTGGACGAATTTGGTAAAACTTATGGATGATGGGCTAGCTAGAGGATTCTTCTCCACACATGACACACTTGCACATAAACCAATTTTCAGTTGTTCTTTCGATAAATCATGAAACTCAACACCCCAGGTTAATTAGGTCCGCTTAAATTAACCTTCAAGTTCTCCTTAAGTTATTGAATTGGACGGGAAAGCGCATACAACAACTCAAAACATTCTCTAAAAGTCCCCTACGTGAGCAGCACAATAAAGATACAATCAGAGATCATTAAGCCTTGTGAGAACTATAAGCATTGACGAGGCATTTGTTACTATGATGAGCATGAAACTCCTGCCAAGAATTCATTTAACGCGATCGTTTATAAGCGACCTCCACTACTTGTGAATATAAGTTTGTAACTATTAGGTGAAACTCCCTTATATTCTAGCATCAAACTCATGCATGCAAACTAAGTGTCGACCCTCAATCAACATACAAGAATAAGTTATCCATCAAGCAGTTAAACAAATTGAATTCACAACTTATGAAATCACAACTGAAAGTAATCAATTCACATTGCAAGTATAATCATGGTTTCGAATCCCCCCTAGCTAAGAGGGGTTTAGTTCCTCATACTCACAGAACAAAGAATAACAAGTTTATACATTGAAAACAAAAGAAAGAAAACACCTAAACGCTCCAGCGATCCAAACTGAACAGCAAGCACGTCCAAGGGCTCTCCTCCTTCCTCTTTGCTGCGGCACAAGGGTTGTTTTAGGTCAGAAACTATGGAGAATGGTAAAGGATAGGTGCGGCTAGGGTTGGGGAAGGAATTCTGGCGTGAATGGGTGGTAGAGGATGGATAGGTAGATAGGTGGATGGAATGGACGCAGAGAATCTGTCCAGAGAGTGAGAGAGCCTAAATGGTGGGGATGGCTTTATTTATAGGGCTAGGGTTGAAAGGCAATCAGAAAATAATAGGAAAGGTTCATAACTTAGCTAATTTGTCTCACAATTTAATAGGTAAGAAAGAATCAGAAAATCAAAGAGAAATAGGAATGTGAAATTCGGCAGAATTGTATAGGAGAAAAAAGGAATGTGTTTAAAGGTCAGAAAATAGGTAAGAATCCTTTCCCCTTGTGGGGCAAGAATTGAAACAAAAGGGAATGTAATTTTGGGTCAGAAAATAGGTAAGAAGAGGATCCCTTGTGCGGCAAGGTTGTGGAAAGAAAGGGAAAGGCAATTATGTGGCAGATTTTGGAAGAAAAGGAAAGGAGATATGCAGCAAGGTTAGGGAAAAGTTCTAGCACTTCTAGAAACATGTAATGAGGCAACCTAACATGTTTTGAAACCCTTTTATGGCTGGAACATAGGTGAGGAAGGATTAGGAAACTCTAAGCCAAGAATAGAAACTTTCAAGAATGGAAACTTCCAAGAATAGAAACTTCCAACTTTAGAAACTTTGGCTTCCAAGTTTGAACTCTTCATTCTTCATTCAATCCTAAGCTCATTTGATCTTCAATTTCGTCCATTCACTTAGCTCCAAGCATGTGCAATCCATTCCAAGCCCAAAACTGCTCCAAAAGGCACCAAAATGCACTTTCTTGCTCCTTTAGCCCTTAGAACCTGAAAACACACGAAAATGGCTTAAAAGACTAAAATAACTAAGAACTAACAACCTAAATGCAAGGAAACAAGCTAACTAAGTGATGTAAATATGCTCCTATCATTCCCTAGCTTTATTACCCTAATTCCTTAAATAAACCTTCCTTGTGCCGCACAAAAGGGATCCATTCACTCACCCAATCATTCATTCACGCCAGAAACCATCCCAACTCCCTTGCCGCAACTTCCTTTCACCCAAAACACATTCCTGACCCCAAAACACATCCCATACACTTCACCCACCTTTGTGCCGCAGCAAGGAGGAAGAAGGAAGGACTCTTGGACGTTCAAGCTTGATTGTTGGAGCGTTCTAGGTGTAATTCGTTCTATGTTTACAATGTTTAATTTCTTTTCCTTTTGTTTTGCTGTGAACATGAGTGGCTAAACCCCTCTTGGCTAGGGGTGATTTCAAAGCCATGATTATGTATGCAAATTGAGTTGATAAATTCCAGTTATGAATTTGTGAGTTGTGAATGTAATTGGCTTAACTGTGGAATTGATAACTTATTTGTGTTTGTTGATTAAGGATCGATACTTAGTTGGCATGCATAAATCTGATGCTAGAGTATAAGGGAGTTTCACATAATCGTTACAAACTTATATTCATGTGTAGTGAAGGTCGCTGGTCACGATCGCGTTAAGTTCAATTCCTAGCACGAGTATCATGATGTCATAGTTACAAGTGCTTTGTCAATGCTTATGATTTTCATTGAACGTAATGATCTTTGATTGTATCTCTATTATGATGTCATGTAGGGGACTTTTGAAGAATGCTTTGGGTTGTCGAATGATGTCATCCAATCCAATAACACAAGGAAAATCTGAGGGTTAACTAGTGATGTCACGGTTAATTTGGGGCATTGTCATTCATAATTCAATGAAGGAGTAACTGGAAATCGAGTCGTTTGCATACATGTCATGTGTGGAGAAAGAGCCTCTAGCTAGCCCGTCATCCATATTTTACCAAAATCGTCCAAATTCTGCTTTAGTTTATAATCTGTTTTCTTAAATTTAAATTCGTCCAAAACAAAACCCCCCTTTCACTTTCTTGTTTCAAAGTGTTTAAAATCTGTTTTGTTTGTGTATTTAAGTGTCTTGTGTCAAGTTAAAACCCAAATTCGTCCAAATTTGTGTTTAGAGTCCAAAACTGCCCAGTTTGTGTTTTTAGCCTATTTTGAGTCTTGTGAACCTGTTTTGAGTCTTTTAAGTTTAGTCTAGTGTTTTCAACTTTGTTTTTACGTTTTTGAGTCAGTTTAGAGGTTTTAGCAAGCCCTCCTAATCCCCGGTTTAGAACGATCCCTACTTATTCATATACTACAATTGTCAAAAGAGGGTTTAATTTGTGTGCTTGTTTTACATCGCATCATTACCCCCCCCACACTTAACCCAAACATTGTCCTCAATGTTTCAAGCAAAGACTCACACACAAGCAAGCAAACAACACAACTAACAAACATGACAAATAGGGCAAAGTAAAAGCAATAAAGAGTAGAGTTTAGAAACGCAAATCTGGTTGTGGAGCCGGAGAGTTCCTAGGTCCTCTTTATTTGCATGGGTTGCCTCCCAAGAAGCGCTTGCTTTAACGTCTTCCAGCCGGACGAACCTTCCATCTATTCTTCACTGGGGTCCACGGCATGGAAGGGTATGTCTTCCACGATGTGCTCCTTAAAATTCCCGTACATTGGCTCTATGAATGGAAAGGGATAGTAATCCTTCCTGATTGGGGCGTTGAGCATCGTAAACTCAATGTAATCATTCCCACCAGCTTGGATTCGATTGGGAACCTGCACCATACGAGGTAACAACCTATTAGCTGAAATTGGAATCGAAATTGGAATAGGTGGCTCACCAATGTACTGCAATGAAGTGGCAGCACTATCAACAAATGCATGTGGGGGTGTTCTCAGCTAGATTTGGGGATTTGAGGGTTGTGGCCGTGCAATCCTTGTGCTTCACTCCAATTCCCTCTTCGTTGGTGGTTTGATAGGAGCATATTTATGCTACTTAGTTAGTGTGTTTCCTTGCATTTGCTTAGCTATTTGTTGTTTAGTATAGTGTTTAAAGTCATTTTCGTGTGTTTTTAGGTCCAAGAAGCAAAGTTGGCAAAAAGATGCATTTTGGAGCATTTTAGAGCAAATCTGGGCTTGGAATGGATAGCACAAGCAATGGGCATGAAGATGGACGAATTTGGAGTTCAAATGGAGTTGGGATTATGTTTCAAGGTTGGAGAAATAAATTCAAATCATTGAAGATAAGGAATCAGCTCAAAAGAAGGAGGATTATCCAAAACATTATCCAAAACAACCTTATCTTATCTTATCTTATCCAATCCTTATCTTATCTTAACAAACCTTATCCTATCCTAATCCTTTTCTAATTCAATTTCTGGTACAATGAGGGTTTATTTTCTGATTGGGGGACATTTAAATTGAGTTTCTAGAAACTCTAAGCCTTGCCGCACCTAGCTTTCCAGAAAACCTGATTTCCTTGCCTTGCAAGGCTTTCTAGAAGCCTTATCCCACCTTATCCTATTGTGCCGCACCTAAGGCCCTTTCCTATTGGAAATCTGATTGTTTTGAGCCTATTTCTGGATGGATTTGGTTTTCTAGAAGTCCCAATCTGATTCACCTAGGGTTTTTGGTGCCTATATATATACAAATCAATCCTTTGCCGTGCACACCACCCTCCATATACACCAATCACGCCAGAAATCATCCACCACTCCCTGCCGTGCCATATCATCCATACAAACCCAGAAAACCCCTCTTGTGCCGCAGCTATTCAAGGAAGGAGAAGGTGCCACTCTAAGTCGTGACTATTGCTGGAGCGTTCTTAGGTGTTGTCTATCCTTGGTTTCAATGTTTCAATTTAGTTTTCTTTGTTTAATTGCTGTCATGAGGAACTAAACCCCTATTAGTTAGAGGGGGAATTTGAAGCCATGAATATATGTTTCTTATGATTTGATTCACTCCAGTTACGATTTCATAAAGTATGAATGTGGTTTACTTTTCTGTGCTTACTAAGAACTTGTTTATGTATGTGGGTTGGGGGTCGACACTTGATTTGCATGCATAAATTTGATGCTAGGATATAAGGGAATTTCACCTAATCGTTATGAACTTATATTCACAAGTAGTAAAGGTTGCTAGTCACAATTGTGTTAAGTAAACCCTAGGCAGGAGTAACATGCGTCTTCCATAGTTATGAATGCCTTGTCAATGTTTATGATTTCCATGGAACTTAATGATCTTTGATATGTATCTCTATCATGCGTATTCCATAGTTAGGGAACTTGATAAGAATAATTTGGTTGTGATGCGTTATCCATTCAATTCAATGAACTTAGGGAAATCTGAGAATTAATTAGTTCAATACAATTAATTCGGAACATTGTCATTCATAGTTTATCGAAAGAGTAACTGGGAATCAAGTTGTATGCATATGTTTATGTGTGGATAAGGATCCCTCTAACTAGCCATTCACCCATCTAAGTCCCCAATTTCGTGCAGATTTCATTAAGTACTTAAAGTTTCTGTTTTAGTTTTAAATTCGTCAAAAACAATCCCCCTTTCATTTAAATTTGTTTTTAGAGTCAAAACCTGTTTTCTCTTAGTTGTTTGAGTCTTTTAAGTTCTATTTTCGTCAAAATCACTTGTTAGGTCTAGATTTGAGTCTTTGTTATTGTTTCTTGCTGTTTTTAGTGTTTTAAATTAGTTTTGAGTCATTAGAGTCTAGTTTAGTGTTTTTGAGTCTTATTTGTGTTGATTAGCATCCCTAGTTAATCCCCGGTTAGAACGATCCCTACTTGCATCTTTACTACAATTGTCATCAATAGGGTTTAATTTGTGTGTCAAGTAATTTTCACATCAAATTTTGGCGCCGTTGCCGGGGATTAGCAAACTTGCTAATCTTCCTAGTTTCTGCCGTGTATTTTAACTTGTTTTTGTTTCTGTTTTGCTTAGTTTTCTGATTTGTTTTGTTTTCTTTGTTTTAGGTACTAGTGTATGACTCGAAGTTCTCAACCCGTTCACGCACATATCTTGGAGTTTAACGACGATTTTGAGCGAGATTTGAGAAGGAAGAGGAAGCACCCAGAACCTGATCTACTTAGTTCAAGTTCTAATTCCGAATCTGAAGTTGAAATTGAAGAGGATTTGGAAGAGGAGCACGACATGGCTGCAGATAACCGAACAATCAAAGAACTTTCAGCCTCGGGATTGGACAATGCGACCCCTTTATGCATTCAGTATCCTAGGGCGGCTCAAGGCAAAACTGATGAGTTTGAATTGAAGTCTAGCTTGTTGCACCACATCCCCAAATTCCACGGGTTGTCCATGGAAGATCCGAACAAGCACTTGAAGGAATTTGAAGTGGTTTGTTCAAGCATGACCCCTGTCAATGTTGATGGAAGTATATTGAAGATGAAAGCCTTTCCATTCTCTCTTTTGGAAAAGGCTAAGGATTGGCTCTACGAACTAGCACCTGGAACCGTTACTTCATGGGAAAGCATGAAGCGCGCATTCTTAGAGAAATTTTTTCCAACTTCAAGAGTCATTCTCTTGAGGAAAAAGATAAGTGGCATTCAACAAAACCAAGGGGAATCGTTTCCAGCCTATTATGAGCGTTTCAAGGGGCTTGTTGCTTCTTGTCCACAACATCAAATGAAGGAAGAGCTTCTCCTCCAATATTTCTATGAAGGACTTCTCCCAATTGAGAGACAAATGCTTGATGCTTCAGCGGGAGGAGCTTTGGTTGACAAAACACCCGTGGCTGCCAAGACTCTAATTGCAAATCGAGCTTTGAATGCGCAACAATACGAAGGAGTTGGACAGAGAGAAGGGCCACGGCAACAACAAGTGAATGAGGTAAATGCAATTTCAGAATTACAATCTCAAATGGCTAATCTCACTCTTCTTTTGTCACAGGTTGTGGATGGAAACAAAGCACAAGGGCCGGCCATATGTGGAGTGTGTTCTATGCAGGGACATCTCAACGATCAATGCCCTCAATTGATTGAGAATGGGGGATGGGAAACTGCCCAAGCCGTGGGTTTCCAAGGCCAAACCCAACAAAGACACGACCCCTACTCAAACACATACAATCCGGGATGGAGAGATCATCCAAACTTCAAGTGGAGGGATTCTCAGCAAGCACAGCCACAAAGCGGATTTAGACAGCCCCCTGGGATGTTTCCAAAGCCGTATGCAGCCCCACAACCTCACCCAATTTCGGCCCAAACCAATTCAGGTTCGTCGTTAAATAATGATAAAATTCTTCAAGCACTAACCTCTTTGACGCAGGACATGCAGAGCATAAAACATCAAGTTAAAGAGGTGGATGAATTGAAGAAACAAATGGGTCAAATGGCTGAATTCATGGGCCAATTCCGAGAACAAGGCAGGTTGCCTAGTTCAACCGTTGTTAATCCTAAGGGAGGATTTGAAACTGCCCAAGCAATCACGTTGAGAAGTGGTAAGCAGGTTGGAACTGATTCACAACCATCTAGATCAAGTCAAGAAGAGGACAAGAAGCTGCAAGTGGAGGAGGATGAAGCAACCAAACCCACGGCAAGGAATGCACAATCCTTGCCGCAGCCAATCCCCACTTCTAAACCGTCCTCAACCATCAAGGTAAGTCCCAATATGAATTCTTCAAGCTCTACTCCACTAATTGTGCCCTTTCCTGGCAGGTTGCGGCAATCAAAGAAAGAGGATGCTGAAAAAGACATTCTAGAGACATTCCGGAAAGTTCAAGTCAATATCCCACTCCTTGATGCAATAAAGCAAGTCCCAAGGTATGCTAAGTTTTTGAAAGAACTTTGTACAACAAGGAGAAGGATTTCTAACAAAGAAGTGGTTCAAGTAAGTGAGAATGTCTCTGCTGTTTTACAAAGGAAATTACCCCCTAAATGCAAAGATCCGGGTAGTTTTACGATTCCTTGTGTTATTGGAAATACTCGTTTTGAATCTGCCATGTTAGACTTAGGTGCATCTATAAATGTCATGCCATATTCTGTTTATGCATCTATGAATTTAGGAGAGCTTAAAAATGATGGTGTTATTATCCAATTAGCCGATCGTTCTAATGCATATCCAAAAGGAGTTTTGGAAGATGTTTTGGTGCAGGTTGGAAATCTGATTTTTCCAGCAGATTTTTATGTGCTTGACATGGAGGATACACCCCATTCTACCCCTTTGCCGATTCTCCTTGGGAGACCTTTCATGAAAACAGCCCGCACCAAGATCGATGTGTTCAAAGGGACGTTGACAATGGAATTTGATGGGGAAGTTATTGATTTCAATCTTGCTGAAACCATTAAATTTCCTAAAGAAAATCATTCTTGTTTTGCTATTGATATATTTGATGAATTGGCGCAGGATTACCTTGATTCCTTGGATAGGGATCCCCTTGAATCAACAATTGCACAAGGAATTGGGCAAAAACCCAATATTGCCGTGCCTATAAGTGAAGAAGAGGCCGAGATGGTGGCTGCCCTAGAGTCACTACCTCAGCACCATGGTAAGCCTTCAAAACCAATTTCAATTCCAATTTCTACTAACAAGTTGTTACCCTCAGTGATTCAGGCACCCGTACTTGAGCTTAAACCATTGCCGGATCATTTGAAGTACGTCTTTTTGGGAGATAACGAGACATTGCCCGTCATTGTATCCTCCACACTCACGGCAACAGAGGAAGGAAAGTTAATTCAGGTGTTGAAAGAGCACAAAACAGCCATTGGATGGACATTGGCCGATATTAGGGGGATTAGCCCTACAACATGCATGCATCGCATACTTCTAGAGGAGGGGGCTAAACCAACTCGAGAGGCTCAACGCCGACTCAACCCTTCAATGATGGAAGTTGTGAAGAAGGAAATTATAAAGCTTCTTGATTGTGGAGTAATTTATCCAATCTCGGATAACCGTTGGGTTTCACCGGTGCAATGTGTTCCAAAGAAATCCGGAGTCACTGTGGTGAAGAATGCCGAGAATGAACTTGTGCCCACACGTATCCAAACAGGTTGGAGAGTGTGCATTGACTATAGGAAGCTAAACGCCACCACGAGGAAGGACCACTTCCCTTTGCCGTTCATTGATCAAATGCTTGAAAGGTTAGCCGGTCATTCTTTTTATTGTTTTCTTGATGGGTACTCTGGATATAATCAGATTGTTATAGCTCCGGATGACCAAGAAAAGACCACTTTCACGTGCCCCTTTGGTACCTTTGCCTATCGTCGCATGCCATTCGGTTTATGCAATGCACCTGCCACCTTTCAAAGATGCATGGTAAGTATCTTTTCAGATTTTGTGGAGAAAATTATTGAGGTATTCATGGATGATTTTAGTGTTTTTGGGGATTCGTTTGATGGGTGTTTAGATAATCTCACTTTGATTCTAAAACGTTGCATTGAAACTAACCTTGTTTTGAATTGGGAAAAATGTCACTTTATGGTAAAACAAGGCATAGTTTTAGGTCATATCATTTCAGAAAGGGGAATTGAGGTTGATAAATCAAAAATAGATCTTGTACGCTACTTACCCTCTCCTACTTCGGTTAGAGAGGTTCGTTCTTTTCTTGGACATGCAGGATTCTATAGGCGATTCATCAAGGACTTTTCAAAGATTTCAAACCCTCTTTGCCGTCTCCTCCAGAAAGATGTGGCTTTTGACTTCAACGAGGAATGTGAGAAGGCATTTAAACACCTCAAAGAGATGCTAACTTCGGCCCCCATCATAGTCCCACCAGATTGGAGCCTTCCTTTTGAGCTTATGTGTGATGCTTCAGATTATGCATTAGGAGCTGTTTTGGGACAAAGGAAGGACAAGAAGCCCCATGTCATCTATTATGCATCTCGGACCTTGAATGATGCACAATTGAATTACTCTACCACTGAAAAAGAACTTCTTGCTGTTGTGTTTGCTTTAGATAAGTTTCGTTCTTATTTACTTGGTACTAAAGTTATTATTTACACTGACCATGCAGCTTTGAAGTATTTGTTCACCAAGAAAGAGGCCAAACCAAGACTCATTCGCTGGATGCTTCTTCTCCAAGAGTTCGATATTGAAATCCGGGACAAGAAGGGGAGTGAAAACGTGGTGGCTGATCACTTGAGCCGTATGGTGCATGAGGAGGATGCCGTGCCTATCCAAGAGACATTCCCAGATGAGCAGCTGCTGTCCATCAAGGTAAGTGAGCCATGGTATGCTGATGTAGTAAATTATTTGGTGTCTAAACACATTCCAAGAGAGCTAAACAAGCACCAAAGTGATAAACTTAAAAAGGATGCACGTTCTTATGTTTGGGATGACCCATACTTGTGGAAATATTGCCCTGATCAGGTTCTACGTAGGTGTGTGCATGATTCTGAGTTTAATTCAATTTTAACTTTTTGTCACACCTATGCATGTGGAGGTCACTTTGGTACGCAAAGAACAGCACATAAAGTTTTAGAATGTGGATTTTATTGGCCTACTATCTTTAGAGATGCTAGAACTTTTTGTATGACTTGTGATAGATGTCAAAGAACGGGCAATATAGGTCCTAAACAACAAATGCCGCAACACCCCATATTTAGTGTTGAAATCTTTGATGTTTGGGGTATTGATTTCATGGGTCCTTTCCCTTCCTCACATGGTTTCCTTTATATTTTGCTTGCTGTGGATTATGTGTCGAAATGGGTGGAAGCAAAAGCCACCCGCACTAATGATTCTAAAGTGGTTGCAGATTTTGTTAGAACTAACATATTTGCTAGATTTGGAATGCCAAGAGTCCTAATCAGTGATGGGGGTTCCCATTTTTGCAATCGAACCATTGAGGCGCTACTCAAGAAGTATAATGTCACGCATAAGGTTTCAACACCTTATCACCCTCAAACTAGTGGCCAAGCCGAGGTTTCAAATAGAGAAATCAAGCAGATTTTGGAGAAAACTGTAGGGCCAACTCGGAAGGATTGGAGCTTGCGTTTGAATGATGCATTGTGGGCATATCGCACTGCCTATAAAACCCCAATTGGAATGTCCCCATTTCGGCTAGTCTATGGGAAACCATGTCATCTTCCCGTCGAGTTAGAACATCGTGCACATTGGGCTGTCAAAACATTCAACATGGACATTGATGCCACAGGTCTTCATAGAAAGCTTCAATTGAATGAGCTAGAAGAAATTAGGAATGAAGCTTATGAGAATGCACGGATCTACAAGGAGAAAACAAAGGCATTCCATGACAAGATGATTCGTAGCAAGCTGTTCTCTATAGGGCAGAAAGTGTTACTTTTCAATTCTCGCCTTCGTCTATTTCCAGGTAAGTTGCGTTCTAAGTGGATTGGTCCTTTTGTGGTTACTAATGTTTTTCCTCATGGTACAGTCCAAATTCAAAGTTTAAAAACGCAACAAGAATTCAAAGTGAATGGACATCGATTGAAGCCATATTATGAGCACTTTGAAGAGCACATTACGGAGGATATATCCCTTAATGCCGTGCGCCCCATTGAAGAATAGAGGGAAGGTTCGTCCGGCTGGAAGACGTTAAAGCAAGCGCTTCTTGGGAGGCAACCCATGCAAATAAAGACGACCTAGGAACTCTCCGGCTCCAAAACCAGATTTGCGTTTCTACACCCTACTCTTTATTGTTTTTCCTTTGCCATCTTGTTATGTTAGTTAGTTGTGTTGATTGCTGTTTGCTTTCTGTGAGTATATGTTTGAAACATTGAGGACAATGTTTGGTTTAAGTGTGGGGGGGTAACAAAGTGTTTTTGCATGAAATTAGTGGGTTTTTATCACCTATCACTTTGAATGTTGTTTTCAGTGTTTTTAAGTGTTTTTAAGCTGTTTTTCAGTCTTTTAGTGTGTTTTGAAAAGAAACTCCGAAAATACAATAAAAATTTGAAAAATTGTTTTGAAAAACCCAAAAAGAGTTGTTTTTGTGTGTTTGTTTGTGTCTTAGGGTACCTTCCAACACAATGATGAGGATTTGGTTTTTAATTGCATAACTGTTAAAGAAAAGTTACAAACTTGGATTGACGTTTGATATACTCTTTGGTTTATGCTTGGTTATAGTTGACATTCATGAATTCACATGTAATCACAAAAAAGGATAAAATCAGTTTTTGTAACATGCTTGAAGGAAGTAACTCAAACTAACGCTACAACCCTGAGAGACTTGAGCCTTTAACGTTCTTTGGAGAGTTAAAAATCTGTGCATTCTTTGTTTTCTAAAGTCGTTGCATGATCTCATTATTCTTTGCTTGGTTGCTACTTAGAAGGCGTTTCATCATTTAGTTCCAAATACTAGAACTCATACCCGTTTCATTCAAAGCATGAAATTGATTAGCATAACACATAAACAAGATGAAGTTGTTTAGTTTAAAACCAGTGCCAAAAAGCCTAACCCTTTGCATACGTATTGTAGGTTTAACCCTTTTGAGCCTTGTTTAGCCTATGTTCTTTGTTACCCACATTATCCTTACCTAGCCTAGATTAGGACCATCCTTACCCTTGTTCTTAAGGCATAGTGAGCATGACCTAAGAATGAATTCCCTTTGTTCGTTATTTGGGCGGCAAAACAAGTGTGGGGGAAGGGATGTATGTGTCTGATTGTGTGCCAACAAAGTTTCAAACAAGGGCACGGGTGAGAAAGAAAAAAAAAAAAAGAAAAAAAAAAAGAAAGAAAACTACGTGTGAAAAAGAAAAGAAGAAGAAAAGTTGTGAAAAAGTATGAAAAGTGTTCAAAATAAGTGAGATTGAAGCTCACAAGTGTTGATTGTTGAAGAAGGGGTCCAAAAAGTTGAATTCGGCCCTAAAATATGTGTTTTCTTCCCCTTTGTGTTCAAAGTGTGCGGCTGCATTCAAGAAAGGGAGTTCTAAGTGTCATATTCATTGCTTTGCTTGCTATTGCTTTAAGAACGTTTGTTTTCCTTACCTTTCTTTGTTAGCCAATACCCCTAGCCCCGTTACAACCCTATACTTCAATCTTGAGTGTTATGTGTTTCAATATGTGGAGTTTGGGATTGGTATGAGCATATGGTGTCCCTGGTTCTCGCATCTAAGTAGTAGCATTCCATTCATGAGATCATATCTATACATGCATTCCAGAAATTGCTTTCTTTGTCATAAACATATATGTGAGTATTAGTTTTCATATTTACATCAATCTTCTCACATATAACTAGTGTAGGGAGTGTAGTCAGAAAATCTGTGTGATTGAGTGCATATCTAGTAAGGAATTGAGGGATTCTCTAAGGCATGTTACTACATTCAAAATGTTGTTTTAATTGATTAAATGCGAGCTAATGTGTGGTAACTTTGATTAAGTATGTGCTCAAGGGTAGGGATAACTAAAATCTGTGGGAGTAATGATCTTTGGCATGTTATGTATCATTGAAGATCCCTGAGGTGAACGTTGGAAGGTTTAGGTTACGTTTTGTTTGTTTTGTTTTGCTTGAGGACTAGCAAAAGCTAAGTGTGGGGGAATTTGATAGGAGCATATTTATGCTACTTAGTTAGTGTGTTTCCTTGCATTTGCTTAGCTATTTGTTGTTTAGTATAGTGTTTAAAGTCATTTTCGTGTGTTTTTAGGTCCAAGAAGCAAAGTTGGCAAAAAGATGCATTTTGGAGCATTTTAGAGCAAATCTGGGCTTGGAATGGATAGCACAAGCAATGGGCATGAAGATGGACGAATTTGGAGTTCAAATGGAGTTGGGATTATGTTTCAAGGTTGGAGAAATAAATTCAAATCATTGAAGATAAGGAATCAGCTCAAAAGAAGGAGGATTATCCAAAACATTATCCAAAACAACCTTATCTTATCTTATCTTATCCAATCCTTATCTTATCTTAACAAACCTTATCCTATCCTAATCCTTTTCTAATTCAATTTCTGGTACAATGAGGGTTTATTTTCTGATTGGGGGACATTTAAATTGAGTTTCTAGAAACTCTAAGCCTTGCCGCACCTAGCTTTCCAGAAAACCTGATTTCCTTGCCTTGCAAGGCTTTCTAGAAGCCTTATCCCACCTTATCCTATTGTGCCGCACCTAAGGCCCTTTCCTATTGGAAATCTGATTGTTTTGAGCCTATTTCTGGATGGATTTGGTTTTCTAGAAGTCCCAATCTGATTCACCTAGGGTTTTTGGTGCCTATATATATACAAATCAATCCTTTGCCGTGCACACCACCCTCCATATACACCAATCACGCCAGAAATCATCCACCACTCCCTGCCGTGCCATATCATCCATACAAACCCAGAAAACCCCTCTTGTGCCGCAGCTATTCAAGGAAGGAGAAGGTGCCACTCTAAGTCGTGACTATTGCTGGAGCGTTCTTAGGTGTTGTCTATCCTTGGTTTCAATGTTTCAATTTAGTTTTCTTTGTTTAATTGCTGTCATGAGGAACTAAACCCCTATTAGTTAGAGGGGGAATTTGAAGCCATGAATATATGTTTCTTATGATTTGATTCACTCCAGTTACGATTTCATAAAGTATGAATGTGGTTTACTTTTCTGTGCTTATTAAGAACTTGTTTATGTATGTGGGTTGGGGGTCGACACTTGATTTGCATGCATAAATTTGATGCTAGGATATAAGGGAATTTCACCTAATCGTTATGAACTTATATTCACAAGTAGTAAAGGTTGCTAGTCACAATTGTGTTAAGTAAACCCTAGGCAGGAGTAACATGCGTCTTCCATAGTTATGAATGCCTTGTCAATGTTTATGATTTCCATGGAACTTAATGATCTTTGATATGTATCTCTATCATGCGTATTCCATAGTTAGGGAACTTGATAAGAATAATTTGGTTGTGATGCGTTATCCATTCAATTCAATGAACTTAGGGAAATCTGAGAATTAATTAGTTCAATACAATTAATTCGGAACATTGTCATTCATAGTTTATCGAAAGAGTAACTGGGAATCAAGTTGTATGCATATGTTTATGTGTGGATAAGGATCCCTCTAACTAGCCATTCACCCATCTAAGTCCCCAATTTCGTGCAGATTTCATTAAGTACTTAAAGTTTCTGTTTTAGTTTTAAATTCGTCAAAAACAATCCCCCTTTCATTTAAATTTGTTTTTAGAGTCAAAACCTGTTTTCTCTTAGTTGTTTGAGTCTTTTAAGTTCTATTTTCGTCAAAATCACTTGTTAGGTCTAGATTTGAGTCTTTGTTATTGTTTCTTGCTGTTTTTAGTGTTTTAAATTAGTTTTGAGTCATTAGAGTCTAGTTTAGTGTTTTTGAGTCTTATTTGTGTTGATTAGCATCCCTAGTTAATCCCCGGTTAGAACGATCCCTACTTGCATCTTTACTACAATTGTCATCAATAGGGTTTAATTTGTGTGTCAAGTAATTTTCACATCATGGTTCGAAATGCATCCTTCTTGATTGGTGCTGAATGTTTCTGCCCTTTATTTTTTATTACATCAATGACAAAACAAGAACGAACGTCATTAGTATTCTCAATAGCTTCAGAAACATTAAAATTAATCATATCACCACCAAACGCCATAGTTACTGCTCCCTTGGCCACATCAATCTTGGTTTGAGCTGTTTTCATGAAAGGTCGTCCAAGTAAGATTGGCAAAGTTGGAGAGTGGGCTGAATCCTCCATGTCAAGCACATAGAAATCTGCAGGAAAAATCAAGTGGTCTACCTGCACCAAAACATCTTCCAAAACTCCTTTCGGATATGCATTAGATCGATCGGCTAATTGGATAATAACACCATCATTTTTAAGCTCACCTAGATTCATAGATGCATAAACAGAATATGGCATGACATTTATTGATGCACCTAAATCTAGCATAGCATGTTCAAACCTTGTATTGCCAATAACACAAGGGATAGTGAAACTACCTGGATCTTTGCATTTAGGTGGTAGCTTTCTTTGCAACATAGCAGAGACATTTTCACTTACATGTACCACTTCTTTCTCTCGAATCCGTTTCCTTGTTGTGCAAAGCTTCTTCAAGAACTTAGCGTACTTAGGGATTTGCTTTATAGCATCAAGGAGCGGAATATTGACATGCACCTTCCTAAAGGTCTCTAGAATGTCTTTTTCATTCTCTTCGTTCCTAGTTTGCATAAACCTGCTAGGAAAGGGTGCATTTAGTGGAATAGAACTTGAAGAATTTGATTTTGGACTTACCTCGGGTGTAGGATACGGCATAGGTGCATTTGAAGGCTGCGGCATTGTTTCTTTCTTCCTTGCCGTGGCTTGCTCATTCCCTTCTTCTTGTTGCATCAGTTTGTTATCCTCTTGGTGGCCTTGTTGAGATACTTTCGAATGGTCTCCAAGTTCCTTACCACTTCTCAATATAATGGCTTTGGCAGATTCAAATCCTCCTTTTGGATTCACAATGGTTGAGCTAGGAAGTTTGCCTTGTTCTCGGAATTGTCCTATGAACTCCGCCATCTGCCCCATTTGTTTCTTTAAATCGTCCACCTCTTTAGCTTGATTCTTTATGCTCTTTATGTCCTGCGTCAAAGAGGTTAGTACTTAAAGAATTTTGTCATTATCTAACAACGAACCTGAATTGGTTTGGGCAGGTTGTGCTTGGGGTTGTGTAGGCACGTATGGTTTTGAATAGAACCCTGGAGGTTGCTGCCTAAATCCACCTTGTTGTTGAGGTTGTTGAGGTTCCCTCCACTTGAAATTTGGATGATCTCTCCAGCTCGGATTGTATGTGTTGGAGTACAGATCATTGCGTGGCTGATTTTGACTCCCAAAACCCATGGCATTGGCAGATTCCCAGCCTCCATTCTCAATCAATTGAGGGCATTGGTTAGTGAGATGTCCTTGCATAGAACACACGCCACAAACACTTGGTCCTTGTATCTTCATTCCTTCGGCCTTCTGAGTCACAATCGAAGTAAGGTTAGCTAATTGAGTTTGAATGTCGGAATTGGAACTTACCTCATGGACTTGCTGCCGTGGGGACTCTCTTTGTCCAAGTCCCTCATATTGTTGTGCATTCAATGCTCGGTTGGCAATTAGGGTCTTTGCAGCCATTGGTGTTTTGTCAACCAATGCACCTCCCGCTGAAGCATCTAGCATTTGTCGCTCAATGGGAAGAAGTCCTTCATAGAAGTATTGAAGTAGAAGCTCTTCTTTCATTTGATGTTGAGGACATGAGACGACAAGGGCTTTAAAACGCTCATAGTATGCTGGGAATGTCTCTCCTTAGCTTTGTTGAATTCCACTAATTTTCTTCCTCAAGAGAATGACTCTCGAAGTGGAGAAGAACTTTTCTAAAAATGCCCTCTTCATGCTTTCCCAAGAAGTGACCGTTCCGGGTGCTAATTCATAAAGCCAATCTTTAGCCTTTTCCAAAAGAGAGAATGGAAAGGCCTTCAGCATCAAAATGCTCCCATCGACATTTATGGGTGTCATGCTCGAACAAACCACTTCGAACTCCTTAAGATGCTTGTTTGGGTCTTCCATGGATATCCCATGGTATTTAGGAATGTGGTGCAACAAGCTTGACTTCAATTCGAACTCATCGGTCTTGCCTTGAGCAGCCGCGGGGTATTGAATGCAAAGGGGTGCGGCATTGGCCAACCCCGAGGCTGAAAGTTCCTTGATTGTACGATTATCCATGGCCACGGCTTGTTCTTCTTCTTCTTCAAATTCAGATTCGGCCTCTGAGCTTGAACTAGGTTCGCTAGGTTCTGGATGCCTCCTCTTCCTTCTCAATGTTCGTTCAAAATCGTCGTCAAACTCCAAGATATGCTCACGAACTGTTTGAGAACTTCGAGTCATAAACTAGTACCTAAAACAAGAAAACAAAACAAAATAAGAAAACAAAGTAAAGCAAAACACACGGCAAACAAGCGATTAGCAAATTTGCTAATCCCCGGCAACGGCGCCAAAATTTGATGTGAAAATTAACTTGACACACAAATTAAACCCTCTTTTTGACAGTTGTAGTATATGTATAAGTAGGGATCGTTTTGGACTGGGGATTAGGAGGGATTGCTAAACACTTGAAACTGACTCAAAAACGTAAAAACAAAGTTTAAAACACTAAACTAGACTCAAAGAATGCAAGACTAAATTGAAAAACACTAAAACAACTCAAAAGACTCAAAACAGCACAAAAACACTCAAAACTGCCTAAAAACACAAACTGGGCAGTTTTGGACTCTAAACACTACTTTGGACGAAAATAAGGTTTTAACTTGACTCAAGACACTTAAAAACACAAATCAAAACAGATTTTGACTAATCTAACACTTCAAAATAAAGGGGGATTTGTTTTTGACGAATTTAAAACTAAAAACAGAAACTTTGCATAGAAAACTTTAGAAAAACGATTTTGATGAATTAAGAAGGGTGAAAGGCTAGTTAGAGGGCCCTTCTCCACACATGAACATATGCATATAAATTGATTTCCAGTTATTCTTTCAACAAACCATGAATCACAATGCCCCAAATTAATTGTGTAGAACTAATTAATCATCAGATTTCCCTAGACTCATTGAATTGGAAGAAAAGCATACAACAACCCAAATCATTCTTTATTAAGCTCCCTAACTATGAAAAGCATGATAGAGACACAAAACAAAGATCATTAAGCTTTGTGAAAATCATAAGCATTGACAAGGCATTCGTGACTATGAAAAGCATGACACTCCTGCCAGGAATTCACTTAACGCGATCGTGACTAGCAACCTCCACTACTTGTAAATATAAGTTCATAACGATTAGGTGAAATTCCCTTATATTTTAGCATCAAATTCATGCATGCAAACTAAGTATGCATCCTTAATCAACACACAAGAACAAGTTCTTAATAAAATAGTTAAGCAAACCACATTCACGATTCATAAAATCATAACTGGAGGAAATCAATTCATATAAAACATATGTCCATGGCTTCGAATTCGCCTCTAACTATAAAGAAATTAGTTCCTCATGTTCGCAATCAAACAAATATAACTAGAATTAAACATTAAACACAAAGGATAGAAAACGCTCCAGATTCCTTCCTTCCTTGCTTGCAGGTTGCGGCACAATGAGGGTATGGCTGAATGGTAGTGTAGAGATGTGTGAATGAGAGATGGTGGTGTGAATGGTGCAGCAAATATGTGAATATATAGAGGGAGGGTGCGGCACAATTAGATGGTGTAGGAAAAGGATTACAAAATGTAGTTTGTGTAGGAAAATAAAACACAATCCTAAGGGGAAAGGGTTTATGTAATCCTAGCAGGAAATAGGACATCTAGAAGACCAAAAACCAAAGGGAATTAGGCTAAAGGTGTGGCTGGATCATGCATCTAGAAGGCTTGGGTCGTCAGATTTTTAGGGACTTCTAGAAAGAGTGTTATTTGGCTGATTTTGGGGTTTCTAGAAGGGGATAGGTGCGGCACCTTTGTAGGAGGGGATAAGGTTCCTAGAAATCAGGTTTTTAGGTCTCCTAAACTGAAATTGAATCCCTTTTGCAGCAGGAATTAAGTTAAGAAAGGATTAGGATAGGATAAGATAAGATAAGATAAGATAAGGTTTGGATAAGATAAGGATAAGATAAGGTAGTTTTGGATAATGTTTTGGATAATTCTCCTTCTTTGTAGCTGATTCCTTATCTTCTTTGACTTGGATTTAGTTCTTCAACTCTTTTGCACATTCCTAGCCTCTCTTGAACATCAAATTCGTCCATCCATCTTGCTCCAATCTTGTGATATCCATTCCAACCCCAAAACTGCTCTAAAATGCTCCAAATTGCATCTTTTTGCCAACTTTGCTTCTAGGACCTATAAACACACGAAAATAGCTTCAAACACTTAAATAAGCAATAACTAACTAAAGAAATGCAAGAAAACATGCTAACTAAGTCGCACAAATATGCTCCTATCACCCACGGCATTGAGTGTCTCCCACCCTCCATTCTCTGTCAATTGTGGGCACTTATCCGTGGGATGTCCTTGCATGGAGCACATGATGTGATAAAAGTTAAGCACTCAAATTAAACCCTATTGATGACAATTGTAGCAATGATGTAAGTAGGGATCGTTCTAGACCGGGGATTAACTAGGGATGCTAATTAACACAAATAAGACTCAAAAACACTAAACTAGACTCTATAGACTCTAAACTAACTTAAAACACTAAAAACAGCAAGAAACAATAAAAAAGACTCAAATCTAAACCTATCAATTGGTTTTGACGAAAATAGAACTAAAAAGACTCAAACAACTAAAAGAAAACAGGTTTTGACTCTAAAAACAAGATTAAATGAAAGGGGGATTGTTTTTGACGAAATTAAGACTTAAAACAGAAATTTTGCATAAAAACTTTTAGAAAAACGAGTTTGGTGATTTAAAACGGGTGAAAGGCTAGTTAGAGGGCCCTTCTCCACACATGAACATATGCATATAAATTGATTTCCAGTTATTCTTTTGACAAACCATGAATCACAATGCCCCAAATTAATTGTGTAGAACTAATTAATCATCAGATTTCCCTAGACTCATTGAATTGGAAGAAAAGCATACGACAACCCAAATCATTCTTTATTAAGCTCGCTAACTATGAAAAGCATGATAGAGACACAAAACAAAGATCATTAAGCTTTGTGAAAATCATAAGCATTGACAAGGCATTCGTGACTATGAAAAGCATGACACTCCTGCCAGGAATTTACTTAACGCGATCGTGACTAGCAACCTCCACTACTTGTAAATATAAGTTCATAACGATTAGGTGAAATTCCCTTATATTTTAGCATCAAATTCATGCATGCAAACTAAGTATGCATCCTTAATCAACACACAAGAACAAGTTCTTAATAAAACAGTTAAGCAAACCACATTCACAATTCATGAAATCATAACTGGAGGAAATCAATTCATATAAAACATATGTCCATGGCTTTGAATTCGCCTCTAACTATAAAGAAATTAGTTCCTCATGTTCGCAATCAAACAAATATAAATAAAATTAAACATTGAACAAATATAGAAAACACCTAGAAAATGCTCCAGATTCCTTCCTTCCTTGCTTGCAGGTTGCGGCACAATGAGGGTATGGCTGAATGGTAGTGTAGAGATGTGTGAATGAGAGATGATGGTGGTGTGAATGGTGTAGCAAATATGTGAATATATAGAGGGAGGGTGCGGCACAATTAGATGGTGTAGGAAAAGGATTACAAAATGTAGTTTGTGTAGGAAAATAAAACACAATCCTAAGGGGAAAGGGTTTATGTAATCCTAGCAGGAAATAGGACATCTAGAAGGCCAAAAACCAAAGGGAATTAGGATAAAGGTGCGGCTGGATCATGCATCTAGAAGGCTTGGGGCGCCACCTTTTTAGGGACTTCTAGAAAGAGTGTTATTTGGCTGATTTTGGGGTTTCTAGAAGGGGATAGGTGCGGCACCTTTGTAGGAGGGGGTAAGGTTCCTAGAAATCAGGTTTTAAGGTCTCCTAAACTGAAATTGAATCCCTTTTGCAGCAGGAATTAAGTTAGGAAAGGATTAGGATAGGATAGGATAAGGCATGGTAAGATAAGATAAGATAAGGTTTGGATAAGATAAGGATAAGATATGGTAGTTTGGATAATGTTTTGGATAATTCTTCTTCTTTGTAGCTGATTCCTTATCTTCTTTGACTTGGATTTATTTCTTCAACTCTTTTGCACATTCCTAGCCTCTCTTGAACTTCAAATTCGTCCATCTATCTTGCTCCAATCTTGTGATATCCATTCTTGGCCCAAAACTGCTCTAAAATGCTCCAAATTGCATCCTTTTGCATACTTTGCTTCTAGGACCTACAAACACGCGAAAATGACTTAAGACACTATAATAAGCAACAACTAACTAAGTAAATGCAAGAAAACACACTAACTAAATCGCATAAATATGCTCCTATCAGCACACGCCACAAGAAGCCACGGTTCGCACTTTTGGTCCTTCAACAACCTGAGAATGAAGAGTGGTAAGGTTAGCCATTTGATTTTGAAGTTCGGTTATAGCACTTACCTCATTCACTTGGTGTTGCCGTGGAATGCTCCTTTGTCCAACACCTTCGTATTGTTGAGCGTTCAACGCTCGATTAGCAATCAAGGTCTTTGCAGCCGTGGGGGTCTTGTCCACCAAGGCTCCTCCCACTGAGGCATATAACATTTGACGTTCGATTGGTAGAAGTCCCTCGTAGAAGTATTGTAGGAGAAGTTCCTCCTTCATCTGATGTTGTGGACATGAAGCAACAAGAGATTTAAAACGTTCATAATACGTAGGAAAAGACTCACCTTCTTCTTGCTGAATTCCACTTATCCTTTTTCGTATGGTGATGACTCGAGAAGTTGGGATAAACTTCTCCAAGAAAGCCTGTTTCATGCTCTCCCACGATGTGACAGTTCCAGGAGCCAATTCATACAACCAATCCTTCGCCTTTTCCAAGAGAGAAAAGGGAAATGCCTTCATCTTCAAAATACTCCCATCGACATTGACGGGGGTCATGCTTGAACACACCACTTCGAATTCTTTCAAGTGTTTGTTCGGATCTTCCATGGACAACCCGTGGAATTTGGGGATGTGGTGCAACAAGCTAGACTTCAATTCGAATTCGTCAGTCTTGCCCTCGGCTGCCCTAGGATATTGAATGCATAAAGAGGTTGCATTGTCCAATCCCGAGGCTGAAAGTTCCTTGATCGTTCGATTATCTGCAGCCATGTCTTGCTCCTCTTCCAAATCCTCTTCAATTTCAACTTCAGATTCGGAATTAGAACTTGAACTAAGTAGACCAGGTTCTGGGTGCTTCCTCTTCCTTCTCAAATCTCGCTCAAAATCGTCGTTAAACTCCAAGATATGTGCGTGAACGGGTTGAGAACTTCGAGTCATACACTAGTACCTAAAACAAAGAAAGCAAAAAAAATCAGAAAACTAAGCAAAACAAAAACAAAAACAAGTTAAAATACACGGCAGAAACTAGGGAGATTAGCAAGTTTGCTAATCCCCGGCAACGGCGCCAAAATTTGATATGAGAATTACTTGACACTCAAATTAAAACCCTATCGACGTAGTATATGAAAGTAGCGATCGTTTAAGGCCGGGGATTAGAAGGGATGCTAATCTACACAAACTACACTCTAAAACACTAAACTGGACTCTAGACAATGAAAACAAGTACTAGTGATCAATCTGAACGAATTTTAACTCTAGACAACCTAACTTGACTCAAATAACACAAAACAAACTTAAAACAACAAATAAAACTCAACTAGGCAGATTCTAGACACTAGAGACTCAAAACAGGCTAAATAGACTCAAAACAGCAAAACTAACTTAAGTAGACTCAAAACAGGTTCTATGAAGTGAATTGGATGACTTTTGGATTAGTTAAATTCAAAACACTAAAAGGGGACAGATTTGGACGAATTTAAACAAACTAATACTCAATTAAGAACTAAGGGGGTTTTTGGACGATTTAAGCAAAACTAAGCAGATTTAGGCAAACAAAGTAAATTGAAAGAGATAAAGGTGAATTCAGGGGTGAAAACTAGTTAGAGGGTTCTTCTCCACACATGAACATATGCATACGAATTGATTTCCAGTTATTCTTTCGATAAACCATGAATGACAATGCTTCAAATTAATTGTATTGCACTAATTAATTCCCAGATTTCCCTAAGTTCATTGAATTGAATGGATAACGCATCACAACCAAATTATTCTTATCAAGTTCCCTAACTATGGAAGACGCATGATAGAGATACATATCAAAGATCATTAAGTTCCATGGAAATCATAAACATTGACAAGGCATTCATAACTATGGAATACGCATGTTACTCTTGCCTAGGATTTACTTAACACAATTGTGACTAGCAATCTTTACTACTTGTGAATATAAGTTCCTAACGATTAGGTGAAATTCCCTTATATCCTAGCATCAAATTCATGCATGTAAACTAAGTAGGCCTCCTTAATCAACACACAAGAACAAGTTCTTCATAAAACAGATAAGTAAATCACATTCACAATTTATGAAACAATAACTGAAGGTAATCAATTCATATCAAACATATGTCCATGGCTTTGAATCCACCTCTAACTAAAACGAAATTAGTTCCACATGTTCAACATAATTGAAAAACAAATTAAATTAAACATAGAAACGAAACAAGAGAAGAAAGAACTCCTCCTTCTCCAATGGAAGCCACGGCAAGGCCTTGTCTTCCCTTCTCTGCAGCAAAATATGGATTTCTGAATGTATATGGGGGTGGGTGGTCTGCGGCAACAACCAAGCTTTGTATATAAATGCATCACAAACCCTAGAGTAATCAGATTAGGGCTTGGACATAGCATAAAACAAGGAATTAGGACTCTAGGTGCGGCAGAAAATATAGATTAGGCCTTAGGGTTCGGCAATCACTTTAGAAAAGGAATTGTGGTCCAATTAATGTCTGAAAAGGATTATAGAACCCAAATCCACAAGGAAAAAGCTTAATAAATCAAAATCCAAGAAGGAATGGGAGTGAAAACCCACGGCACAAAGGGATAAGGCAGGGAACCTTGCAAGGCAAGGAAAAGACCTTCTAGAAAGGAGAGAGGCGCCAGATTTTTAGGCTTCTAGAAAGAATGTGTTTCTGGCCAGATTTTGGGGTTTCTAGAAGAGTTTGGGGCGCCACTTTTATAGGACAAGGGATAGGACTTCTAGAAATCAGGTTTTAAGTCCCCAAAACTGAAGAAAACAGGATAGGATAAGATTAGGATAAGATTGGATAAGGATTGGATAAGATAAGATAAGATAAGGTTGTTTTGGATAATGTTTTGGATAATTCTCCTTCTTTTGAGCTGATTCCTTATCTTCTTTATCTTTGACTTCTTTCTTCCATCTTCTTAGCTGATTTCAAGCCTTTATATCTTCAATTTCGTCCATCAACTTGCCTCCATGCTTGCACTACCCAATCTTGGCCCAAAAATGCTCTAGAATGCTCCAAATTGCTCCTTTTTGCCATCTTGACACTTTGAACCTACAAACACACGAAAATAGCTTAAAATACAAAATTAACTAAGAACTAACAACGTAAATGCATGAAAACAAGCTAACTAAGTCGCATAAATATGCTCCTATCAAACCGTGACTGCACAAATTAACCATCAGATTTTCCTTAGTTCATTGAATTGAATGGAAGACGCATTACAACCAAATTATCCTTATCAAGTCTCCTAACTATGACAGCATGATAGAAAACATATCAAAGGTCATTACGTTCTTTGAAAATCATAAGTGTTGACGAGGCATTCGTAACTATGACAGCATGATACTCTTGCCTAGGACTTACTTAACATGATTGTGACTAGCAACCTTTACTACTTGTGAATATAAGTTCATAACGATTAGGTGAAACTCCCTTATACTCTAGCATCAAATTCATGCATGCAAATTAAGTGTCGACCCCCAATTAACACACATAAACAAGTTTTAATAACTCAGTTAAGCAAATCACATTCTAGTCTTAAGAAACAATAACTGGACGTAATCAATTCATATATAACATATAATCATGGCTTCAAATTCACCTCTAACTATAAAGAAATTAGTTCCTCATGTCCACAAGCAAACAAACATAAATAAAATTAAACATTGAAAACAAAGGATAGAAAACACCTAGAAACGCTCCAGATTCCTTCCTTCCTTTGCAAGTGGTGTGAAAATTACTTGACACACAAATTAAACCCTATTTTTGACAATTGTAGGTAGGGATCGTTCTAGGCCGGGGATTAACTAGGGATTGCTAAACACTTGAAACTGACTCAAAAACGTAAAAACAAAGTTTAAAACACTAATCTAGACTCAAAGAATGCAAAACTAACTTCTAAAACACTAAGACAACTCAAAAGACTCAAAACAGCCAACAAACACTCAAAACTGCCTTAAAACCACTTTCTGGGCAGTTCTGAGCACTATGGAAGAATTTGGACGAAAATATGTTATGACTTGACTCAAAAGACTAAAAGAAAACAGATTTAGACTCTAAAAACAAGACTTAAAAGCAAGGGGGATTGTTTTGACGAGATTGAAGTTAAAACTAAAACTTGTAACCAAACTTTTAAGAAAAACGAATTCTGATGAATTAAGAAGGGTGAAAGGCTAGTTAGAGGGATCCTCATCCACACATGAACATATGCATACAACTTGATTCCCAGTTACTCTTTCGATAAACCATGAATGACAATGCTCCGAATTAATTGTATTGAACTAATCAATTCCCAGATTTCCCTAGATTCATTGAATTGAATGGATAACGCATCACAACCAAATTGTTCTTTCTCAAACTCCCAAACTATGGAATACGCATGATAGAGACATTCAACAAAGATCATTAAGTTCAATGGAAATCATGAACATTGACAAGGCATTCATAACTATGGAAGACGCATGTTAATCCAACCTAGGGCTTACTTAACATGATTGTGACTAGCAACCTTTACTACTTGTGAATATAAGTTCATAACGATTAGGTGAAATTCCCTTATATCCTAGCATCAAATTCATGCATGTAAACTAAGTATGCATCCTTAATCAACAAACAAGAACAAGTTCTTAATAAAACAGTTAAGCAAACCACATTCATAGTTCATGAAATCATAACTGGAGGAAATCAATTCATATAAAACATATATCCATGGCTTCAGATTCCCCCCCCCTAACTAATAGGGGTTTAGTTCCTCATGATAGCAATTAAACAAAGAAAACTGAATTGAAACATCAAAAACAAAGATAGACAACACCTAAGAACACCCCAGCAATAGTCACGACTTAGAATGGCACCTTCTCCTTCCTTCCTTGAATAGCTGCGGCACAAGAGGGTTTTTCTGGGTTTTGGGGACGGGTTTGGTGAAGGATGGATGATGATGAATGGCGTAGGGGGTTGTTTTGGAGGAAGAACTGGCAGATGACTGGGTGTGTGAAGGCAGAGAATGAATGGAAGGCTTGATGATTAAAATGGCACGGCAGGAAGGCTATTTGTAGGGGTTAAGGTGCGGCATTGCCTTATGAATCAGAGAAGGATTGCACAACCTAAACCCATCAGGAATAGGCCATCCAGAAGGTAGGAAATCCCAAAGGACAAGGATTCCATGCGGCAGATATGTGTGGTTTCCTAACAGGATATTTGGTCTTCTAGAAGAACTAAAACCATCTAGGAAAAGGGATAAGGGTGCGGCAAGGCTTAGGGTTTCTAGAAGCTTAATTTAAATGTCCCCCAATCAGAAAATAAACCCTCAATGCATCAGGAATTGAATTAGAAAAGGATTAGGATAGGATAAAGTTTGTTAAGATAAGATAAGGATTGGATAAGATAAGATAAGATAAGGTTGTTTGGATAATGTTTTGGATAATTCTCCTTCTTTTGAGCTGATTCCTTATCTTCAATGATTTGAATTTATTTCTCCAACCTTGAAACATATTCCTAGCTCCATTTGGACTCCAAATTCGTCCATCTTCATGCCCACTGCATGTGCTATCCACTCCAAGCCCAGATTTGCTCTAAAATGCTCCAAAATGCATCTTTTTGCCAACTTTGCTTCTTGGACCGAAAAATACATGAAAATGACTTTAAACACTATACTAAGCAACAAATAGCTAAGTAAATGCAAGAAAACACACTAACTAAGTAGCATAAATATGCTCCTATCAGCAAGCTGCGGCACAATGAGTGTGTGGTGGATGGATGTAGGTGAGTTATGGTAGAGGGTGGTAACCTGCGGCAAAGGTGTAGAAATGTATATATAGGCACCAAAAACCCTAGGTAAATCAGATTAGGACTTCTAGAAAGCCAAATCCATCCAGAAATAGGTTTAAAACAATCAGATTTTTAATGGGAAAAGGCCTAAGGTGCGCAGGTTTGGATAAGGAGGAATAAGGCTTCTAGAAAGCCTTGCAAGGCAAGGAAATCAGATATTCTAGAAGGCTAGGTGCACGGCATGCTTATAGAACAAGGATAAGGTGTCCTGAAGTGAATTTAAAACCCTTTTACAGCAGGAATTAAGTTAGGAAAGGATTAGGATAGGATAAGATAAGGCATGGTAAGATAAGATAAGATAAGGTTTGGATAAGATAAGGATCAGATAAGGTAGTTTTGGATAAGATAAGGATCAGATAAGGTAGTTTTGGATAATGTTGTGGATACTTCTCCTTCTTCTGAGCTGATTCCTTATCTTCAATGACTTGAATTTATATCTCCAACTCTTTTCACATTCCTAGCCTCTCTTTTGAACTTCAAATTCGTCCATCCATCTTGCTCCAATCTTGTGATATCCATTCCACTTCCAAAACTGCTCTAAAATGCTCCAAATTACATCTTTTTGCATACTTTGCCCTTAGAACCTGAAAATACATCAAACTAGCTTAAAAGACTACTTTAACTAAGGAAAAACAACATAACTGCACAAGAACACGCTAACTAAGGTGCATAAATATGCCCCTATCACGATCCCTACTTGCATTTATACTACGATTTGACAACAAGATGGTTTAATTTGAGTGCTTAATTTTTATCACATCAAATTTTGGCGCCGTTGCCGTGGATTAGCAACTTTGCTAATCCCTTGGTTCTTTTCTTTTCATTTAGTTTGTTTTTAGTTTCTGACTTGTTTTGTTTTCTTGTTTTCAGGTACTAATTGATGTGAAAATTAACTTGACACACAAATTAAGCCCTATTGATGACAATTGTAGCAATGATGTAAGTAGGGATCGTTCTAGGCCGGGGATTAACTACGGATTGCTAAACACTTGAAACTGACTCAAAAACGTAAAAACAAAGTTTAAAACACTAAACTAGACTCAAAGAATGCAAAACTAAATTCTAATACACTAAAACAACTCAAAAGACTCAAAACAGCACAAAAACACTCAAAACTGCCTAAAAACACAAACTGGGAAGTTTTGGACTCTAAACACTACTTTGGACGAAAATAAGGTTTTAACTTGACTCAAGACACTTAAAAACACAAATCAAAACAGATTTTGACTCAACTAACAAGACTTAATGAAAGGGGGATTGTTTTTGACGAAATTAAGACTTAAAACAGAAACTTTGCATAAAAAACTTTAGAAAAACGATTTTGACGAATTAAAACAGGTGAAAGGCTAGTTAGAGGGATCCTTATCCACACTTGAACATATGCATACAACTTGATTCCCAGTTACTCTTTCGACAAACCATGAATGACAATGTTCCGAATTAATTGTATTGAACTAATCAATTCCCAGATTTCCCTAGATTCATTGAATTGAATGGATAACGCATCACAACCAAATTATTCTTTCTCAAACTCCCAAACTATGGAATACGCATGATAGACATTCAACAAAAATCATTAAGTTTAGTGGAAATCATGAACATTGACAAGGCATTCATAACTATGGAAAACGCATGTTAATTCTGCCCTGGATTTACTTAACATGATTGTGACTAGCAACCTTTACTACTTATGAATATAAGTTCATAACGATTAGGTGAAATTCCCTTATATCCTAGCATCAAATTCATGCATGTAAACTAAGTATGCATCCTTAATCAACACACAAGAACAAGTTCTTAATAAAACAGATAAGTAAACCACATTCATAATTCATGAAATCATAACTGGAGTAAATCAAATCATAAGAAACATATGTCCATGGCTTCAAATTCCCCCCCTAACTAATAGGGGTTTAGTTCCTCATGATAGCAATTAAACAAAGAAAACTGAATTGAAACATTAAAAACAAAGATAGACAACACCTAAGAACGCTCCAGCGATTCAATGCTTTGAATGACATTCACGTCTCTAAGTGGCACCTTCTCCTTCCTTCCTTGAGTAGTTGCGGCACAAGAGGGATTTTCTGGGTTTGGGGATGTGTTTGGTGAAGGATGGATGATGATGAATGGCGTAGGGGTTTGTGTAGAGAGGACTGGCGGATGAATGGGTGTGTGAAGGCAAAGAATGAATGGAAAGCTTAAACTTTAAATGGTGCGGCATAGAATGCTATTTATAGGGGTTAAGGTGCGGCATAAAAGCTTTAGGAATCAGAGAAGAATTACACAACCCAAACCCATCAGGAATAGGCCATCTAGAAGGTAGGAAATCCCAAAGGACAAGGATTCCATGCGGCAGATATTTGTGTTTTCCTAGCAGGACATTTGGTCTTCTAGAAGAACTAAAACCATTTAGGAGAAGGGATAAGGGTGCGGCAATGACTTAGGGTTTCTAGAAACCTAAATTAAATGTCCCCCAATCAGAAAATAAACCCTCAATGTACCAGGAATTGAATTAGAAAAGGATTAGGAGCGGATAAGGTTAGTTAAGATAGGATAAGGATTGGATAAGATAAGGTTGTTTGGATAATGTTTTGGATAATTCTCCTTCTTTTGAGCTGATTCCTTATCTTCTTTGATTTGAATTTATTTCTCCAACCTTGAAACATATTCCTAACTCCATTTGGACTCCAAATTCGTCCATCTTCTTGCCCACTGCTTGTGCTATCCATTCCAAGCCCAGATTTGCTCTAAAATGCTCCAAAATGCATCTTTTTGCCAACTTTGCTTCTTGGACCTAAAAACACACGAAAATGACTTTAAACACTATACTAAGCAACAAATAGCTAAGTAAATGTAAGAAAACACACTAACTAAGTAGCATAAATATGCTCCTATCAAATTCCCCCACACTTAGCTTTTGCTAGTCCTCGAGCAAAACAAAACAAACAAAACATAACCTAAACCTTCCAACGTTCACCTCAGGGATTTTCAATGATACATAACATGTTAAAAATCATTACTTACATAGATTTTAGTTATCCTTACTCTTGAGCACATACTTAACATAGTTACCATCCATTAGCTCGCATTTAATCAATTAAAACAACATTTTGAATGTAGTAACATGCCTTAGAGAATCCCTTAATTCCTTACTAGATATGCACTCAATTTTCACTCAGATTTTCTGACTACACTCCCTACACTAGTTATATGTGAGAAGATTGATGTAAACATGAAAACTAATACTCACATATGTATATAACAAAGAAAGCAATTTCTGGAATGCATGTTTATATATGATCTCATGAACGGAATTGATGTGAAAATTAACTTGACACACAAATTAAACCCTATTGATGACAATTGTAGTAAAGATGCAAGTAGGGATCGTTCTAAACCGGGGATTAACTAGGGATGCTAATCAACACAAATAAGACTCAAAAACGTAAAAACAAAGTTTAAAACACTAAACTAGACTCAAAGAATGCAAGACTAAATTCTAAAACACTAAAACAACTCAAAAGACTCAAAACAGCACAAAAACACTCAAAACTGCCTAAAAACACAAACTGGGCAGTTTTGAACTCTAACAATATTTTGGACGAAAATAGACTTTAACTTGACTCAAGACACTTAAAAACACAAATCAAAACAGATTTTAACTAATATGACTCAACAAGTAAAGGGGGGTTTGTTTTTGAACGAATTTGAAAACAAAACAAGAAACTTAAAGTACTTAATGAAATCTGCACGAAATTGGGGACTTAGATGGGTGAATGGCTAGTTAGAGGGATCCTTATCCACACATGAACATATGCATACAACTTGATTCCCAGTTACTCTTTCGATAAACCATGAATGACAATGTTCCAAATTAATTGTATAGAACTAATTAATTCTCAGATTTCCCTAAGTTCATTGAATTGAATGGATAACGCATCACAACCAAATTATTCTTATCAAGTTCCCTAACTATGGAATACGCATGATAGAGATACATATCAAAGATCATTAAGTTCAATGGAAATCATAAACATTGACAAGGCATTCATAACTATGGAATACGCATGTTACTCCTGCCTAGGGTTTACTTAACACAATTGTGACTAGCAACCTTTACTATTTGTGAATATAAGTTCATAACGATTAGGTGAAATTCCCTTATATTCTAGCATCAAATTTATGCATGCAAATCAAGTGTCGACCCCCAACCCACATACATAAACAAGTTCTTAATAAGCACAGAAAAGTAAACCACATTCATAATTTATGAAATCGTAACTGGAGTGAATCAAATCATAAGAAACATATATTCATGGCTTCAAATTCCCCCTCTAACTAATAGGGGTTTAGTTCCTCATGACAGCAATTAAACAAAGAAAACTAAATTGAAACATTGAAACCAAGGATAGACAACACCTAAGAACGCTCCAGCAATAGTCACGACTTAGAGTGGCACCTTCTCCTTCCTTCCTTGAATAGCTGCGGCACAAGAGGGGTTTTCTGGCGTGAATGGTTGTGTATGGAGGGTGGTGTAGAATTCGTATGGATGGGTTGTGTGCACGGCAAAGGGTGTTTTAATATATATAGGCACCAAGAACCCTAAGTGAATCAGATTGGGACTCCTAGAAAACCAAATCCATCCAGAAATAGGCTCAAAACAATCAGATTTCCAATGGGAAAGGGCCTAAGGTGCGGCACAATAGGATAAGGTGGGATAAGGCTTCTAGAAAGCCTTGCAAGGCAAGGAAATCAGGTTTTCTGAAAAGCTAGGTGCGGCAAGGCCTTTAGGGTTCTAGAAACTCAATTTAAATGTCCCCCAATCAGAAAATAAACCCTCAATGTACCAGGAATTGAATTAGAAAAGGATTAGGATAAGATAAGGTTTGTTAAGATAAGATAAGGATTGGATAAGATAAGATAAGATAAGGTTGTTTGGATAATGTTTTGGATAATCCTCCTTCTTTTGAGCTGATTCCTTATCTTCTTTGATTTGAATTTATTTCTCCAACCTTGAAACATATTCCCAACTCCATTTAAACTCCAAATTCGTCCATCTTCATGCCCATTGCTTGTGCTATCCATTCCAAGCCCAGATTTGCTCTAAAATGCTCCAAAATGCATCTTTTTGCCAACTTTGCTTCTTGGACCTAAAAACACACGAAAATGACTTTAAACACTATACTAAGCAACAAATAGCTAAGCAAATGCAAGGAAACACACTAACTAAGTAGCATAAATATGCTCCTATCAAATTCCCCCACACTTAGCTTTTGCTAGTCCTCCAGCAAAACAAAACAAACAAAACATAACCTAAACCTTCCAACGTTCACCTCAGGGATCTTCAATGATACATAACATGCCAAAGATCATTACTCCCACAGATTTTAGTTATCCCTACCCTTGAGCACATACTTAATCAAAGTTACCACACATTAGCTCGCATTTAATCAATTAAAACAACATTTTGAATGTAGTAACATGCCTTAGAGAATCCCTCAATTCCTTACTAGATATGCACTCAATCACACAGATTTTCTGACTACACTCCCTACACTAGTTATATGTGAGAAGATTGATGTAAACATGAAAACTAATACTCACATATATGTTTATAACAAAGAAAGCAATTTCTGGAATGCATGTATAGATATGATCTCATGAACAGAATGCTACTACTTAGATGCGAGAACCAGGGACACCATATGCTCATACCAATCCCAAACTCCACATATTGAAACACACAACACTCAAGATTGAAGTATAGGGTTATAACGGGGCTAGGGGGTATTGGCTAACAAAGAAAGGTAAGGAAAACAAACGTTCTTAAAGCAATAGCAAGCAAAGCAATGAATATGACTCTTAGAACTCCCTTTCTTGAATGCAGCCGCACACTTTGATACATAAGGGGAAGATCACACATATTTAGGGCCAATTTCAACTTGTTGGACCCCTTCTTCAACAATCAACACTTGTGAGCTTATTCTCACTTATTTTGAACACTTTTCATACTTTTTCACAACTTTTCTTTTTTCTTTTCTTTTTCTACCCGTGCCCTCTTGATACTTTGTTGGCACACAATCAGACACATAAATCCCTTCCCCCACACTTGTTTGCTGCCCAAATAACGAACAAAGGGAATTCACTCTAAGTCATGCTTACTATGCCTTAAGAACAAGGGTAAGGATGGTCCTAATCTAGGCTAGGTAAGGATAATGTGGGTAAACAAAGAACATAGGCTAAACAAGGCTCAAAAGGGTTAAACCTACAATACATATGCAAAGGGTTAGGCTTTTTGGCTCTGGTTTTAAACTAAACAACTTCATCTTGATTATGTGTTATGCTAATCAATTTCATGCTTTGAATGAAACGGGTATGAGTTCTAGTATTTGGAACTAAATAATGAAACGCATTCTAAGTAGCAACCAAGCAAAGAATAATGAGATCATGCAACGACTTTAGAAAACAAAGAATGCACAGATTTTTAACTCTCCAAAGAACGTTAAAGGCTCAAGTCTCTCAGGGTTGTAGCGTTAGTTTGAGTTACTTCCTTCAAGCATGTTACAAAAACTGATTTTATCCTTTTTGTGATTACATGTGAATTCATGAATGTCAACTATAACCAAGCATAAACCAAAGAGCAATTCAAACTTTCATCCATGTTTATAACTCTCTTTAACAGTTATGCAATTAAAAACCAAATCCTCATCATTGTGTTGGAAGGTACCCTAAGACACAAACAAACACACAAAAACAACTCTTTTTGGGTTTTTTCAAAACAATTTTTCAAATTTTTATGGTATTTTCGGAGTTTCTTTTCAAAACACACTAAAACACACCAAAACAGCTTAAAAACACTTAAAAACACTGAAAACAACATTCAAAGTGATAGGTGATAAAAACCCACGAATTTCATGCAAAAACACTTTGTTACCCCCCCACACTTAAATCAAACATTGTCCTCAATGTTTCAAACATATACTCACAGAAAACAAACAGCAATCAACACAACTAACGAACATAACAAAGATGGCAAAGGAAAAGCAATAAAGAGTAGGGTTGAGAAACGCAAGTCTGGTTGTGGAGCCGGAGAGTTCCTAGGTCGTCTTTATTTGCATGGGTTGCCTCCCAAGAAGCGCTTGCTTTAACGTCTTCCAGCCGGACGAACCTTCTCTCTATTCTTCAATGGGGCCCACGGCATGCAGAGGTAGTTCTTCCACCACATGCTCCTCAAACAGCTCGTGCATTGGATCTTTGAATGGTAAGGGATAGTGATCCTTCCGGATTGTGGCATTGAACATCCTAAAATCATTGTAATCATGCCCACCAGCTTGGATTTGATTGGGAATCTGCACCATACAAGGTAACAACCTATTAGTTGAAATGGGAATCGAATCTGGAATAGATGGCTTACCCATGTACTGCAATGAAGTGGCAGCACTATGAACATTCTTCCCCATGATATTTTCGACCAATTGGGGCATTTTGAGGGCAGTGGCTGTATGGGCCTTGTGCTCCACTCCAATTCCCTCGTTTTGTATGGTTCTTGATGTATCCTTTGTGCTTGAACGGTCCGGCCCTATCTTTTTTATTTTATCCATGGCAAAACAAGAACGAACAATGTTAGGATTCTCAACAGACTTAGAAACATTAAATTTAATCTTATCACCACCAAACTTCATAGTTAACGTTCCCTTGGCCACATCAATCTTGGTTTGGGCTGTTTTCATGAATGGTCGGCCAAGTAAGAGTGGTAATGGATGGGAATGGTCGGAATCCTCCATGTCAAGCACATAGAAATCTGCAGGAAAAATCAAGTGGTCTACCTGCACCAAAACATCTTCCAAAACTCCTTTTGGGTATGCATTAGATCGATCGGCTAATTGGATAATAACACCATCATTTTTAAGCTCTCCTAAATTCATAGATGCATAAACAGAATATGGCATGACATTTATTGATGCACCTAAATCTAACATGGCAGATTCAAAACGAGTATTTCCAATAACACAAGGAATTGTAAAACTACCCGGATCTTTGCATTTAGGGGGTAATTTCCTTTGTAAAACAGCAGAGACATTCTCACTTACTTGAACCACTTCTTTGTTAGAAATCCTTCTCCTTGTTGTACAAAGCTCTTTCAAAAACTTAGCATACCTTGGGACTTGCTTTATTGCATCAAGGAGTGGGATATTGACTTGAACTTTCCGGAATGTCTCTAGAATGTCTTTTTCAGCATCCTCTTTCTTTGATTGCCGCAACCTGCCAGGAAAGGGCACAATTAGTGGAGTAGAGCTTGAAGAATTCATATTGGGACTTACCTTGATGGTTGAGGACGGTTTAGGAATGGGGATTGGCTGCGGCAAGGATTGTGCATTCCTTGCCGTGGGTTTGGGTGCTTCATCCTCCTCCAATTGCAGCTTCGTGTCTTCTTCTTGACTTGATCTAGATGGTTGTGAATCAGTTCCAACCTGCTTACCACTTCTCAACGTGATTGCTTGGGCAGTTTCAAATCCTCCCTTAGGATTAACAACGGTTGAACTAGGCAACCTGCCTTGTTCTCGGAATTGGCCCATGAATTCAGCCATTTGACCCATTTGTTTCTTCAATTCATCCACCTCTTTAACTTGATGTTTTATGCTCTGCATGTCCTGCGTTAAAGAGGTTAGTGCTTGAAGAATTTTATCATTATTTAACGACGAACCTGAATTGGTTTGGGCCGAAGTTGGGTGAGGTTGTGGGGTTGCATACGGCTTTGGAAACATCCCAGGGGGCTGTCTAAATCCACTTTGTGGCTGTGCTTGCTGAGAATCCCTCCACTTGAAGTTTGGATGATCTCTCCATCCCGGATTGTATGTGTTTGAGTATGGGTCGTGTCTTTGTTGTGTTTGGCCTTGGAAACCTACGGCTTGGGCAGTTTCCCAACCCCCATTCTCAATCAATTGAGGGCATTGATCGTTGAGATGTCCCTGCATAGAACACACTCCACATATGGCCGGCCCTTGTGCTTTGTTTCCATCCACAACCTGTGACAAAAGAAGAGTGAGATTAGCCATTTGAGATTGTAATTCTGAAATTGCATTTACCTCATTCACTTGTTGTTGCCGTGGCCCTTCTCTCTGTCCAACTCCTTCGTATTGTTGCGCATTCAAGGCTCGATTTGCAATTAGAGTCTTGGCAGCCACGGGTGTTTTGTCAACCAAAGCTCCTCCCGCTGAAGCATCAAGCATTTGTCTCTCAATGGGGAGAAGTCCTTCATAGAAATATTGGAGGAGAAGCTCTTCCTTCATTTGGTGTTGTGGACAAGAAGCAACAAGCGCCTTGAACCGCTCATAATAGGCTGGAAACGATTCCCCTTGGTTTTGTTGAATGCCACTTATCTTTTTCCTCAAGAGAATGACTCTTGAAGTTGGGAAAAATTTCTCTAAGAATGCGCGCTTCATGCTTTCCCACGAAGTAACGGTTCCAGGTGCTAGTTCGTAGAGCCAATCCTTAGCCTTTTCCAAAAGAGAGAATGGAAAGGCTTTCATCTTCAATATACTCCCATCAACATTGACAGGGGTCATGCTTGAACAAACCACTTCAAATTCCTTCAAGTGCTTGTTTGGATCTTCCATGGACAACCCGTGGAATTTGGGGATGTGGTGCAACAAGCTAGACTTCAATTCAAACTCATCAGTTTTGCCTTGAGCCGCCCTAGGATATTGAATGCATAAAGGGGTCGCATCGTCCAATCCCGAGGCTGAAAGTTCTTTGATTGTTCGGTTATCTGCAGCCATGTCGTGCTCCTCTTCCAAATCTTCTTCAATTTCAACTTCAGATTCGGAATTAGAACTTGAACTAAGTAGATCAGGTTCTGGGTGCTTCCTCTTCCTTCTCAAATCTCGCTCAAAATCGTCGTTAAACTCCAAGATATGTGCGTGAACGGGTTGAGAACTTCGAGTCATACACTAGTACCTAAAACAAAGAAAACAAAACAAATCAGAAAACTAAGCAAAACAGAAACAAAAACAAGTTAAAATACACGGCAGAAACTAGGGAGATTAGCAAGTTTGCTAATCCCCGGCAACGGCGCCAAAATTTGATGTGAAAATTAACTTGACACACAAATTAAACCCTATTGATGACAATTGTAGTAAAGATGCAAGTAGGGATCGTTCTAAACCGGGGATTAACTAGGGATGCTAATCAACACAAATAAGACTCAAAAACGTAAAAACAAAGTTTAAAACACTAAACTAGACTCAAAGAATGCAAGACTAAATTCTAAAACACTAAAACAACTCAAAAGACTCAAAACAGCACAAAAACACTCAAAACTGCCTAAAAACACAAACTGGGCAGTTTTGAACTCTAACAATATTTTGGACGAAAATAGACTTTAACTTGACTCAAGACACTTAAAAACACAAATCAAAACAGATTTTAACTAATATGACTCAACAAGTAAAGGGGGGTTTGTTTTTGAACGAATTTGAAAACAAAACAAGAAACTTAAAGTACTTAATGAAATCTGCACGAAATTGGGGACTTAGATGGGTGAATGGCTAGTTAGAGGGATCCTTATCCACACATGAACATATGCATACAACTTGATTCCCAGTTACTCTTTCGATAAACCATGAATGACAATGTTCCAAATTAATTGTATAGAACTAATTAATTCTCAGATTTCCCTAAGTTCATTGAATTGAATGGATAACGCATCACAACCAAATTATTCTTATCAAGTTCCCTAACTATGGAATACGCATGATAGAGATACATATCAAAGATCATTAAGTTCAATGGAAATCATAAACATTGACAAGGCATTCATAACTATGGAATACGCATGTTACTCCTGCCTAGGGTTTACTTAACACAATTGTGACTAGCAACCTTTACTATTTGTGAATATAAGTTCATAACGATTAGGTGAAATTCCCTTATATTCTAGCATCAAATTTATGCATGCAAATCAAGTGTCGACCCCCAACCCACATACATAAACAAGTTCTTAATAAGCACAGAAAAGTAAACCACATTCATAATTTATGAAATCGTAACTGGAGTGAATCAAATCATAAGAAACATATATTCATGGCTTCAAATTCCCCCTCTAACTAATAGGGGTTTAGTTCCTCATGACAGCAATTAAACAAAGAAAACTAAATTGAAACATTGAAACCAAGGATAGACAACACCTAAGAACGCTCCAGCAATAGTCACGACTTAGAGTGGCACCTTCTCCTTCCTTCCTTGAATAGCTGCGGCACAAGAGGGGTTTTCTGGCGTGAATGGTTGTGTATGGAGGGTGGTGTAGAATTCGTATGGATGGGTTGTGTGCACGGCAAAGGGTGTTTTAATATATATAGGCACCAAGAACCCTAAGTGAATCAGATTGGGACTCCTAGAAAACCAAATCCATCCAGAAATAGGCTCAAAACAATCAGATTTCCAATGGGAAAGGGCCTAAGGTGCGGCACAATAGGATAAGGTGGGATAAGGCTTCTAGAAAGCCTTGCAAGGCAAGGAAATCAGGTTTTCTGAAAAGCTAGGTGCGGCAAGGCCTTTAGGGTTCTAGAAACTCAATTTAAATGTCCCCCAATCAGAAAATAAACCCTCAATGTACCAGGAATTGAATTAGAAAAGGATTAGGATAAGATAAGGTTTGTTAAGATAAGATAAGGATTGGATAAGATAAGATAAGATAAGGTTGTTTGGATAATGTTTTGGATAATCCTCCTTCTTTTGAGCTGATTCCTTATCTTCTTTGATTTGAATTTATTTCTCCAACCTTGAAACATATTCCCAACTCCATTTAAACTCCAAATTCGTCCATCTTCATGCCCATTGCTTGTGCTATCCATTCCAAGCCCAGATTTGCTCTAAAATGCTCCAAAATGCATCTTTTTGCCAACTTTGCTTCTTGGACCTAAAAACACACGAAAATGACTTTAAACACTATACTAAGCAACAAATAGCTAAGCAAATGCAAGGAAACACACTAACTAAGTAGCATAAATATGCTCCTATCAGGAATGCTACTACTTAGATGCGAGAACCAGGGACACCATATGCTCATACCAATCCCAAACTTCACATATTGAAACACACAACACTCAAGATTGAAGCATAAGGTTGTAACGGGCTAGGGGTATTGGCTAACAAAGAAAGGTAAGGAAAACAAACATTCTTAAAGCATTAGCAAGCAAAGTAATGAATATGACACTTAGAACTCCCTTTTGAAACGCAGCCACGAACTTTGATACAAAGGGACAGAAAACACATACTTAGGGCCAAATTCAACGTTTTGGACCCTTTCTTCAACAACCAACACTTGTGAGCTTATTCTCACGTATTTTTCAACTCTTTTCACACTTTTTCACAATTTTTTTCTTCTTTTTCTTCTTTCCATTAAATTTTTTCTTTTCTCTTTTTTTTTCTTTTTCTACCCGTGCCCACTTGTTTTTCTTGGCACACAATCACACACATAAATCCCTTCCCCCACACTTGTTTTTCTGCACAATAACGAACGAAGGGAATTTATTCTAAGTCACGCTCAATATGCCTTAAGAACAAAGGTATGGATGGTCCTAATCTAGGCTAGGTAAGGATAATGTAGCTAACAAGGAAAATAGGCTTAAATATGGCTCAAAGGGGCTAAACCTACAAATCAAATGAACATGGGGTACGGCTATTTGGCTCTTGGTTTACTAAACAACTTCATCTTGATTATGTGTTATGCTAATCAATTTCATGCTTTGAATGAAACGGGTATAAGTTCTAGTATTTGGAACTAAATGATGAAACGCATTCCAAGTAGCAACCAAGCAAAGAATGATGAGAACATGCAACGACTTTAGAAAACAAAGAATGCACAGATTTGTAACTCTCCAAAGAACGTTAAAGGCTCAAGTCTCTCAGGGTTGTAGCGTTAGTTTGAGTTACTTCTTTCAAGCATGTTACAAAAACTGATTTTGTCCTTTTTGTGATTACATGTGAATTCATGAATGTCAACTATAATCAAGCATAAACCAAAGCGCATATCAAACGTCAATCCATGTTTGTAACTTTCTTTAACAGTCATGCAATTAAAAACCAAATCCTCATCATTGTGTTGGAAGGTACCCTACGACACAAAAACACAAAAACGACTCTTTTTGGTATTTTGAAAACTGTTTCCAAACTTTTTTTTGTAAATTTCCGTATTTATCTTTCAAGACACATAAAAATACTTCAAAACACACTAAAAACACTCAAAAACAGTGAAAAACAACCTTAGAAGTGATAGGTGATAAAAACCCACGAATTTTTCAATGAAAACACTTGTTTACCCTCCCGCACTTAAACCAAACATTGTCCTCAATGTTTCAAGCATAGACTCACAGAAAGCAAACAGCAAACAACACAACTAACTAACATAACAAAGATGGCAAAGTAGAAGCAATAAATAGTAGGGTTTAGAAACGCAAATCTGGTTGTGGAGCCGGAGAGTTCCTAGGTCCTCTTTATTTGCATGGGTTGCCTCCCAAGAAGCACTTGCTTTAACGTCTTCCAGCCGGACGAACCTTCCTTCTATTCTTCAATGGAGCCCACGGCATTAAAGGATATGTCCTCCGCAATGTGCTCCTCAAAGTGCTCATAGTAAGGCTTCAATCGATGTCCATTCACTTTGAACTCTTGTCCGGTTTTCAAACTCTGAATTTGGACTGCACCATGAGGAAAAACATTAGTAACCACAAAAGGACCAATCAACTTGGAACGCAACTTTCCCGGAAACAATCGAAGGCGAGAATTGAAAAGTAACACTTTCTGCCCTATAGATAACGTCTTGCTACGAATCATCTTGTCATGGAATGCCTTCGTTTTCTCCTTGTAGATCCGTGCATTCTCATAAGCCTCATTCCTAATTTCTTCTAGCTCATTCAATTAAAGCTTTCTATGAAGACCTGCGGCATCAATGTCCATGTTGAATGTTTTGACGGCCCAATGTGCACGATGCTCTAATTCGACGGGAAGATGACATGGTTTCCAATAGACTAGCCGAAATGGGGACATTCCAATTGGGGTTTTATAGGCAGGCGATACACCCACAATGCATCATTTAAACGCAAGCTCCAATCCTTCCGAGTTGGTCCAACCGTCTTCTCCAAAATCTGCTTGATTTCCCTATTAGAAACCTCGGCTTGCCCACTTGTTTGAGGATGATAAGGTGTGGCAACCTTGTGCGTGACATTGTACTTCTTGAGCAGCACCTCAATGGTTCGATTGCAAAAATGGGAACCCCCATCACTGATTAGGACTCTTGGCATTCCAAACCATGCAAATATGTTAGTCTTAACAAAATCTGCAACTACTTTAGAATCATTAGTTCGGGTCGCTTTTGCTTCCACCCATTTCGACACATAATCCACAGCAAGCAAAATATAAAGGAAACCATGTGAGGAAGGAAAAGGTCCCATGAAATCAATACCCCATACATCAAAGATTTCAACACTAAATATGGGGTTTTGCGGCATTTGTTGTTTAGGACCTATATTGCCTGTTCTTTGACATCTATCACAAGTCATACAGAAAGTTCTAGCATCTCTAAAGATAGTAGGCCAATAAAATCCACATTCTAACACTTTATGTGCTGTTCTTTGAGTACCAAAGTGACCTCCACATGCATAAGTGTGACAGAAAGTTAAAATTGAATTAAACTCAGAATCATGCACACACCTACGTAGAACCTGATCAGGGCAATATTTCCACAAGTATGGGTCATCCCAAACATAAAAACGTGCAGCCTTTTGAAGTTTATCACTTTGGTGCTTGTTTAGCTCTCTTGGAATGTATTTAGACACCAAATAATTCACTACATCAACATACCATGGCTCACTTACCTTGATGGACAGCAGCTGCTCATCTGGGAATGTCTCTTGGATAGGCACGGCATCCTCCTCATGCACCATACGGCTCAAGTGATCAGCCACCACGTTTTCACTCCCTTTCTTATCCTGAATTTCAATATCGAACTCTTGGAGAAGAAGCATCTAGCGAATGAGTCTTGGTTTGGCCTCTTTCTTGGTGAACAAATACTTCAAAGCTGCATGGTCAGTGTAAATAATAACTTTAGTACCAAGTAAATAAGAACGAAACTTATCTAAAGCAAACACAACAGCAAGAAGTTCTTTTTCAGTGGTGGAGTAATTCAATTGAGCATCATTCAAGGTCCAGGATGCATAGTGGATGACGTGTGGCTTCTTGTCCTTTCTTTGTCCCAAAACAGCTCCTAATGCATAATCTGAAGCATCACACATAAGCTTGATAGGAGCATATTTATGTGACTTTGTTAGCTTGTTTCCTTGCATTTTCTTAGTTAGTTTCTACTTATTATAGTGATTTAAGCTATTTTCGTGTGTTTTCAGGTCCAATTGGCAAAGTTGGCAAAAAGATGCAATTTGGAGCATTTTAGAGCAGTTTTGGGCCAAAAATGGATGTCACATGTATGGAGCAAGATGGATGGACGAATTTGAAGTTCAAGAGAGGCTAGGAATGTGCAAAAGAGTTGGAGAAATAAATTCAAGTCATTGAAGATAAGGAATCAGCTACAAAGAAGGAGAATTATCCAAAACCTTATCCAACCTTATCTTATCCAAACTAACCTTATCCAACCTTATCTTGTCCAACCTTATCTTATCCTATCCTAATCTTATCCTACCTTAATTCCAGCTACAAGGGGGACTCCTTTTCATATTAGGATGCCTAAAACCTGTTTTTAGGAGGCCTTTTTGTTCTAGAAACATGCCACAACACTCCTTTCTAAAAGCCCTAAAAATCTGACGCCCCAACCTTTCTAGATGGCTTTTTCCTTGTTGGTTTGGAGTCCTAAATCCTTTTCCTTGACAACCTAGGCTAAGTAATCCCTAGCCCTATAAATACACACATCTGCTGCTACATTCAGACCACCACCCTCTACCATAACTCACCTACATCCATCCACCACACACTCATTGTGCCGCAGCTTTGCAAAGGAAGGAAGGAAGAAATCTGGAGCGTTTCTAGGTGTATTCTATCCTTTGTTTTTAATGTTTAAATTTATTTATCTTTGTTTAATTGCGAACATGAGGAACTAATTTCTTTATAGTTAGAGGCGAATTCAAAGCCATGGACATATGTTTTGTATGAATTGAATTCCTCCAGTTATGATTTCATGAATCGTGAATGTGGTTTGCTTAACTGCTTTATTAAGACCTTGTTCTTGTGTGTTGATTAAGGATGCATACTTAGTTTGCTTGCATGAATTTGATGCTAAAATATAAGGGAATTTCACCTAATCGTTATGAACATATATTTACAAGTAGTGGAGGTTGCTAGTCACGATCGCGTTAAGTAAATTCCTGGCAGGAGTGTCATGCTTTCCATAGTCACGAATGCCTTGTCAATGCTTATGATTTTCACAAAGCTTAATGATGTGAGAATTACTTGACACTCAAATTAAAACCCTATCGACGTAGTATATGAAAGTAGGGATCGTTTAAGGCCGGGGATTAGAAGGGATGCTAATCTATACAAATTAAACTCTAAAACACTAAAACTGGACTCTAGACAATGGAAACAGGTACTATGGGTCAATCTGAACGAATTTTAACTTCAAACAACTTAAAACAACCTAACTTGACTCGAACAAACCAAAACAAACTTAAAACAACAAATAAAACTCAACTAGACAGATTCTAGACACTAGAGACTCAAAACAGGCTAAATAGACTCAAAACAACCAAACTAACTTAAACAAACTCAAAACAGGTTCTAAGGGGTGAATTGGATGACCTTTGGACTAGTTAGACTCAAAACACTAAAAGGAGACAGCTTTGGACGAATTTAAACTAAGTAAGACTCAGAGAAGAACTAGGGGGGTTTTTGGACGAATTAAGCAAAACTAAGCAGTTTTAAGCAAACAAAGTGAATTAAAGAGAGATAGAGGTGACTTCAGGGGTAGAAAGCTAGTTAGAGGGTTCCTCTCCACACATGAACATATGCATACGAATCGATTTCCAGTTATTCTTCCGATAAACCATGAATGACAATGCTTTGAATTAATTGTATTGCACTAATCAATTCCCAGATTTCCCTAAGTTCATTGAATTGAATGGATAACGCATCACAACCAAATTATTCTTATCAAGTTCCCTAACTATGGAATACGCATGATAGAGATACATATCCAAGATCATTAAGTTCCATGGAAATCATAAACATTGACAAGGCATTCATAACTATGGAATACGCATGTTACTCTTGCCTAGGATTTACTTAACACAATTGTGACTAGCAATCTTTACTACTTGTGAATATAAGTTCCTAACGATTAGGGGAAATTCCCTTATATCCTAGCATCAAATTCATGCATGCAAACTAAGTAGATCTCCTTAATCAACACACAAGAACAAGTTCTTCATAAAATAGATAGTAAATCACATTCACAATTTATGAAACAATAACTGAAGGTAATCAATTCATATCAAACATATGTCCATGGCTTTGATTCCACCTCTAACTACAACGGAATTAGTTCCACATGTTCAATATAATTGAAAAGCAAGTTAAATTAAACATGAAGATCAAACAAGAGAAGAAAGAACTCCAAGAAAGTCCAATGGTTGCACGGCAAGCCTTCTCTTCTCTTCTCTGCGGCAAAGTATGGTTTTCTGAAGGTGTAGTGGTGTAGGATGAGTTATGAGATGTGTGTGGAGGTGGATGGATGGTGCGGCAATCACTTTAACTTGTTTATATATATATATCACAAACCCTAGAGTAATCAGATTAGGGCTTGAACTTAGCAGAAAACATTGATTTAGGACTCTAGGTACGGCAGAAATTGTGAATCCATTAGGAAAAAGGATTGTGGCCCAATTGATTTCTGAAAAGGATTTGTAGAACCCAAATCCACAAGGAAAATGCTTAATAAGTCAAAATCCAAGAGGGAATGGAAGTGAGAAGGCACGGCACAAAGGGATAAGGCAGGGAGCCTTGCAAGGCAAGGAAAAGACCTTTTAGAAAGGAGGGAGGCGCCAGATTTTTAGGCTTCTAGAAAGAATGTGTTTCTGGGCAGATTTTGGGATTTCTAGAAGAGTTTGGGGCGCCACTTTTGTAGGAGAATGGATAGGACTTCTAGAAATCAGGTTTTATGTCCCCTAAACTGAAGAAAACAGGTTCGGATAAGATTAGGATAAGATTGGATAAGATAAGGTAAGATAAGATAAGGATTGGATAAGATAAGATAAGATAAGGTGTTTTGGATAATGTTTTGGATAATTCTCCTTCTTTTGAGCTGATTCCTTATCTTCTTTATCTTTGACTTCTTTCTTCCATCTTCTTAGCTGATTTCAAGCCTTTATATCTTCAATTTCGTCCATCAACTTGCCTCCATGCTTGCACTACCCAATCTTGGCCCAAAAATGCTCTAGAATGCTCCAAATTGCTTCTTTTTGCCATCTTGACACTTTGAACCTACAAACACACGAAAATAGCTTAAAATACAAAATTAACTAAGAACTAACAACGTAAATGCATGAAAACAAGCTAACTAAGTCGCATAAATATGCTCCTATCACTTAATGATCTTTGTTTTGTGTCTCTATCATGCTTTTCATAGTTAGGGAGCTTAATAAAGAATGATTTGGGTTGTCGTATGCTTTTCATCCAATTCAATGAGTCTAGGGAAATCTGAGAATTAATTAGTTCTATACAATTAATTTGGGGCATTGTCATTCATGGTTTGTTGAAAGAATAACTGGAAATCAATTTATATGCATATGTTCATGTGTGGAGAAGGACCCTCTAACTAGCCTTTCACCCTTTTCAATTCACCAAATTCGTTTTCTATAAAGTGCTTTATGTAAAGTTTCTGTTTTAAGTTTTAAATTCGTCAAAAACAAACCCCTTTTCATTTAATCTTGTTTTTAGAGTCAAAACCTGTTTTCTTTTAGTTGTTTGAGTCTTTTAAGTTCTATTTTCGTCAAAATCACTTGTTAGGTCTAGAATTGAGTCTTTTTGATTGTTTGTTGCTGTTTTTAGTGTTTTAAGTTAGTTTTGAGTCATTAGAGTCTAGTTAAGTGTTTTTAAGTTTAATTTTGTGTTTTTAAGTCAGATTTGCGTAGATTAGCATCCCTTCTAATCCCCGGCTAGAACGATCCCTACTTACACATACTACATTGATAGGGTTTAAATTTGTGTGTCAAGTTAATTTTCACATCAAATTTTTGGCGCCGTTGCCGGGGATTAAATTTGTTTGTGTTTTTGTTTTTACGTGTTAGTTTTTTATTTTGTTTTGTTCTGTTTTCGTTGTTTTAGGTACTAGACATGGCAATTGCAAACATTCAAGCTCAATTGGCGAATCTTACTTCTCAATTGTCCCAGATTGCCGAAAGAACCACAATGCACACTGCCCCTACATTTAATGTACCCTATGGGCAAGGACATCAAACTCATCAATTCATTGCGAATGGAGGTGCTAGGGGTTATCAAGGCCATAACCAATCAAGGGACAACATGTTTTCCAACGCTTACAATTCGGATTGGAGAGATTATTCAGATTATATGTGGGAGGAACCTCAACAAATTCAACAAGGTGGATATTGGCAGCAAGATGAGGAGTTCTATTCAAGATCTGCGCAGCCACCACAACCTCATATACAATATGCCCAACCCAACACAGGTTCGTCAATAGATTTTGATCAAATTCTTGATGAATTAAATTCTTTGGAGGGTTCACAAAATCAAGCTAGGGAGGTTCAACAAGAAGGATGTTGGCAGCCATATGAGGAGTTTCATTCAAGACCTATGCAGCCATCACAGCCTCCCCCACAACAATTCCAATCGAATTCAAGTATGTCCACGACTTATGATATACTAACTTCTTTCACGCAGGGCTCACAACAAGAAGGGTATTGGCAGCCATCTGAGGAGATCTATCAAAAGCCATATGAACCACCACAACCTCAACCATATTCGGCCTAACCAAGTTCAGGTTCGTCAATGGATAAGGATAAAATTCTTGAGTTACTCACTTCTTTATCTTAGGGACAAGAAAATCAAGACAAAAGGGTGGACCATTTGGAAAAGCAAATTGGACAGATAGCGGAATTCATGGCACAGATTCTAGAGCAAAGTGAACTCTCCAACTCAACTATTGCAAATTCAAAGGAAGATTTTGGAATCCATGATGCTATCCCTTTGGGAAGTGCTATGGAGGTTGGAGCTGACCTAAAAACGTCCAATCATACCTTAGCAGTGGACAACGAGCTGCTGATTGAGGAGGAGGAAGCAGACACACTCACAGCAAGGGAAGAACAACCCTTGCCGCAGCCCCCTAAGCCTTCTCCACCACCCACCACAAGTAAGGACATCCCAAATTCAGTTCAATCTAATGTTCTTCCTCCAAATGTACCCTTCCCTTGCAGGTTCATGGTTTCCAAGAACGAAGAAAGTGAAAAAGACATTGTGGAAGCCTTCCCAAAGGTGCAAAGTGATATCCCAATTCTTGATACACCAAATCAAATTCCAGAATGTGTTGAATTTCTTAAAGAACCTGGTACATCAAGAAGAATGATTCAAGAGAAAGAAGTGGCGGGAGAATATGTAGAATGCATCAAAGAGGATGTTCGTGAGACAACAAAGCCCAAAGAAGTTGAATTTTATGACACGGGACAAGTCACAACCATCACATTCAATCTGGCCAAGTGCAAAGTTCCTGAAACTTTCAAAGATGTGGTGTTTGTCCTTGAGTTCTTGTCGGAGAACACAGGTAAGCCACTTCCCCGAATTTCAATTTTGTTTTATACTAATATGTTGTTAATGATTCAGGTACCCACACTAGAATTTAAACCATTGCCGGATCATTTCAAGTATCACCTTCCATTCACAGATCAATTCCATGCCGTGGCCTCCAATGAAGCATAATTGAAGGATTCGTCCTGCTGGAAGACGTTAAAGCAAGCGCTTCTTGGGAGGCAACCCATGCAAATAAAGAAGACCTAGGAACTCTTCGGCTCCACAACCAGATTTGCGTTTCTAAACCCTCCTCTTTATTGCTTTTACTTTGCATATTTGTCATGTTTGTGATAGGAGCATATTTATGCTACTTAGTTAGTGTGTTTCCTTGCATTTGCTTAGCTATTTGTTGCTTAGTATAGTGTTTAAAGTCATTTTCGTGTGTTTTTAGGTCCAAGAAGCAAAGTTGGCAAAAAGATGCATTTTGGAGCATTTTAGAGCAAATCTGGGCTTGGAATGGATAGCACAAGCAATGGGCATGAAGATGGACGAATTTGGAGTCTAAATGAAGTTGGGAATATGTTTCAAGGTTGGAGAAATAAATTTGATGCGAAATATATAAGCACACAAATTTAACCCTCTTTTTATCGATTGTAGCAAAGTATGTAAGTAGGGATCGTTCTAGGCCGGGGATTAGGAGGGATTGCTAAACCACTTGAAAACTGACTCAAAAACTTAAAACAAAGTTAAAACACTAAATTAGACTCAAAGAATGCAAAACTATACTCTAAAACACTAAAACAAACCAAAAGACTCAAAACAGCAAACAAACACTCAAAACTGCCTTAAAACCACTTTCTGGGCAGTTTTGAGCACTAAGGAAGAATTTGGACGAAAACAGTTTATAACTTGACTCAAAACACTCAAAAACACAAACTAAAACAGTTTCTAACTAATATGACTCAACAAAGTAAAGGGGGAATTGGTTTTGACGAAATTGAAAACAAAACATAAACTTTGTAAAACAAAACAGATTGTAAAACGAAATTGGTTAAAGTGAATGGATGAAAGGCTGGCTAAGGGGTTCTTCTCCACACATGTCATACTTGCATACAAAAAAATTTCTAATTGCTTTTCAATAAACCATGGATTCTCAACGCCCCAGATTAACTGTGAATTGCACTAATTAACCCTCAGATTTTCCTAACGTTATTGAATTGGATGATTGCATACGACAACCCAAAACATTCCCCACAAGTTCCCTACATGAATTGCATAATAGAGATACAAGCAAGAATCATTAAGTTCTATGAAAACCATAAGCATTGACGAGGCATTCGTTACTATGAATTGCATGAAACTTATGCCAAGAATTTACTTAACACAATTGAGATCATCAACCTTTACTACTTGTGAATATAATTCTGTAACGATTAGGTGAAACTTCCTTATATCCTAGCATTAGATTTATGCATGACAATTAAGCGTGCACTCTCAACCAACACACACCAATCAGTTTAATTCAAATAGATAAGTAAATTGAATTCACAACTTATGAAACGCAATTAGAGGTAATCAAATCATATAGCAAGCATAAACATGGTTTCGAATCCTCCCTAGCCAAAGGGGGTTTAGTTCCTCATACTCACAGAACAAAGAGTATTAAATTTAAACATTGAAATCAAAGGAAAGAAAACACCTAAAACTTCCAGCAATTCAAACTTGAATGGCATGCACGTCCCAGGCTTCTCCTCCTCCTCTTCTTTGCTGCGGCACAAGGTCTTGGGACAGGTTTGGGGGGTTATGAATGGTGTAGAAGGCTGGGTTATTGGCTAGGATGAATGTATGGTGCGGCAGATAGTAGTGAAGAGTTTCTGGCGAGAATGGTGTGTATGGAAGGTGTGTAACCCGCGGCAACCCTTTAAACTTATATATATAGGCACCACAAACCCTAGGGTAATCAGATTAGGGCTTGGACTCAGCATTGCACAAGGAATTAGGGCCCTAGGTGCGGCAGAAATTGTGAATCCATTAGGAAAAAGGATTTTGGCCCAATTGATTTCTGAAAAGGATTTGTAGAACCCAAATCCACAAAGAAAAGGCTTAATAAGTCAGAATCCAAGAGGGAATGGAAGTGAAAAGGCACGGCACAAAGGGATAAGGCAGGGAGCCTTGCAAGGCAAGGAAAAGACCTTCTAGAAAGGAGGGAGGCGCCAGATTTTTAGGCTTCCAGAAAGAATGTGTTTTGTGGCAGATTTTGGGGCTTCTAGAGGGATTTGGGGCGCCACTTTTATAGGACAAGGGATAAGACTTCTAGAAATCAGGTTTTAAGTCCCCTAAACTGAAGAAAACAGGTTAGGATAAGATTGGATAAGGTAAGGTAAGATAGGATAAGGATTGGATAAGATAAGATAAGATAAGGTTGTTTTGGATAATTCTCCTTCTTTTGAGCTGATTCCTTATCTTCAATGATTTGAATTTATTTCTCCAACCTTGAAACATATTCCTAACTCCATTTGGACTCCAAATTCGTCCATCTTCATGCCCATTGCTTGTGCTATCCATTCCAAGCCCAGATTTGCTCTAAAATGCTCCAAAATGCATCTTTTTGCCAACTTTGCTTCTTGGACCTAAAAACACACGGCAGCAACATGTCAATGAGGTAAGTGCTATTTCTGAAATTCAATCACAATTGGCTAATCTTACTCTCCTTGTGTCTCAGGTTGTCGAAGGACCAAAATCACAACCACCACCAATCTGTGGCGTGTGCACCATGCAAGGTGATGCGATGTAAAACAGCACTCAAATTAAACCCTCTTGTTGACAATTGTAGTATAGATGCAAGTAGGGATCGTTCTGGACCGGGGATTAGGAGGGCTTGCTAAAACCTCTAAACTGACTCAAAAACATAAAAACAAAGTTAAAAACACTTAAAAAGACTCACAAGACTCAAAACAAACTTAAAAGACTCAAAACAGCTTAAAACAACCAAAAAGACTCAAAACAGACACTAGGGACTGATTTGGACGAATTCTAGACTAGTAAGACTCAAAACACTAATTTGGACAGATTTAAACACACTTCTAACTAATCTAACACACTTAATTAAAGGGGGATTGGGTTTTGGACGAATTTAAAGTAAAACAAGTCAGAAACTAAAACTAGACAGATTTTGCACGAAATTGGTGAATTGGATGGATGATAGACTAGCTAGAGGCTCTTTCTCCACACATGACATGTATGCAAACGACTCGATTTCCAGTTAATCATTCATTGAATTATAAACGACAATGCCCCAAATTAACCGTGACATCACTAATTAACCCTCAGATTTTCCTTGTATTATTGGATTGGATGACATCATTCGACAACCCAAAGCATTCTTCAAAAGTCCCCTACATGACATCATAATAGAGATACAATCAAAGATCATTACGTTCAATGAAAATCATAAGCATTGACAAAGCACTTGTAACTATGACATCATGATACTCGTGCTAGGAATTGAACTTAACGCGATCGTGACCAGCGACCTTCACTACACATGAATATAAGTTTGTAACGATTATGTGAAACTCCCTTATACTCTAGCATCATATTTATGCATGCCAATTAAGTGTCGACCCTCAATCAACAAACACAAATAAGTTATCAATTCCACAGTTAAGCCAATTACATTCACAACTCACGAATTCATAACTGGAATTTATCAACTCAATTTGCATACATAATCATGGCTTTGAAATCACCCCTAGCCAAGAGGGGTTTAGTTCCTCATGTTCACAGCAAAACAAAGAGAAATTAAATTAAACATTGAAAACAAAGATAGATTACACCTAGAAACGTTCCAGCAATCCAACGTCTTGAATGCAAGCACATCCAGGGGTCTCCTTCCTTCTCCTTTGCTGCGGCACAAGGGGTTAAGGTGTGTAGAATGGGTGGTAATGGGTGGTAGAGGATGGATAGGTAGATAGGTGGATGGAATGGATGCAGAGAATCTGTCCAGAGAGCGAGAGAGAGACTAAATGGTGCGGATGGCTTTATTTATAGGGCTAGGGTTGAAAGGCAATCAGAAAATAATAGGAAAGGTTCAATACTTAGCTATTATGGTTCCACAATTTAATAGGTAAGAAAGAATCAGAAAATCAAAGAGAATAAGAAAGTAAAATTCGGCAGAATATGTAGGAGAGAAAAGGAATGTGTTTTAAAGGTCAGAAATTAAGGGAGAAAGGGAAAGAAGGTGTGCATTGATTTGTAAGAGAAAGGGGAAGTATTTTTGGGCAGAAAATAGGCAAGTAAGGTGCAGGAATTAAAGAGAATAGGAAAGGAAATTCGGCAGAATTGTAAGACAGATTTAGGAATGTGTTTTGAGGCACAAAATAAGTAAGAAAGGCTCCTCCTTGTGCGGCAAGGCATAGAACACAAAGGGAATGTGATTTTGGGTCAGAAAATAGGTAAGAAGAGGATCCCTTGTGCGGCATGGTTGTGGAAAGAAAGGGAAAGGCACTTATGTGGCAGATTTTGGAAGAAAAGGGAAAGGAGATATGTGGCAAGGTTAGGGAAAGGTTCTAGGACTTCTAGAAACATGTAATGAGGCAACCTAACATGTTTTGGAACCCTTTTATGGCTGGAACATAGGTGATGAAGGATTAGGAAACTTTTAAGCCAAGAATAGAAACTTTCAAGAATGGAAACCTCCAAGAATAGAAACTTCCAACTTTAGAAACTTTGGCTTCCAATTTTGAACTCTTCATTCTTCATTCAATCCTAAGCTCATTTGATCTTCAATTTCGTCCATCCACTTAGCTCCAAGCATGTGCAATCCATCCCAAGCCTAAAACTGCTCCAAAAGGCACCAAAATGCACTTTCTTGCTCCTTTAGCCCTTAGAACCTGAAAACACACGAAAATGGCTTAAAAGACTAAAATAACTAAGAACTAACAACCTAAATGCAAGGAAACAAGCTAACTAAGTGATGTAAATATGCTCCTATCAATTAGGGCTTGGACTCAGCATTGCACAAGGAATTAGGACCCTAGGTGCGGCAGAAATTGTGAATCCATTAGGAAAAAGGATTTTGGCCCAATTGATTTCTGAAAAGGATTTGTAGAACCCAAATCCACAAGGAAAAGGCTTAATAAGTCAGAATCCAAGAGGGAATGGGAGTGAGAAGGCACGGCACAAAGGGATAAGGGCAGGGAATGCCTTGCAAGGCAAGGAAAAAGGATTCTAGAAAGGAAGGAGGCGCCAGATTTTTAGGCTTCCAGAAAGAATGTGTTTTGTGGCAGATTTTGGGGCTTCTAGAGGGATTTGGGGCGCCACTTTTATAGGACAAGGGATAAGACTTCTAGAAATCAGGTTTTAAGTCCCCTAAACTGAAGAAAACAGGTTAGGATAAGATTAGGATAAGATTGGATAAGATAAGGTAAGATAAGATAAGGTTGTTTTGGATAATGTTTTGGATAATTCTCCTTCTTTTGAGCTGATTCCTTATCTTCTTTATCTTTCACTTCTTTCTTCCATCTTCCTAGCTGATTTCAAGCCTTTATATCTTCAATTTCGTCCATCAACTTGCCTCCATGCTTGCACTACCCCATCTTGGCCCAAAAATGCTCTAGAATGCTCCAAATTGCTTCTTTTTGCATACTTGCCCTTAGAACCTGAAAATACATCAAACTAGCTTAAAAGACTACTTTAACTAAGGAAAAACAACATAAATGCACAAGAACAAGCTAACTAAGGTGCATAAATATGCTCCTATCACGTAATGATCTTTGATTGTATCTCTAGTATGCGCTTTCATATAGAGAACTCTTGAAGAATAATTTGATTGTGATGTGCAGTTTCCATCCAATTCATTGACATAAGGGAAATCTGAAAGTTAATTTAAGCAGACCTAATTAACTTGGAGTGTTGAGAATTCGTGGGTTATTGAATTGCAATTAGAAATCGTTTTGTATGCAAGTATGACATGTGTGGAGAATTACAATCTGTTTTGTTTTACAAAGTTTATGTTTTGTTTTCAATTTCGTCAAAACCAATTCCCCCTTTATTTTGAAGTGTCAAGTTAGTTAGAAATCAATTTAGTTTGTGTTTTTAAGTGTCTGGAGTCAAGTTATAAACTGTTTTCGTCCAACTTTTTCCTTAGTGCTCAAAACTGCCCAGAAAGTGGTTTTAAGGCAGTTTTGAGTGTTTGTTTGCTGTTTTGAGTCTTTTGGTTTGTTTTAGTGTTTTAGAGTATAGTTTTGCATTCTTTGAGTCTAATTTAGTGTTTTAACTTTGTTTTAAGTTTTTGAGTCAGTTTTCAAGTGGTTTAGCAATCCCTCCTAATCCCCGGCCTAGAACAATCCCTACTTACATACTTTGCTACAATTGATAAAAAGAGGGTTTAATTTGTGTGCTTATATATTTTGCATCAAATTTTTGGCGCCGTTGCCGGGGATTAGCAACTGTGCTAATCCCTTGGATTGTTATTTTCGTTTGGTTTAATTAGATCAGATTCTGACCTTGTTTTTGTTTCTTGTTTTAGGTACTAGTTTATGACTCGGAGTTCTCATCCAGTTCATGAACATATTCTGGATTTTGACGCCGATTTCGAGCGAGAGTTAAGACGAAAGAGGAAGAATCCAGAACCAAGTGAATCAAGTGCAAGTTCAGAAGCCGAATCTGAATTTGAAGAGGAAGTGGACGACATGGCTGTGGATAATCGTACAATCAAAGAGCTTTCAGCCTCAGGACTTGACAATGCCGTGCCCTTATGCATTCAATACCCTAGGGCGGCTCAAGGCAAAACTGATGAGTTTGAATTGAAGTCAAGCTTGTTGCAGCACATTCCTAAGTACCATGGGCTGTCCATGGAAGACCCAAACAAGCATTTGAAGGAATTCGAGGTGGTGTGCTCAAGCATGATACCAATCAACGTAGATGGAAGTATTCTGATGATGAAGGCCTTCCCCTTTTCTCTCTTGGAAAAGGCGAAGGATTGGTTGTATGAATTGGCCCCCGGAACTGTCACATCATGGGAGAGCATGAAACGGGCTTTCTTGGAGAAGTTTTTCCCAACTTCTCGAGTCATCCTCTTACGAAAAAGGATAAGTGGAATTCAACAAGAAGCAGGTGAATCTTTTCCTACTTATTATGAACGTTCTAAATCTCTTGTTGCTTCATGTCCACAGCATCAGATGAAGGAGGAACTTCTCCTACAATATTTCTACGAGGGACTTCTACCAATCGAACGTCAAATGCTAGATGCCTCAGCGGGAGGAGCCTTGGTGGATAAGACCCCCACGGCAGCCAAGACATTGATAGCCAATCGAGCGTTGAACGCTCAACAATACGAAGGTGTTGGGCAAAGGAGCATCCCACGGCAACACCAAGTCAATGAGGTAAGTGCCATAACCGAACTTCAAAATCAAATGGCTAACCTTACTACTTTGCTTTCTCAGGTGGTGGAAGGTCCAAAAGTACAAAATGTAGCTTCTTGTGGCGTGTGCTCCATGCAAGGACATCCCACAGATAAGTGCCCACAATTGATAGAGAATGGAGGGTGGGAGACACTCAATGCCGTGGGTTTTGGCAATCAATACCAACCACGTGGTGATCCTTTTTCCAATACCTACAACCCTGGGTGGCGTGATCATCCAAATTTCAAATGGCGAGAACCCCAACAAGGCCAACAACAAAGCGGATTTAGGCAACAACCCCCGGGTTTCTATCAGAAGCCGTTGGCACCAACTCAAGCCCAAGCACAACCTGCCCAAAACAAATCAGGTTCTTCAATTGATAATGATCAGATTTTTCAATTGCTAACTTCTATGGCGCAGGGTATGCAAACTAGGGACAAGAAGGTGGACGAGTTGGAGAAGCAGGTAGGACAGAATGCCGAGTTCATGGGGCAATTTCGAGAGCAAGGCAAGTTGCCAAGTTCAACCGTTGTCAATCCAAAAGGTGGATTCGAATCTGCAAAAGCCATGAGTCTGCGAAGTGGGAAGCAAGTAGGATCTGACCCTAAACCATCCAAATCATGTTCCAATGAGGAGGACGAGTTGAGAATTGAAGAGAAGGAGCAAAGCCCACTCACGGGAAAGGTGGAAACACCTTTGCCGCAAGCCCTAGGTGATCCTAAACCATCCAATTTGTCCAATAGAGGTAAAAACGTGTCAAATTCAGTTCCTACTAATGTTTTTCCTTCGAATGTGCCTTTTCCAAATAGGTTCAAGCAAACAAAGAAAGAAGAAGCAGAAAAGGACATTCTTGAGACGTTTAGGAAAGTTCAAGTCAATATTCCCCTTTTGGATGCAATTAAGCAAGTCCCCAGGTACGCCAAGTTCTTGAAGGAACTTTGCACTAATAGGAGGAGGATTTCGACCAAGGAGGTTGTAAAAGTGGGTGAAAATGTCTCAGCCATCTTGCAACGCAAACTGCCCCCTAAATGCAAAGATCCGGGTAGTTTTACAATTTCGTGTGTCATTGGTAATTCTAGGTTTGAATCTGCCATGTTAGACTTAGGTGCATCTATAAATGTCATGCCATATTCAATTTATGCATCTATGAACCTAGGAGCGTTGAAAAACGATGGTGTTATCATACAATTGGCCGATAGATCTAATGCCTATCCAAAGGGAGTTTTGGAGGATGTTTTGGTGCAGGTTAATCACTTGATATTCCCGGCGGATTTCTACGTGCTTGAAATGGATGAATCGGACCATTCCCCGTCATTGCCCATCCTCCTTGGAAGGCCATTCATGAAAACTGCTCGTACGAAGATTGATGTGTTTAATGGCACTTTGACGATGGAATTTGATGGGAAAGTTATTAATTTCAATCTTTCTGATTCTATGAAGTACCCTAGTGAGAATCATTCATGTTTTGCTATTGATATAATTGACTCTTTGGCACAGGACCATTTGGACAATTTGAAGGACGATGCACTTGAATTGGCCATTGCACAAGGAAGGGACATGCACAACATTGAAACAGCCACAAAAGCAACCCACGGCATGCATGAACCATCCTTTGCCGTGCCCCCTAGTGAGGATGTCATTGAGATGGTGGCTGCCCTTGAATCATTGCCATCACAATCTGGTAAGTTTTTGGACCCAATTTTAAGTTCAGTTTCGGCTAATAAGATGCTTCCCTCAGTTGTGCAGCCACCTACACTTGAACTTAAGCCTTTGCCGAGTCACTTGAAGTACGTTTTCTTGGGAGAAGATGAGACGTTGCTCGTCATCATCTCATCCTCACTCACAGCACAAGAGGAAAACAAATTGGTGAGGGTGCTAAAAGAGTACAAAACAGCAATTGGATGGACTTTGGCCGACATAAATGGAATTAGCCCTACCACGTGCATGCATCGCATACTTCTAGAGGAGGGGTCCAAAACATCTCGAGAGGCTCAACGCCGTCTCAACCCTCCGATGATGGAAGTTGTGAAGAAGGAGATAATCAAGCTTTTGGATTGTGGAGTGATCTATCCAATCTCGGATAGTAGGTGGGTTTCACCCGTTCAATGTGTGCCAAAGAAATCTGGTGTGACAGTGGTAGCTAATGCCGAGAATGAACTTGTTCCTACACGCATTCAAACCCGTTGGAGGGTGTGCATCGACTATAGGAAGCTAAATGCCACCACGAGGAAGGATCACTTCCCATTGCCATTTATTGACCAAATGCTTGAGAGGTTAGCGGGTTATGCTTTCTATTGTTTTCTTGATGGTTATTCTGGTTATAATCAAATTGTCATAGCACCCGAGGATCAAGAAAAAACTACTTTCACATGCCCCTTTGGTACTTTTGCATATCGTCGCATGCCTTTTGGTTTATGTAATGCACCTGCCACATTTCAAAGATGCATGATGAGCATATTTTCTGATTATGTTGAGAAAATAATTGAAGTTTTCACGGATGATTTTAGCGTTTTTGGTGACTCCTTTGACAGTTGCTTGCATAATCTTAGTTTGATTCTAAAACGTTGCGTTGAACCTAACCTTGTTCTTAATTGGGAAAAATGTCACTTCATGGTTAAACAAGGCATAGTTCTAGGTCATATCATCTCTGAAAACGGCATTGAGGTTGATAAGTCAAAAATATATCTTGTACGTCACTTACCCTCTCCGACTTCGGTTAGAGAGGTTCGTTCTTTTCTTGGCCATGCAGGTTTCTATCGTAGGTTTATCAAAGATTTCTCAAAGGTTGCACAACCTCTTTGCCGTCTCCTACAAAAAGAAGTGACGTTTGAATTCACCAAGGAGTGCACGGCATCATTCAACCAACTCAAGGAGTTGTTGACCACGGCACCCATTATTGTTCCACCAGATTGGAGCCTACCTTTCGAGCTTATGTGTGATGCGTCCGATTATGCTTTAGGGGCTGTATTGGGACAAAGAAAGGACAAGAGGCCGCATGTCATCTACTATGCCTCACGGACATTGAATGATGCCCAGTTGAACTATTCCACTACGGAAAAAGAACTTCTTGCTGTTGTTTTTGCTTTAGATAAGTTTAGATCATATCTAATTGGTACTAAAGTAATTGTGTTCACTGACCATGCAGCATTGAAGTACTTGCTCACCAAAAAGGAGGCCAATCCACGGCTAATTCGTTGGATATTGCTACTTCAAGAGTTCGACATTGAGATTCGTGACAGGAAGGGAAGTGAAAACGTGGTGGCTGACCACCTCAGCCGAATGGTGCATAACGAGGAGTCTCTACCTATTTTGGAGACATTCCCTGATGAACAATTGCTGTCAATAAAGGGTTAGTGAGCCTTGGTATGCTGATTTGGTGAACTTTTTGGTGTCAAAACGAATTCCAAGCAATTTCACTAGGCACCAACGTGATAAACTTAGACATGATGCACGGTTTTATGTGTGGGATGATCCATATTTATGGAAATATTGTTCGGATCAAGTTATACGTCGATGTGTGCATAATATGGAGTTTAATTCAATTTTAACTTTCTGTCACACTTATGCATGTGGGGGACACTTTGGGACACAGCGCACTGCCCTTAAGGTTTTAGAATGTGGATTTTATTGGCCGACTTTATTTAAAGATGCTAGAACCTTTTGTATGTCTTGTGATCGTTGCCAAAGAATGGGTAACATAGGTGCTAAGGACCAAATGCCGCAAAACATCATACTTCTTGTTGAAATTTTTGATGTTTGGGGCATTGATTTCATGGGCCCATTTCCTTCATCGCATGGTTTTCTTTACATATTACTTGCTGTGGATTATGTCTCAAAATGGGTGGAAGCAAAGGCCACCCGGACTAATGATTCTAAAGTGGTTGCAGATTTTATTAGAACTAACATTTTTGCAAGGTTTGGTATGCCACGGGTGATCATTAGTGATGGAGGGTCGCACTTTTGCAATCGAACAATTGAGGCGTTGTTGAGGAAGTACAATGTCAATCATAAGGTTTCTACACCTTACCGTCCTCAAACGAATGGCCAAGCCGAGGTTTCTAACCGGGAGATCAAACAAATCATAGAAAAAACCGTAGGGCCTACAAGGAAGGATTGGAGCTTGCGCGTTGATAGGAGCATATTTATGCTACTTATTTAGTGTGTTTTCTTGCATTTGTTTAGCTAGTTGTTGCTTAATATAGTGTTTAAAGTCATTTTCGTGTGTTTTTAGGTCCAAGAAGCAAAGTTGGCAAAAAGATGCATTTTGGAGCATTTTAGAGCAAATCTGGGCTTGGAGTGGATAGCACAAGCAATGGGCATGAAGATGGACGAATTTGGAGTCTAAATGGAGTTAGGAATATGTTTCAAGGTTGGAGAAATAAATTCAAATCATTGAAGATAAGGAATCAGCTCAAAAGAAGGAGAATTATCCAAAACATTATCCAAAACAACCTTATCTTATCTTATCTTATCCAATCCTTATCCTATCTTACCTTACCTTATCCAATCTTATCCTAATCTTATCCTAACCTGTTTTCTTCAGTTTAGGGGACTTAAAACCTGATTTCTAGAAGTCCTATCCCTTGTCCTATAAAAGTGGAGCCCCAAATCCTTCTAGAAACCCCAAAATCTGCCACAAAACACATTCCTTCTAGAACCCTGAAAATATGGCGTCTCCTTACCTTCTAGAATCCTTTTTCCTTGCCTTGCAAGGCATTCCCTGCCCTTATCCAAACCTGCCGCACCTTAGGCCTTTTCCCATTAGAAATCTGATTGTTTTAAACCTATTTCTGGATGGATTTGGCTTTCTAGAAGTCCTAATCTGATTCACCTAGGGTTTTTGGTGCCTATATATATATTTCTCCACCCTTTGCCGTGTACACCACCTCCATATACATCATTCACGCCGGAAATCATCTACCACTCTCTGCCGCACCCTTCCTTCACCATTCTCCATAGTTTCTGACGTAATTCACTACCTGCCGCACCATACATCCATCCTAGCCATTAACCCAGCCTTCTACACCATTCATAACCCCCTAAACCTGTCCCAAGACCTTGTGCCGCAGCAAAGAGGAGGAGAAGGAGCCCTGGGACGTGCATGCCATTCAAGTTTGAATTGCTGGAAGTTTTAGGTGTTTTCTTTCCTTTGATTTCAATGTTTAAATTCAATGCTCTTTGTTCTGTTCATATGAGGAATTAAACCCCCTTGGCTAGGGGGGGATTCGAAACCATGTTTATGCTTGCTATATGATTTGATTACCTCTAGTTGTGATTCATAAATTGTGAATTCAATTTACTTTATCTGTTCATATTAAAACTGATTTGTGTGTGTTGGTTGAGAGTGCACGCTTAATTGTCATGCATAAATCTAATACTAGGATATAAGGAAGTTTCACCTAATCGTTACAGAATTATATTCACAAGTAGTAAAGGTTGATGATCTCAATTGTGTTAAGTAAATTCTTGGCATAAGTATCATGCGCTTTCATAGTTACAAGTGCCTCGTCAGTACTTATGATTTCCATTGAACGTAATGATCTTTGATTGTATCTCTAGTATGCGCTTTCATATAGAGAACTCTTGAAGAATAATTTGATTGTGATGCGCAGTTTCCATCCAATTCATTGACATAAGGGAAATCTGAGAGTTAATTTAAGCGGACCTAATTAACTTGGAGTGTTGAGAATTCGTGGTTTATTGAATTGCAATTAGAAATCGTTTTGTATGCAAGTATGACATGTGTGGAGAAGAACCCCTTAGCTAGCCTTCCATCCATTCACTTTAACCAATTTCGTTTTAAAATCTGTTTTGTTTTACAAAGTTTATGTTTTGTTTTCAATTTCGTCAAAACCAATTCCTCCTTTATTTTGAAGTGTCAATTTAGTTAGAAATCAATTTAGTTTGTGTTTTTGTGTGTTTTGAGTCAAGTTTAATTCAATTTTCGTCCAAAGTTGTGTCTAGTGTCTAGAATCTGTCCAATTAGTGTTTTTGAGCAGTTTTGAGTATTTTGAACCTGTTTTGAGTCTTACTAGTCTATTTAGAGTCCCTTGAGTCTTTTCAAACGTTTTTAACTTTGTTTTTTTTGTATTTTAAGTCAGTTTAGAGGTTTTAGCAAGCCCTCCTAATCCCCGGTTTAGAACGATCCCTACTTGCATTTATACTACGATTTGACAACAAGAGGGTTTAATTTGAGTGCTTAACTTTAATCACATCAAAATTTTTGGCGCCGTTGCCGGGGATTAGCAACTTTGCTAATCCCTTGGTTCTTTTCTTTTCGTTTATTTTGTTTTTGCTTTAGTTTCTGACTTTGTGTTATTTTCTTGTTTTCTTTAGCTAATCCCCTTTGTTTTTGTTTGTGTCTTTTACTTTTGATATTTGATTTAGTTTTGTTTCCTTGATTTTCAGGTACTAGAGAAGTAAGACATGGATTTTGCTACCATGCAAGCTCAATTGGCGAAACTTACTTCTCAATTGTCACAATATGCCGAAAGGACCACAATGCAAAGTGTCCCTACATGCGGTGTGTCCTATGGGCAAGGATATCCAACTCATCAATTCACTGCGAATGGAGGTGCTTGGGGTTATCAAGGCCATAACCAATCAAGGGACAACCTGTTTTCCAACGCTTACAATTCTGATTGGAGAGATTATTCAGATTATAGGTGGGGGGAACCTCAACAATTTCAACAAGGTGGATATTGGCAGCAAGATGAGGAGTTCTATTCAAGACCTATGCAGCCACCACAGCCTTCCCCACAACAATTCCAATCGAATTCAAGTATGTCCATGACTTATGATGAAATTCTTGATGTACTATCTTCTTTCACGCAGGGCTCACACCAAGAAGGATATTGGCAGCCATCTGAGGAGTTCTATACAACGCCATATGAACCACCACAGCCTCAACCATATTCGGCCCAACCAAGTTCAGGTTCGTCAATGGATAATGATAAAATTCTTGAGTTACTCACTTCTTTATCTCAGGGACAAGAAAACCAAAACAAAAAGGTGGACCATTTGGAAAAGCAAATTGGGCAGATTGCAGAGTTCATGGTACAAATTCAAGAACAACGTGAACTCTCCAACTCAACTACTGTCAATTCGATGGGAGACTTTGAAATTACTGAAGCTATCACTTTGGGAAGTGCTATGGAGGTTGAAGCTGACCTAAAAACGTCCAAACATAGCCTAGAAGTGGATGTGAAGCTGCTGATTGAGGAGGAGGAACAAGACACACCCACAGCAAGGGAAGAACAACCCTTGCCGCAGCCCCCTAAGCTCTCTCAACCACCCACCACAAGTAAGGACGTCCCAAATTCAATTCATTCTAATGTTATTCCTCCGAATGCACCTTTTCCTCGCAGGTTTTTAATTCCCAAGAAAGATGAGAGTGAAAAAGACATTGTGGAAGCCATTCCAAAGGTGCAAAGTGATATCCCAATTCTTGGCACACCAAATCAAGTTCCAGATTGTCTTGAAGTGTTCAAAGAACTTTGTACATCAAGAAGAATGATTCAAGAGCAAGAAGTGGCTGGAGCATATGAAGAATGCATCAAGGAGGATGTTCATGAGACAACAAAGCCCAAGGAAGTTGAGTTTGATGACACGGAACAAGTCACAACCATCATAGTAAATATGGCCAAGATCAAAATCCCTGAAACATTCAAAGATGTGGTGTTTGTAATTGAGTTTGTGTCGGAGCAAGCAAGTAAGCCATCTTCTCCAATTTTGATTTTGTTTTCTACTAATTTGCTGATTTTGATGATTCAGGCACCCACATTAGTGTTTCAACCATTGCCGGATCATTTCAAATATCACCTTCCATTCAAAGATCAATTCCATGCCGTGGCCTCCCATGAAGCTTAATTGGAGGTTTTGTCCGGCTGTACGACGTTAAAGCAAGCGCTACTTGGGAGGCAACCCATGCTTTCAACAAAGGAAGACCTAGGGAGCACTCCAATTCCAGATTTGCGTTCCTAAACCCTTCTCTTTGTTGTTGATTTCGTTTCTGCCTTGTTTATTGTTGAGTTGCTGTTTTGTTTGTTTGTTGTTTATTTGTGTTAGTTTATGCTTGAAACATTGAGGACAATGTTTGATTTAAGTGTGGGGGGGTAACCAAAATGTTTTGATGCAAATTCGTAGGGTTTTATCACCCATAACTTCTAATGTTGTTCCTTGCTGTTTTTAAGTGTTTTTAAGCTGTTTTGGAGTGTTTTAGTGTGTTTTGATTCAAAAATCCGAAAATCCCATAAAAATTTGAAAAATTGTTTTAAAAAACCCAAAAAGAGTTGTTTTTGTGTGTTTGTTTGTGTCTTAGGTACCTTCCAACACAATGATGAGGATTCGGTTTGTAATTGCATGACTGTTAAAGAGAGTTGTAAACATGGATGAAAGTTTGATTTACTCTTTGGTTTATGCTTGGTTGTGGTTATAACTTATGAATTCACATGCAATCATAAAAGAAAAATCAGTTTTTGTAACATGCTTCAAGGAAGGAACTCAAACTAACGCTACAACCCTGAGAGACTTGAGCCTTTAACGTTCTTTGGAGAGTTAAAAATCTGTGCATTTGTTGTTTTCTAAAGTCGTTGCATGATCTCATTATTCTTTGCTTGGTTGCTACTTGGAAGGCGTTTCATCATTTAGTTCCAAATACTAGAACTCATATCCGTTTTATTCAAAGCATGAAATTGATTCGCATAACACATAACAAGATGAAGTGTTTAGTTAAAACCAGTGCCAAAAAGCCTAACCCTTTGCATATGTATTGTAGGTTCAGCCCCGTTGAGCCATATTTAGCCTATGTTCTTCGTTAACCCACATTATCCTCACCTAGCCTAGATTAGGACCATCCATACCTTTGTTCTTGAAGCATAGTAACACATGACTCAATATGAATTCCTTTTGATCATTGTTTGGCAGAAAACAAGTGTGGGGGAAGTGAGTTTTGTTGTGGGTGTACCAAAGTCTTGAATGAGGCACGGCAAAGAAAAGAAAGAAAAAAGAAAAAAAAAAGAAGAAAAATTCGTGAAAAAAGAAGGACAAAAAGAAAGAGTTGTGAAAAGAATGAAAAAGGAGTTGAAAAGATGTGAAGAAGAGTTCTCAAGTGTTGTTTGTTGAAGGAAGGGTCCAAAACATTGAATCCGGCCCTAATTGTTGCTTGAAATTTCCCTTTGTGTTTAAAAGTTGATTTCTGCATGCTAAGGGGAGTTCTAAGTGTCATATTCATTACTTTGCTTTTGCTTTAAGAACGTTTGTTTTTCCTATCCTTTCGTTGTTAGCCAATACCCCAAGCCCCGTTACAACCCTCGACTTTAATCTTGAGTGTTGTGTGTTTCAATTTGTGGAGTTTGAATTTGGTTTGAGCATATGGTGTCACTGGTTCTCGCATCTAAGTAGTAGCGTTCCATTCATGAGATCATATCTAAACATGCTTATTAACTCCAGAAATTGCTTTCTTTGTTATAAACATATGTGAGTGTTCGTTTTCATATTTACATCAATCTTCTCACATATACCTAGTGTAGGGTGTGTAGTCAGAAAATGTGTGTGAAAATAGAGTGCATATTTAGTAAGGAATTGAGGGAATTCTCTAAGGCATGTTACTGCATTCAAAACATCGTTTTAATTGGTTATTTGTGAACTGGTAAGTAGTGACTATGATTAAGTATGTGCTTAAGCGTAAAGATGGCCAAAATCTGTGGGGATGATGATTTTTAACGTGTCATGTGCATTGGAAATCCCTGAGACAATTGTTGGAAGGTTTAGGTTACGTTTTGTTTGTTTTGTTTTGCTCGAGGACTAGCAAAAGCTAAGTGTGGTGGAATTTGATAGGAGCATATTTATGCTACTTATTTAGTGTGTTTTCTTGCATTTGTTTAGCTAGTTGTTGCTTAATATAGTGTTTAAAGTCATTTTCGTGTGTTTTTAGGTCCAAGAAGCAAAGTTGGCAAAAAGATGCATTTTGGAGCATTTTAGAGCAAATCTGGGCTTGGAGTGGATAGCACAAGCAATGGGCATGAAGATGGACGAATTTGGAGTCTAAATGGAGTTAGGAATATGTTTCAAGGTTGGAGAAATAAATTCAAATCATTGAAGATAAGGAATCAGCTCACAAGAAGGAGAATTATCCAAAACATTATCCAAAACAACCTTATCTTATCTTATCTTATCCAATCCTTATCCTATCTTACCTTACCTTATCCAATCTTATCCTAATCTTATCCTAACCTGTTTTCTTCAGTTTAGGGGACTTAAAACCTGATTTCTAGAAGTCCTATCCCCTGTCCTATAAAAGTGGCGCCCCAAATCCTTCTAGAAACCCCAAAATCTGCCACAAAACACATTCCTTCTAGAACCCTGAAAATCTGGCGTCTCCTTCCCTTCTAGAATCCTTTTTCCTTGCCTTGCAAGGCATTCCCTGCCCTTATCCAAACCTGCCGCACCTTAGGCCTTTTCCCATTAGAAATCTGATTGTTTTAAACCTATTTCTGGATGGATTTGGCTTTCTAGAAGTCCTAATCTGATTCACCTAGGGTTTTTGGTGCCTATATATATATTTCTCCACCCTTTGCCGTGTACACCACCTCCATATACATCATTCACGCCAGAAATCATCTACCACTCTCTGCCGCACCCTTCCTTCACCATTCTCCATAGTTTCTGACGTAATTCACTACCTGCCGCACCATACATCCATCCTAGCCATTAACCCAGCCTTCTACACCATTCATAACCCCCTAAACCTGTCCCAAGACCTTGTGCCGCAGCAAAGAGGAGGAGAAGGAGCCCTGGGACGTGCATGCCATTCAAGTTTGAATTGCTGGAAGTTTTAGGTGTTTTCTTTCCTTTGATTTCAATGTTTAAATTCAATGCTCTTTGTTCTGTTCATATGAGGAATTAAACCCCCTTGGCTAGGGGGGGATTCGAAACCATGTTTATGCTTGCTATATGATTTGATTACCTCTAGTTGTGATTCATAAATTGTGAATTCAATTTACTTTATCTGTTCATATTAAAACTGATTTGTGTGTGTTGGTTGAGAGTGCACGCTTAATTGTCATGCATAAATCTAATACTAGGATATAAGGAAGTTTCACCTAATCGTTACAGAATTATATTCACAAGTAGTAAAGGTTGATGATCTCAATTGTGTTAAGTAAATTCTTGGCATAAGTATCATGCGCTTTCATAGTTACAAGTGCCTCGTCAGTACTTATGATTTCCATTGAACGTAATGATCTTTGATTGTATCTCTAGTATGCGCTTTCATATAGAGAACTCTTGAAGAATAATTTGATTGTGATGCGCAGTTTCCATCCAATTCATTGACATAAGGGAAATCTGAGAGTTAATTTAAGCGGACCTAATTAACTTGGAGTGTTGAGAATTCGTGGTTTATTGAATTGCAATTAGAAATCGTTTTGTATGCAAGTATGACATGTGTGGAGAAGAACCCCTTAGCTAGCCTTCCATCCATTCACTTTAACCAATTTCGTTTTAAAATCTGTTTTGTTTTACAAAGTTTATGTTTTGTTTTCAATTTCGTCAAAACCAATTCCTCCTTTATTTTGAAGTGTCAATTTAGTTAGAAATCAATTTAGTTTGTGTTTTTGTGTGTTTTGAGTCAAGTTTAATTCAATTTTCGTCCAAAGTTGTGTCTAGTGTCTAGAATCTGTCCAATTAGTGTTTTTGAGCAGTTTTGAGTATTTTGAACCTGTTTTGAGTCTTACTAGTCTATTTAGAGTCCCTTGAGTCTTTTCAAACGTTTTTAACTTTGTTTTTTTTGTATTTTAAGTCAGTTTAGAGGTTTTAGCAAGCCCTCCTAATCCCCGGTTTAGAACGATCCCTACTTGCATTTATACTACGATTTGACAACAAGAGGGTTTAATTTGACAGCAAGCCCTCCTAATCCCCGGTTCATAAGGTTTCTACACCTTACCGTCCTCAAACGAATGGCCAAGCCGAGGTATCTGACCGGGAGATGAAACAAATCATAGAAAAAACCGTAGGGCCTACAAGGAAGGATTGGAGCTTGCGCGTGAACGATGCATTGTGGGCCTATCGCACGGCTTACAAAACACCCCTTGGCATGTCCCCATTTCGGCTAATATATGGCAAACCATGTCACCTACCTGTGGAGTTAGAGCACAAAGCGCATTGGGCCGTGAAAACATTCAATTTGGAGTTAGATGCGGCTGGAATGCATAGGAAGCTTCAATTGAATGAACTTGAGGAGATAAGGAACGAAGCATATGAGAACGCCCGAATCTACAAGGAGAAGACCAAGGCTTTTCATGACAAGATGATTCGTGGCAAATCATTCTCAGTTGGGCAGAAAGTGTTGCTATTCAATTCCCGTCTTCGGTTGTTTCCTGGTAAGTTACGTTCCAAGTGGGTTGGTCCATTTGTTGTTACTAATGTTTTTGTTCATGGTGCAGTGCAAATCAAAAGCTTGAAAACTGGACAAGAATTCAAGGTGAATGGGCACCGATTGAAGCCATATTATGAGAACTTTGTGGAGCAAACCGTGGATGACATCTCCTTGGATGCCGTGGGTACCAATCTGGAGTGATTGGGTTCTTTGTCCGGCTGTACGACGTTAAAGCAAGCGCTACTTGGGAGGCAACCCATGCATTCAACAACGGAAGACCTAGGGAGCACTCCAATTCCAGATTTGCGTTCCTAAACCCTTCTCTTTGTTGTTGTTTCGTTTCTGCTTTGTTTCTTGTTTAGTTGCTGTTTTGTTTGTTTGTTTGTTTATTTGTGTTCGTTTATGCTTGAAACATTGAGGACAATGTTTGATTTAAGTGTGGGGGGGTAACCAAAGTGTTTTGATGCAAATTCGTAGGGTTTTCTCACCCATAACTTCTAATGTTGTTCTTTGCTGTTTTGAAGTGTTTTTAAGACTGTTTTGGTGTATTTTAGTGTGTTTTGACTCAAAAATCCGAAAATCCCATAAAAATTGGAAAAATTGTTTTAAAAAACCCAAAAAAGAGTTGTTTTTGTGTGTTTGTTTGTGTCTTAGGGTACCTTCCAACACAATGATAAGGATTTCGTTTTTAAGTGCTTAACTGTTAAAGAAAGTTACAAACATGGAGGGAAGTTTGAATTGCTCTTTGGTTTATGCTTGGTTATAGTTGACATTCATGAATTCACATGTAATCACAAAAAGGATAAAATCAGTTTTTGTAACATGCTTGAAGGAAGGAACTCAAACTAACGCTACAACCCTGAGAGACTTGAGCCTTTAACGTTCTTTGGAGAGTTAATAATCTGTGCATTGTTGTTTTCTAAAGTCGTTGCATGATCTCGTTATTCTTTGCTTGGTTGCTACTTAGAAGGCGTTTCATCATTTAGTTCCAAACACTAGAACTCATGCCCAATTCATTTTAAGCATGTTATTGATTTGCATAACACATATTCAAGATGAAGTTGTGTAGTGACCACCATAGCCAAATTGCCGTATCTCCCTATTTCATTGTGTTTTGTAGGTTTTAACCCCGTTGAGCCTTGTTTAGCCGATGTTCTTTGTTAACCCACATTATCCTCACCTAGCCTAGATTAGGACCATCCATACCTTTGTTCTTGAAGCATAGTAATGCATGACTCAATATGAATTCCTTTTGATCATTGTTTGGCAGAAAACAAGTGTGGGGGTAGTGAGTTTTGTTGTGGGTGTGCCAAAGTCTTGAATGAGGCACGGCAAAGAAAAGGAAAAAAAGAAGAAGAAGAAAAATTCGTGGAAAATAGAAAGAAAAAAAGAAAAGTTGTGAAAAAAATGAAAAAGGAGTTGAAAAGATGTGGAAAAGAGTTCTCAAGTGTTGTTTGTTGAAGGAAGGGTCCAAAACATTGAATCCGGCCCTAATTGTTGCTTGAAACTTCCCTTTGTGTGTAAAAGTTGATTTCTGCATGCTAAAGGGAATTCTAAGTTCAATTTCATTATTTTGCTTGCTATTGCTTTAAGAACGTTTGTTTTTCCTATCCTTTCTTTGTTAGCCAACTCCCCAAGCCCCGTTACAACCCTTGACTTCAATCTTGAGTGTTGTGTGTTTCAATTTGTAGAGTTTGAATTTGGTTTGAGCATATGGTGTCACTGGTTCTCGCATCTAACTGGTAGCATTCCATTCATGAGATCATATCTATATATGCTTATTAACTCCAGAAATTGCTTTCTTTGTTATAAACATATGTGAGTGTTCGTTTTCATATTTACATCAATCTTCTCACATATAACTAGTGTAGGGAGTGTTGTCAGAAAATGTGTGTGAAAATTGAGTGCATATCTTGTAAAGAATTGAGGAATTCTCTAAGGCATGTTACTGCATTCAAAACATTGTTTTAATTGGTTAAATGTGAGCTAATGAATGGTAACTATGTTTAAGTATGTGCTCAAGAGTAAGGATGGCTAAAATCTGTGGGAATAATGATCTTTGGCATGTTGTGTGCATTGGAAATCCCTGAGACAATTGTTGGAAGGTTTAGGTTGTGTTATACTTGTTTTGTTTCATTTTGTTTTGCTCGAGGACTAGCAAAAGCTAAGTGTGGGGGAATTTGATAGGGGCATATTTATGCACCTTAGTTAGCTTGTTCTTGTGCATTTATATTGTTTTTCCTTAGTTAAAGTAGTCTTTTAAGCTAGTTTGATGTATTTTCAGGTTCTAAGGGCAAGTATGCAAAAAGAAGCAATTTGGAGCATTCTAGAGCATTTTTGGGCCAAGATTAGGTAGTGCAAGCATGGAGGCAAGTTGATGGACGAAATTGAAGATATAAAGGCTTGAAATCAGCTAAGAAGATGGAAGAAAGAAGTCAAAGATAAAGAAGATAAGGAATCAGCTCAAAAGAAGGAGAATTATCCAAAACATTATCCAAAACAACCTTATCTTATCTTATCCAATCTTATCCTAATCTTATCCTAACCTGTTTTCTTCAGTTTAGGGGACTTAAAACCTGATTTCTAGAAGTCTTATCCCTTGTCCTATAAAAGTGGCGCCCCAAATCCCTCTAGAAGCCCCAAAATCTGCCACAAAACACATTCCTTCTAGAACCCTGAAAATCTGGCGCCTCCTTCCCTTCTAGAATCCTTTTTCCTTGCCTTGCAAGGCATTCCCTGCCCTTATCCTATTGTGCCGCACCTCTCAGGCCTTTTCCCTCTTGGATTCTGATTGTTAGGCCCTTTTCCTTGTGGATTTGGGTTCTACAAATCCTTTTCAGAAATTAATTGGACCACAATGCTTTTTCCAAATTAATTGCCGCACCTAGGGCCCTAATTCCTTGTGCAATGCTGAGTCCAAGCCCTAATCTGATTACCCTAGGGTTTGTGGTGCCTATATATACAAATTTAGAGGGTTGCCGCAGGTTTCACCACCTCCATACACACCATTCTCGCCAGAAACTCTTCACCACTCTCTGCCGCACCCTTCCTTCACCATTCTCCATAGTTTCTAACCTAATTCACTCTCTGCCGCACCATACATCCATCCTAGCCAAATAACCCAGCCTTCTACACCATTCATAACCCCCCAAAACCTGTCCCAAGACCTTGTGCCGCAGCAAAGAGGAGGAGGAGCCCTGGGACGTGCATGCCATTCAAGTTTGAATTGCTGGAAGTTTTAGGTGTTTTCTTTCCTTTGATTTCAATGTTTAAATTCAATACTCTTTGTTCTGTACGTATGAGGAACTAAACTCCCCTTGGCTAGGGGGGAATTCGAAACCATGTTTATGCTTGCTATATGACTTGATTACCTCTAATTGCGTTTCATAAGTTGTGAATTCAATTTACTTATCTATTTGAATTAAACTGATTTGTGTGTGTTGTGATGTGAAAATTAACTTGACACACAAATTAAACCCTCTTCTTGACAGTTGTAGTATATGTATAAGTAGGGATCGTTCTGGACCGGGGATTAGGAGGGATTGCTAAACACTTGAATCTGACTCAAAAACGTAAAAACAAAGTTTAAAACACTAAACTAGACTCAAAGAATGCAAGACTAAATTCTAAAACACTAAAACAACTCAAAAGACTCAAAACAGCACAAAAACACTCAAAACTGCCTAAAAACACAAACTGGGCAGTTTTGAACTCTAAACACTACTTTGGACGAAAATAGACTTTAACTTGACTCAAGACACTTAAAAACACAAACTAAAACAGTTTCTAACTAATATGACTCAACAAGTAAAGGGGGGATTGGGTTTTGACGAATTTGAACTTAAACAAACAAAATTGTAAAGACAACTTAAAAAGGCACGAAATTGGTGATTTGAATGGGTGAATGGCTAGTTAGAGGGATCCTTATCCACACATAAACATATGCATACAACTTGATTCCCAGTTACTCTTTCGATAAACTATGAATGACAATGTTCCGAATTAATTGTATTGAACTAATTAATTCCCAGATTTCCCTAAGTTCATTGAATTGAATGGATAACGCATCACAACCAAATTATTCTTATCAAGTTCCCTAACTATGGAATACGCATGATAGAGATACATATCAAAGATCATTAAGTTCCATGGAAATCATAAACATTGACAAGGCATTCATAACTATGGAAGACGCATGTTAATCCAGCCTAGGGTTTACTTAACACAATTGTGACTAGCAATCTTTACTACTTGTGAATATAAGTTCATAACGATTAGGTGAAATTCCCTTATATCCTAGCATCAAATTTATGCATGCAAATCAAGTGTCGACCCCCAACCCACATACATAAACAAGTTCTTAATAAGCACAGAAAAGTAAACCACATTCATAATTTATGAAACCGTAACTGGAGTGAATCAAATCATAAGAAACATATATTCATGGCTTCAAATTCCCCCTCTAACTAATAGGGGTTTAGTTCCTCATGACAGCAATTAAACAAAGAAAACTAAATTGAAACATTGAAACCAAGGATAGACAACACCTAAGAACGCTCCAGCAATAGTCACGACTTAGAGTGGCACCTTCTCCTTCCTTCCTTGAATAGCTGCGGCACAAGAGGGGTTTTCTGGGTTTGTGTGGATGATATGGCACGGCCGGGGGTGGTGGATGATTTCTGGCGTGAATGGTTGTGTATGGAGGGTGGTGTTTTAATATATATAGGCACCAAAAACCCTAAGTGAATCAGATTGGGACTTCTAGAAAACCAAATCCATCCAGAAATAGGCTCAAAACAATCAGATTTCCAATAGGAAAGGGCCTAAGGTGCGGCAGATTTGGATAAGGAGGGATAAGGCTTCTAGAAAGCCTTGCAAGGCAAGGAAACCAAGTTTTCTGAAAAGCTAGGTGCGGCAAGGCTTAGGGTTTCTAGAAACTTAATTTAAATGTCCCCCAATCAGAAAATAAACCCTCATTGTACCAGGATTTGAATTAGAAAAGGATTAGGATAGGATAAGGTTTGTTAAGATAAGATAAGGATTGGATAAGATAAGATAAGATAAGGTTGTTTGGATAATGTTTTGGATAATCCTCCTTCTTTTGAGCTGATTCCTTATCTTCAATGATTTGAATTTATTTCTCCAACCTTGAAACATATTCCCAACTCCATTTAAACTCCAAATTCGTCCATCTTCATGCCCATTGCTTGTGCTATCCATTCCAAGCCCAGATTTGCTCTAAAATGCTCCAAAATGCATCTTTTTGCCAACTTTGCTTCTTGGACCTAAAAACACACGAAAATGACTTTAAACACTATACTAAGCAACAAATAGCTAAGCAAATGCAAGGAAACACACTAACTAAGTAGCATAAATATGATCCTATCAAATTCCCCCACACTTAGCTTTTGCTAGTCCTCAAGCAAAATAAAACAAACAAACGTAACCTAAACCTTCCAACATTCACCTCAGGGATCTTCAATGATACATAACATGCCAAAGATCATTACTCCCACAGATTTTAGTTATCCCTACCCTTGAGCACATACTTAATCAAAGTTACCACACATTAGCTCGCATTTAATCAATTAAAACAACATTTTGAATGTAGTAACATGCCTTAGAGAATCCCTCAATTCCTTACTAGATATGCACTCAATCACACAGATTTTCTGACTACACTCCCTACACTAGTTATATGTGAGAAGATTGATATAAATATGAAAACTAATACTCACATATGTGTTTATGACAAAGAAAGCAATTTCTGGAATGCATGTATAGATATGATCTCATGAATAGAATGCTACTACTTAGATGCGAGAACCAGGGACACCATATGCTCATACCAATCCCAAACTCCACATATTGAAACACACAACACTCAAGATTGAAGTATAGGGTTATAACGGGGCTAAGGGTATTGGCTAACAAAGAAAGGTAAGGAAAACAAACGTTCTTAAAGCAATAGCAAGCAAAGCAATGAATATGACACTTAGAACTCCCTTTCTTGAATGCAGCCGTACACTTTGAACACAAAGGGACAGAAAACACATATTTTTAGGGCCGAATTCAACTTTTTGGACCCCTTCTTCAACAACCAACACTTGTGAGCTTCAATCTCACTTATTTTGAAAACTTTTCATACTTTTTCACAACTTTTCTTTTTTTTCTTTTCTTTTTCACACGTATTTTTCTCTTTTTTTTTTTCTTCTTTTCTTTTTTTTTTCTGCTTCTTCTACCCGTGCCCTTGTTTGTCTTGTTGGCACACAATCAGACACATAAATCCCTTCCCCCACACTTGTTTGCTGCCTAATAACGAACAAAGGAAATTCATTCTTAGGTCATGCTCACTATGCTTTAAGAACAAGGGTAAGGATGGTCCTAATCTAGGCTAGGTAAGGATAATGTGGGTAAACAAAGAACATAGGCTAAACAAGGCTCAAAAGGGTTAAACCTACAATACATATGCAACGGGTTAGGCTTTTTGGCTCTGGTTTTAAACTAAACAACTTCATCTTGAATATGTGTTATGCTAATCAATTTCATGCTTTGAATGAAACGGGTATGAGTTCTAGTATTTGGAACTAAATGATGAAACGCCTTCTAAGTAGCAACCAAGCAAAGAATAATGAGATCATGCAACGACTTTAGAAAACAAAGAATGCACAGATTTTTAACTCTCCAAAGAACGTTTTAAGCTCAAGTCTCTCAGGGTTGTAGCGTTAGTTTGAGTTACTTCCTTCAAGCATGTTACAAAAACTGATTTTATCCTTTTTGTGATTACATGTGAATTCTGATGTGAAAATTAACTTGACACACAAATTAAACCCTATTGATGACAATTGTAGTAAAGATGCAAGTAGGGATCGTTCTAAACCGGGGATTAACTAGGGATGCTAATCAACACAAATTAGACTCAAAAACACTAAACTAGACTCTATTGACTCAAAACTAACTTAAAACACTCAAAACAGCAAGAAACAATCAAAAGGACTCAATTCTAGACCTAACAAGTAATTTTGACGAAAATAGAACTTTAAAAGACTCAAAAGACTAAAACAAAACAGATTTTGACTCTGAAAACAAGTTGAAATAAAAGGGGGATTGTTTTTGACGAATTTAAACTTAAACAAACAAAACTGTAAAGACAACTTAAAAAGGCACGAAATTGGTGATTTGAATGGGTGAATGGCTAGTTAGAGGGATCCTTATCCACACATAAACATATGCATACAACTTGATTCCCAGTTACTCTTTCGATAAACCATGAATGACAATGTTCCGAATTAATTGTATTGAACTAATTAATTCCCAGATTTCCCTAAGTTCATTGAATTGAATGGATAACGCATCACAACCAAATTATTCTTATCAAGTTCCCTAACTATGGAATACGCATGATAGAGATACATATCAAAGATCATTAAGTTCCATGGAAATCATAAACATTGACAAGGCGTTCATAACTATGGAAGACGCATGTTAATCCAGCCAAGGGTTTACTTAACATGATTGTGACTAGCAATCTTTACTACTTGTGAATATAAGTTCATAACGATTAGGTGAAATTCCCTTATATCCTAGCATCAAATTCATGCATGCAAATCAAGTGTCGACCCCCAACCCACATACATAAACAAGTTCTTAATAAGCACAGAAAAGTAAACCACATTCATAATTTATGAAATCGTAACTGGAGTGAATCAAATCATAAGAAACATATATTCATGGCTTCAAATTCCCCCTCTAACTAATAGGGGTTTAGTTCCTCATGACAGCAATTAAACAAAGAAAACTGAATTGAAACATTGAAAACAAGGATAGACAACACCTAAGAACGCTCCAGCAATAGTCACGACTTAGAGTGGCACCTTCTCCTTCCTTCCTTGAATAGCTGCGGCACAAGAGGGGTTTTCTGGGTTGTGTGGATGATATGGCACGGCAGGGAGTAGGGGATGATTTCTGGCGTGAATGGTTGTGTATGGAGGGTGGTGTGCACGGCAAAGGGTGTTTTAATATATATAGGCACCAAAAACCCTAAGTGAATCAGATTGGGACTTCTAGAAAACCAAATCCATCCAGAAATAGGCTCAAAACAATCAGATTTCCAATGGGAAAGGGCCTAAGGTGCGGCAGATTTGGATAAGGAGGGATAAGGCTTCTAGAAAGCCTTGCAAGGCAAGGAAATCAGGTTTTCTGAAAAGCTAGGTGCGGCAAGGCTTAGGGTTTCTAGAAACTCAATTTAAATGTCCCCCAATCAGAAAATAAACCCTCATTGTACCAGAAATTGAATTAGAAAAGGATTAGGATAGGATAAGGTTTGTTAAGATAAGATAAGGATTGGATAAGATAAGATAAGATAAGGTTGTTTTGATAATGTTTTGGATAATCCTCCTTCTTTTGAGCTGATTCCTTATCTTCAATGATTTGAATTTATTTCTCCAACCTTGAAACATAATCCCAACTCCATTTAAACTCCAAATTCGTCCATCTTCATGCCCATTGCTTGTGCTATCCATTCCAAGCCCAGATTTGCTCTAAAATGCTCCAAAATGCATCTTTTTGCCAACTTTGCTTCTTGGACCTAAAAACACACGAAAATGACTTTAAACACTATACTAAGCAACAAATAGCTAAGCAAATGCAAGGAAACACACTAACTAAGTAGCATAAATATGATCCTATCAAATTCCCCCACACTTAGCTTTTGCTAGTCCTCAAGCAAAACAAAACAAACAAACGTAACCTAAACCTTCCAACATTCACCTCAGGGATCTTCAATGATACATAACATGCCAAAGATCATTACTCCCACATATTTTAGTTATCCCTACCCTTGAGCACATACTTAATCAAAGTTACCACACATTAGCTCGCATTTAATCAATTAAAACAACATTTTGAATGTAGTAACATGCCTTAGAGAATTCCTCAATTCCTTACTAGATATGCACTCAATCACACAGATTTTCTGACTACACTCCCTACACTAGTTATATGTGAGAAGATTAATGTAAATATGAAACTAATACTCACATATGTGTTTATGACAAAGAAAGCAATTTCTGGAATGCATGTATAGATATGATCTCATGAACAGAATGCTACTACTTAGATGCGAGAACCAGGGAGACCATATGCTCATACCAATCCCAAACTCCACATATTGAAACACATAACACTCAAGATTGAAGTATAGGGTTATAACGGGGCTAAGGGTATTGGCTAACAAAGAAAGGTAAGGAAAACAAACGTTCTTAAAGCAATAGCAAGCAAAGCAATGAATATGACACTTAGAACTCCCTTTCTTGAATGCAGCCGCACACTTTGAACACAAAGGGACAGAAAACACATATTTTTAGGGCCGAATTCAACTTTTTGGACCCCTTCTTCAACAATCAACACTTGTGAGCTTCAATCTCACTTATTTTGAAAACTTTTCATACTTTTTCACAACTTTTCTTTTTTCTTTTCTTTTTCACACGAATTTTCTTCACCCGTGCCCTTGTTTGTCTTGTTGGCACACAATCAGACACATAAATCCCTTCCCCCACACTTGTTTTGCCGCCCAAATAACGAACAAAGGGAATTCATTCTTAGGTCATGCTTAGCTACGCCTTAAGAACAAGGGTAAGGATGGTCCTAATCTAGGCTAGGTAAGGATAATGTGGGTAAACAAAGAACATAGGCTAAACAAGGCTCAAATGGGTTAAACCTACAATACATATGCAAAGGGTTAGGCTTTTTGGCTCTGGTTTTAAACTAAACAACTTCATCTTGATTATGTGTTATGCTAATCAATTTCATGCTTTGAATGAAACGGGTATGAGTTCTAGTATTTGGAACTTAAATGATGAAACGCATTCCAAGTAGCAACCAAGCAAAGAATAATGAGATCATGCAACGACTTTAGAAAACAAAGAATGCACAGATTTTTAACTCTCCAAAGAACGTTTAAGGCTCAAGTCTCTCAGGGTTGTAGCGTTAGTTTGAGTTACTTCCTTCAAGCATGTTACAAAAACTGATTTTATCCTTTTTGTGATTACATGTGAATTCATGAATGTCAACTACAACCAAGCATAAACCAAAGAGTATATCAAACTTTCATCCATGTTTGTAACTTTCTTTAACAGTTATGCAATTAAAAACCAAATCCTCATCATTGTGTTGGAAGGTACCCTAAGACACAAACAAACACACAAAAACAACTCTTTTTGGGTTTTTCAAAACAATTTTTCAAAATTTTATGGTATTTTCGGATTTTCTTGTCAAAACACACTAAAAGACTCCAAAACGGCTTAAAAACACTTAAAAACACTGAAAACAACATTCAAAGTGATAGGTGATAAAAACCCACGAATTTCATGCAAAAAACACTTTGTTACCCCCCCACACTTAAACCAAACATTGTCCTCAATGTTTCAAACATAAACTCACACAAAACAAACAGCAATCAACACAACTAACTTAACAGAACAAGATGGCAAAGGAAAAACAATAAAGAGTAGGGTTTAGAAACGCAAATCTGGTTTTGGAGCCGGAGAGTTCCTAGGTCGTCTTTATTTGCATGGGTTGCCTCCCAAGAAGCGCTTGCTTTAACGTCTTCCAGCCGGACGAACCTTCTCTCTATTCTGCAATGAGGCTCACGGCATTAAAGGATATGTCCTCCGTAATGTGCTCTTCAAAGTGCTCATAATATGGCTTCAATCGATGTCCATTCACTTTGAATTCTTGTTGCGTCTTTAAACTTTGAATTTGGACTGCACCATGAGGAAAAACATTAGTAACCACAAAAGGACCAATCCACTTAGAACGCAACTTACCTGGAAATAGACAAAGGCGAGAATTGAAAAGTAACACTTTCTGCCCTATAGAGAACAGCTTGCTACGAATCATCTTGTCATGGAATGCCTTTGTTTTCTCCTTGTAGATCCGTGCATTCTCATAAGCTTCATTCCTAATTTCTTCTAGCTCATTCAATTGAAGCTTTCTATGAAGACCTGCGGCACCAATGTCCATGTTGAATGTTTTGACAGCCCAATGCGCACGATGTTCTAACTCGACGGGAAGATGACATGGTTTCCCATAGACTAGCCGAAATGGGGACATTCCAATTGGGGTTTTATAGGCAGTGCGATATGCCCACAATGCATCATTCAAACGCAAGCTCCAATCCTTCCGAGTTGGCCCTACAGTTTTCTCCAAAATCTGCTTGATTTCTCTATTTGAAACCTCGGCTTGCCCACTGGTTTGAGGGTGATAAGGTGTTGAAACCTTATGCGTGACATTATACTTCTTGAGCAGCGCCTCAATGGTTCGATTGCAAAAATGGGAACCCCCATCACTGATTAGGACTCTTGGCATTCCAAATCTAGCAAATATGTTAGTTCTAACAAAATCTGCAACCACTTTAGAATCATTAGTGCGGGTGGCTTTTGCTTCCACCCATTTCGACACATAATCCACAGCAAGCAAAATATAAAGGAAACCATGTGAGGAAGGGAAAGGACCCATGAAATCAATACCCCAAACATCAAAGATTTCAACACTAAATATGGGGTGTTGCGGCATTTGTTGTTTAGGACCTATATTGCCCGTTCTTTGACATCTATCACAAGTCATACAAAAAGTTCTAGCATCTCTAAAGATAGTAGGCCAATAAAATCCACATTCTAAAACTTTATGTGCTGTTCTTTGCGTACCAAAGTGACCTCCACATGCATAGGTGTGACAAAAAGTTAAAATTGAATTAAACTCAGAATCATGCACACACCTACGTAGAACCTGATCAGGGCAATATTTCCACAAGTATGGGTCATCCCAAACATAAGAACGTGCATCCTTTTTAAGTTTATCACTTTGGTGCTTGTTTAGTTCTCTTGGAATGTGTTTAGACACCAAATAATTTACTACATCGGCATACCATGGCTCACTTACCTTGATGGACAGCAGCTGCTCATCTGGGAATGTCTCTTGGATAGGCACGGCATCCTCCTCCTGCACCATACGGCTCAAGTGATCAGCCACCACGTTTTCACTCCCCTTCTTGTCCCGGATTTCAATATCGAACTCTTGGAGAAGAAGCATCCAGCGAATGAGTCTTGGTTTGGCCTCTTTCTTGGTGAACAAATACTTCAAAGCTGCATGGTCAGTGTAAATAATAACTTTAGTACCAAGTAAATAAGAACGAAACTTATCTAAAGCAAACACAACAGCAAGAAGTTCTTTTTCAGTGGTAGAGTAATTCAATTGTGCATCATTCAAGGTCCGAGATGCATAATAGATGACATGGGGCTTCTTGTCCTTCCTTTGTCCCAAAACAGCTCCTAATGCATAATCCGAAGCATCACACATAAGCTCAAAAGGAAGGCTCCAATCTGGTGGGACTATGATGGGGGCCGAAGTTAGCATCTCTTTGAGGTGTTTGAATGCCTTCTCACATTCCTCGTTGAAGTTAAAAGCCACATCTTTCTGGAGGAGACGGCAAAGAGGGTTTGAAATCTTTGAAAAGTCCTTGATGAATCGCCTATAGAATCCTGCATGTCCAAGAAAAGAACGAACCTCTCTAACCGAAGTAGGAGAGGGTAAGTAGCGTACAAGATCTATTTTTGATTTATCAACCTCAATTCCCCTTTCTGAAATGATATGACCTAAAACTATGCCTTGTTTTACCATAAAGTGACATTTTTCCCAATTCAAAACAAGGTTAGTTTCAATGCAACGTTTTAGAATCAAAGTGAGATTATCTAAGCACCCATCAAACGAATCCCCAAAAACACTAAAATCATCCATGAATACCTCAATAATCTTCTCCACAAAATCTGAAAAGATACTTACCATGCATCTTTGAAAGGTGGCAGGTGCATTGCATAAACCGAATGGCATGCGACGATAGGCAAAGGTACCAAAGGGGCACGTGAAAGTGGTCTTTTCTTGGTCATCCAGAGCTATAACAATCTGATTATATCCAGAGTACCCATCAAGAAAACAATAAAAAGAATGACCGGCTAACCTTTCAAGCATTTGATCAATGAACGGCAAAGGGAAGTGGTCCTTCCTCGTGGTGGCGTTTAGCTTCCTATAGTCAATGCACACTCTCCAACCTGTTTGGATACGTGTGGGCACAAGTTCATTCTCGGCATTCTTCACCACAGTGACTCCGGATTTCTTTGGAACACATTGCACCGGTGAAACCCAACGGCTATCTGAGATTGGATAAATTACTCCACAATCAAGAAGCTTTATAATTTCCTTCTTCACAACTTCCATCATTGGAGGGTTGAGTCGGCGTTGAGCCTCTCGAGTTGGTTTAGCCCCCTCCTCTAGAAGTATGCGATGCATGCATGTTGTAGGGCTAATCCCCCTAATATCGGCCAATGTCCATCCAATGGCTGTTTTGTGCTCTTTCAACACCTGAATTAACTTTCCTTCCTCTGTTGCCGTGAGTGTGGAGGATACAATGACGGGCAATGTCTCGTTATCTCCCAAAAAGACGTACTTCAAATGATCCGGCAATGGTTTAAGCTCAAGTACGGGTGCCTGAATCACTGAGGGTAACAACTTGTTAGTAGAAATTGGAATTGAAATTGGTTTTGAAGGCTTACCATGGTGCTGAGGTAGTGACTCTAGGGCAGCCACCATCTCGGCCTCTTCTTCACTTATAGGCACGGCAATATTGGGTTTTTGCCCAATTCCTTGTGCAATTGTTGATTCAAGGGGATCCCTATCCAAGGAATCAAGGTAATCCTGCGCCAATTCATCAAATATATCAATAGCAAAACAAGAATGATTTTCTTTAGGAAATTTAATAGTTTCAGCAAGATTGAAATCAATAACTTCCCCATCAAATTCCATTGTCAACGTCCCTTTGAACACATCGATCTTGGTGCGGGCTGTTTTCATGAAAGGTCTCCCAAGGAGGATCGGCAAAGGGGTAGAATGGGGTGTATCCTCCATGTCAAGCACATAAAAATCCGCTGGAAAAATCAGATTTCCAACCTGCACCAAAACATCTTCCAAAACTCCTTTTGGATATGCATTAGAACGATCGGCTAATTGGATAATAACACCATCATTTTTAAGCTCTCCTAAATTCATAGATGCATAAACAGAATATGGCATGACATTTATAGATGCACCTAAGTCTAACATGGCAGATTCAAAACGAGTATTTCCAATAACACAAGGAATTGTAAAACTACCCGGATCTTTGCATTTAGGGGGTAATTTCCTTTGTAAAACAGCAGAGACATTCTCACTTACTTGAACCACTTCTTTGTTAGAAATCCTTCTCCTTGTTGTACAAAGCTCTTTCAAAAACTTGGCATACCTTGGGACTTGCTTTATTGCATCAAGGAGTGGGATATTGACTTGAACTTTCCGGAATGTCTCTAGAATGTCTTTTTCAGCATCCTCTTTCTTTGATTGCCCCAACCTGCCAGGAAAGGGCACAATTAGTGGAGTAGAGCTTGAAGAATTCATATTGGGACTTACCTTGATGGTTGAGGACGGTTTAGAAGTGGGGATTGGCTGCGGCAAGGATTGTGCATTCCTTGCCGTGGGTTTGGGTGCTTCATCCTCCTCCAATTGCAGCTTCTTGTCCTCTTCTTGACTTGATCTAGATGGTTGTGAATCAGTTCCAACCTGCTTACCACTTCTCAACGTGATTGCTTGGGCAGTTTCAAATCCTCCCTTAGGATTAACAATGGTTGAACTAGGCAACCTGCCTTGTTCTCGGAATTGGCCCATGAATTCAGCCATTTGACCCATTTGTTTCTTCAATTCATCCACCTCTTTAACTTGATTTTTTATGCTCTGCATGTCCTGCGTCAAAGAGGTTAGTGCTTGAAGCATTTTATCATTATTTAACGACGAACCTGAATTGGTTTGGGCCGAAGTTGGGATTTGTTGTGGGGCTGCATACGGCCTTGGAAACATCCCAGGGGGCTGTCTAAATCCGCTTTGTGGCTGTGCTTGCTGAGAATCCCTCCACTTGAAGTTTGGATGATCTCTCCATCCCGGATTGTATGTGTTTGAGTATGGGTCGTGTCTTTGTTGGGTTTGGCCTTGGAAACCTACGGCTTGGGCAGTTTCCCACCCCCCATTCTCAATCAATTGAGGGCATTGATCGTTGGGATGTCCCTGCATAGAACACACTCCACATATGGCCGGCCCTTGTGCTTTGTTTCCATCCACAACCTGTGACAAAAGAAGAGTGAGATTAGCCATTTGAGATTGTAATTCTGAAATTGCATTTACCTCATTCACTTGTTGTTGCCGTGGCCCTTCTCTCTGTCCAACTCCTTCGTATTGTTGCGCATTCAAGGCTCGATTTGCAATTAGAGTCTCGGCAGCCACGGGTGTTTTGTCAACCAAAGCTCCTCCCGCTGAAGCATCAAGCATTTGTCTCTCAATGGGGAGAAGTCCTTCATAGAAATATTGGAGGAGAAGCTCTTCCTTCATTTGATGTTGTGGACAAGAAGCAACAAGCGCCTTGAACCGCTCATAATAGGCTGGAAACGATTCCCCTTGGTTTTGTTGAATGCCACTTATCTTTTTCCTCAAGAGAATGACTCTTGAAGTTGGGAAAAATTTCTCTAAGAATGCGCGCTTCATGCTTTCCCATGAAGTAACGGTTCCAGGTGCTAGTTCGTAGAGCCAATCCTTAGCCTTTTCCAAAAGAGAGAATGGAAAGGCTTTCATCTTCAATATACTTCCATCAACATTGACAGGGGTCATGCTTGAACAAACCACTTCAAATTCCTTCAAGTGCTTGTTCGGATCTTCCATGGACAACCCGTGGAATTTGGGGATGTGGTGCAACAAGCTAGACTTCAATTCAAACTCATCAGTCTTGCCCTCGGCTGCCCTAGGATACTGAATGCATAAAGGGGTCGCATTGTCCAATCCCGAGGCTGAAAGTTCTTTGATTGTTCGGTTATCTGCAGCCATGTCGTGCTCCTCTTCCAAATCCTCTTCAATTTCAACTTCAGATTCGGAATTAGAACTTGAACTAAGTAGATCAGGTTCTGGGTGCTTCCTCTTCCTTCTCAAATCTCGCTCAAAATCGTCGTTAAACTCCAAGATATGTGCGTGAACGGGTTGAGAACTTCGAGTCATACACTAGTACCTAAAACAAAGAAAACAAAACAAATCAGAAAACTAAGCAAAACAGAAACAAAAACAAGTTAAAATACACGGCAGAAACTAGGAAGATTAGCAAGTTTGCTAATCCCCGGCAACGGCGCCAAAATTTGATGTGAAAATTAACTTGACACACAAATTAAACCCTATTGATGACAATTGTAGTAAAGATGCAAGTAGGGATCGTTCTAAACCGGGGATTAACTAGGGATGCTAATCAACACAAATTAGACTCAAAAACACTAAACTAGACTCTATTGACTCAAAACTAACTTAAAACACTCAAAACAGCAAGAAACAATCAAAAGGACTCAATTCTAGACCTAACAAGTAATTTTGACGAAAATAGAACTTTAAAAGACTCAAAAGACTAAAACAAAACAGATTTTGACTCTGAAAACAAGTTGAAATAAAAGGGGGATTGTTTTTGACGAATTTAAACTTAAACAAACAAAATTGTAAAGACAACTTAAAAAGGCACGAAATTGGTGATTTGAATGGGTGAATGGCTAGTTAGAGGGATCCTTATCCACACATAAACATATGCATACAACTTGATTCCCAGTTACTCTTTCGATAAACCATGAATGACAATGTTCCGAATTAATTGTATTGAACTAATTAATTCCCAGATTTCCCTAAGTTCATTGAATTGAATGGATAACGCATCACAACCAAATTATTCTTATCAAGTTCCCTAACTATGGAATACGCATGATAGAGATACATATCAAAGATCATTAAGTTCCATGGAAATCATAAACATTGACAAGGCGTTCATAACTATGGAAGACGCATGTTAATCCAGCCTAGGGTTTACTTAACATGATTGTGACTAGCAATCTTTACTACTTGTGAATATAAGTTCATAACGATTAGGTGAAATTCCCTTATATCCTAGCATCAAATTCATGCATGCAAATCAAGTGTCGACCCCCAACCCACATACATAAACAAGTTCTTAATAAGCACAGAAAAGTAAACCACATTCATAATTTATGAAATCGTAACTGGAGTGAATCAAATCATAAGAAACATATATTCATGGCTTCAAATTCCCCCTCTAACTAATAGGGGTTTAGTTCCTCATGACAGCAATTAAACAAAGAAAACTGAATTGAAACATTGAAAACAAGGATAGACAACACCTAAGAACGCTCCAGCAATAGTCACGACTTAGAGTGGCACCTTCTCCTTCCTTCCTTGAATAGCTGCGGCACAAGAGGGGTTTTCTGGGTTGTGTGGATGATATGGCACGGCAGGGAGTAGGGGATGATTTCTGGCGTGAATGGTTGTGTATGGAGGGTGGTGTGCACGGCAAAGGGTGTTTTAATATATATAGGCACCAAAAACCCTAAGTGAATCAGATTGGGACTTCTAGAAAACCAAATCCATCCAGAAATAGGCTCAAAACAATCAGATTTCCAATGGGAAAGGGCCTAAGGTGCGGCAGATTTGGATAAGGAGGGATAAGGCTTCTAGAAAGCCTTGCAAGGCAAGGAAATCAGGTTTTCTGAAAAGCTAGGTGCGGCAAGGCTTAGGGTTTCTAGAAACTCAATTTAAATGTCCCCCAATCAGAAAATAAACCCTCATTGTACCAGAAATTGAATTAGAAAAGGATTAGGATAGGATAAGGTTTGTTAAGATAAGATAAGGATTGGATAAGATAAGATAAGATAAGGTTGTTTTGATAATGTTTTGGATAATCCTCCTTCTTTTGAGCTGATTCCTTATCTTCAATGATTTGAATTTATTTCTCCAACCTTGAAACATAATCCCAACTCCATTTAAACTCCAAATTCGTCCATCTTCATGCCCATTGCTTGTGCTATCCATTCCAAGCCCAGATTTGCTCTAAAATGCTCCAAAATGCATCTTTTTGCCAACTTTGCTTCTTGGACCTAAAAACACACGAAAATGACTTTAAACACTATACTAAGCAACAAATAGCTAAGCAAATGCAAGGAAACACACTAACTAAGTAGCATAAATATGATCCTATCAAATTCATGAATGTCAACTACAACCAAGCATAAACCAAAGAGTATATCAAACGTCAATCCAAGTTTGTAACTTTCTTTAACAGTTATGCAATTAAAAACCAACACTAAAAGACTGAAAAACACACTAAAAGACTGAAAAACAGCTTAAAAACACTTAAAAACACTGAAAACAACATTCAAAGTGATAGGTGATAAAAACCCACGAATTTCATGCAAAAACACTTTGTTACCCCCCCACACTTAAACCAAACATTGTCCTCAATGTTTCAAACATATACTCACAGAAAGCAAACAGCAATAAACACAACTAACTAACATAACAAGATGGCAAAGGAAAAGCAATAAAGAGTAGGGTTTAGAAACGCAAATCTGGTTTTGGAGCCGGAGAGTTCCTAGGTCGTCTTTATTTGCATGGGTTGCCTCCCAAGAAGCGCTTGCTTTAACGTCTTCCAGCCGGACGAACCTTCCCTCTATTCTTCAATGAGGCCTACAGCATTAAAGGATATGTCCTCCGTAATGTGCTCTTCAAAGTGCTCATAATATGGCTTCAATCGATGTCCATTCACTTTGAATTCTTGTTGCGTTTTTAAACTTTGAATTTGGACTGCACCATGAGGAAAAACATTAGTAACCACAAAAGGACCAATCCACTTAGAACGCAACTTACCTGGAAATAGACGAAGGCGAGAATTGAAAAGTAACACTTTCTGCCCTATAGAGAACAGCTTGCTACGAATCATCTTGTCATGAAATGCCTTTGTTTTCTCCTTGTAGATCCGTGCATTCTCATAAGCTTCATTCCTAATTTCTTCTAGCTCATTCAATTGAAGCTTTCTATGAAGACCTGCGGCATCAATGTCCATGTTGAATGTTTTGACAGCCCAATGTGCACGATGTTCTAACTCGACGGGAAGATGACATGGTTTCCCATAGACTAGCCGAAATGGGGACATTCCAATTGGGGTTTTATAGGCAGTGCGATATGCCCACAGTGCATCATTCAAACGCAAGCTCCAATCCTTCCGAGTTGGCCCTACAGTTTTCTCCAGAATCTGCTTGATTTCTCTATTTGAAACCTCGGCTTGCCCACTGGTTTGAGGGTGATAAGGTGTTGAAACCTTATGCGTGACATTATACTTCTTGAGCAGCGCCTCAATGGTTCGATTGCAAAAATGGGAACCCCCATCACTGATTAGGACTCTTGGCATTCCAAATCTAGCAAATATGTTAGTTCTAACAAAATCTGCAACCACTTTAGAATCATTAGTTCGGGTGGCTTTTGCTTCCACCCATTTCGACACATAATCCACAGCAAGCAAAATATAAAGGAAACCATGTGAGGAAGGAAAAGGACCCATGAAATCAATACCCCAAACATCAAAGATTTCAACACTAAATATGGGGTGTTGCGACATTTGTTGTTTAGGACCTATATTGCCCGTTCTTTGACATCTATCACAAGTCATACAAAAAGTTCTAGCATCTCTAAAGATAGTAGGCCAATAAAATCCACATTCTAAAACTTTATGTGCTGTTCTTTGCGTACCAAAGTGACCTCCACATGCATAGGTGTGACAAAAAGTTAAAATTGAATTAAACTCAGAATCATGCACACACCTACGTAGAACCTGATCAGGGCAATATTTCCACAAGTATGGGTCATCCCAAACATAAGAACGTGCATCCTTTTTAAGTTTATCACTTTGGTGCTTGTTTAGTTCTCTTGGAATGTGTTTAGACACCAAATAATTTACTACATCGGCATACCATGGCTCACTTACCTTGATGGACAGCAGCTGCTCATCGGGGAATGTCTCTTGGATAGGCACGGCATCCTCCTCCTGCACCATACGGTTCAAGTGATCAGCCACCACGTTTTCACTCCCCTTCTTGTCCCGGATTTCAATATCGAACTCTTGGAGAAGAAGCATCCAGCGAATGAGTCTTGGTTTGGCCTCTTTCTTGGTGAACAAATACTTCAAAGCAGCATGGTCAGTGTAAATAATAACTTTAGTACCAAGTAAATAAGAACGAAACTTATCTAAAGCAAACACAACAGCAAGAAGTTCTTTTTCAGTGGTAGAGTAATTCAATTGTGCATCATTCAAGGTCCGAGATGCATAATAGATGACATGGGGCTTCTTGTCCTTCCTTTGTCCCAAAACAGCTCCTAATGCATAATCCGAAGCATCACACATAAGCTCAAAAGGAAGGCTCCAATCTGGTGGGACTATGATGGGGGCCGAAGTTAGCATCTCTTTGAGGTGTTTGAATGCCTTCTCACATTCCTCGTTGAAGTTAAAAGCCACATCTTTCTGGAGGAGACGGCAAAGAGGGTTTGAAATCTTTGAAAAGTCCTTGATGAATCGCCTATAGAATCCTGCATGTCCAAGAAAAGAACGAACCTCTCTAACCGAAGTAGGAGAGGGTAAGTAGCGTACAAGATCTATTTTTGATTTATCAACCTCAATTCCCCTTTCTGAAATGATATGACCTAAAACTATGCCTTGTTTTACCATAAAGTGACATTTTTCCCAATTCAAAACAAGGTTAGTTTCAATGCAACGTTTTAGAATCAAAGTGAGATTATCTAAGCACCCATCAAACGAATCCCCAAAAACACTAAAATCATCCATGAATACCTCAATAATCTTCTCCACAAAATCTGAAAAGATACTTACCATGCATCTTTGAAAGGTGGCAGGTGCATTGCATAACCCGAATGGCATTGATGTGAGAATTACTTGACACACAAATTAAACCCTATTGATGACAATTGTAGTAAAGATGCAAGTAGGGATCGTTCTAAACCGGGGATTAACTAGGGATGCTAATCAACACAAATAAGACTCAAAAACGTAAAAACAAAGTTTAAAACACTAAACTAGACTCAAAGAATGCAAGACTAAATTCTAAAACACTAAAACAACTCAAAAGACTCAAAACAGCACAAAAACACTCAAAACTGCCTAAAAACACAAACTGGGCAGTTTTGAACTCTAAACACTACTTTGGACGAAAATAGACTTTAACTTGACTCAAGACACTTAAAAACACAAATCAAAACAGATTTTAACTATTCTAACACTTCAAAATAAAGGGGGATTTGTTTTTGACGAATTTAAACTTAAACAAACAAAACTGTAAAGACAACTTAAAAAGGCACGAAATTGGTGATTTGAATGGGTGAATGGCTAGTTAGAGGGATCCTTATCCACACATAAACATATGCATACAACTTGATTCCCAGTTACTCTTTCGATAAACCATGAATGACAATGTTCCGAATTAATTGTATTGAACTAATCAATTCCCAGATTTCCCTAAGTTCATTGAATTGAATGGATAACGCATCACAACCAAATTATTCTTATCAAGTTCCCTAACTATGGAATACGCATGATAGAGATACATATCAAAGATCATTAAGTTCCATGGAAATCATAAACATTGACAAGGCATTCATAACTATGGAAGACGCATGTTAATCCAGCCTAGGGTTTACTTAACACAATTGTGACTAGCAATCTTTACTACTTGTGAATATAAGTTCATAACGATTAGGTGAAATTCCCTTATATCCTAGCATCAAATTCATGCATGCAAATCAAGTGTCGACCCCCAACCCACATACATAAACAAGTTCTTAATAAGCACAGAAAAGTAAACCACATTCATAATTTATGAAATCGTAACTGGAGTGAATCAAATCATAAGAAACATATATTCATGGCTTCAAATTCCCCCTCTAACTAATAGGGGTTTAGTTCCTCATGACAGCAATTAAACAAAGAAAACTAAATTGAAACATTGAAACCAAGGATAGACAACACCTAAGAACGCTCCAGCAGTAGTCACGACTTAGAGTGGCACCTTCTCCTTCCTTCCTTGAATAGCTGCGGCACAAGAGGGGTTTTCTGGGTTTGTGTGGATGATATGGCACGGCAGGGGGTGGTGGATGATTTCTGGCGTGAATGGTTGTGTATGGAGGGTGGTGTGCACGGCAAAGGGTGTTTTAATATATATAGGCACCAAAAACCCTAAGTGAATCAGATTGGGACTTCTAGAAAACCAAATCCATCCAGAAATAGGCTCAAAACAATCAGATTTCCAATAGGAAAGGGCCTTAGGTGCGGCAGATTTGGATAAGGAGGGATAAGGCTTCTAGAAAGCCTTGCAAGGCAAGGAAATCAAGTTTTCTGGAAAGCTAGGTGCGGCAAGGCTTAGAGTTTCTAGAAACTCAATTTAAATGTCCCCCAATCAGAAAATAAACCCTCATTGTACCAGGAATTGAATTAGAAAAGGATTAGGATAGGATAAGGTTTGTTAAGATAAGATAAGGATTGGATAAGATAAGATAAGATAAGGTTGTTTGGATAATGTTTTGGATAATCCTCCTTCTTTTGAGCTGATTCCTTATCTTCAATGATTTGAATTTATTTCTCCAACCTTGAAACATAATCCCAACTCCATTTAAACTCCAAATTCGTCCATCTTCATGCCCATTGCTTGTGCTATCCATTCCAAGCCCAGATTTGCTCTAAAATGCTCCAAAATGCATCTTTTTGCCAACTTTGCTTCTTGGACCTAAAAACACACGAAAATGACTTTAAACACCATACTAAGCAACAAATAGCTAAGCAAATGCAAGAAAACACACTAACTAAGTAGCATAAATATGCTCCTATCAGGCATGCGACGATAGGCAAAGGTACCAAAGGGGCACGTGAAAGTGGTCTTTTCTTGGTCATCCGGAGCTATAACAATCTGATTATATCCAGAGTACCCATCAAGAAAACAATAAAAAGAATGACCGGCTAACCTTTCAAGCATTTGATCAATGAACGGCAAAGGGAAGTGGTCCTTCCTCGTGGTGGCGTTTAGCTTCCTATAGTCAATGCACACTCTCCAACCTGTTTGGATACGTGTGGGCACAAGTTCATTCTCGGCATTCTTCACCACAGTGACTCCGGATTTCTTTGGAACACATTGCACCGGTGAAACCCAACGGCTATCTGAGATTGGATAAATTACTCCACAATCAAGAAGCTTTATAATTTCCTTCTTCACAACTTCCATCATTGGAGGGTTGAGTCGGCGTTGAGCCTCTCGAGTTGGTTTAGCCCCCTCCTCTAGAAGTATGCGATGCATGCATGTTGTAGGGCTAATCCCCCTAATATCGGCCAATGTCCATCCAATGGCTGTTTTGTGCTCCTTCAACACCTGAATTAACTTTCCTTCCTCTGTTGCCGTGAGTGTGGAGGATACAATGACGGGCAATGTCTCGTTATCTCCTAAAAAGACGTACTTCAAATGATCCGGCAATGGTTTAAGCTCAAGTACGGGTGCCTGAATCACTGAGGGTAACAACTTGTTAGTAGAAATTGGAATTGAAATTGGTTTTGAAGGCTTACCATGGTGCTGAGGTAGTGACTCTAGGGCAGCCACCATCTCGGCCTCTTCTTCACTTATAGGCACGGCAATATTGGGTTTTTGCCCAATTCCTTGTGCAATTGTTGATTCAAGGGGATCCCTATCCAAGGAATCAAGGTAATCCTGCGCCAATTCATCAAATATATCAATAGCAAAACAAGAATGATTTTCTTTAGGAAATTTAATAGTTTCAGCAAGATTGAAATCAATAACTTCCCCATCAAATTCCATTGTCAACGTCCCTTTGAACACATCGATCTTGGTGCGGGCTGTTTTCATGAAAGGTCTCCCAAGGAGGATCGGCAAAGGGGTAGAATGGGGTGTATCCTCCATGTCAAGCACATAAAAATCCGCTGGAAAAATCAGATTTCCAACCTGCACCAAAACATCTTCCAAAACTCCTTTTGGATATGCATTAGAACGATCGGCTAATTGGATAATAACACCATCATTTTTAAGCTCTCCTAAATTCATAGATGCATAAACAGAATATGGCATGACATTTATAGATGCACCTAAGTCTAACATGGCAGATTCAAAACGAGTATTTCCAATAACACAAGGAATTGTAAAACTACCCGGATCTTTGCATTTAGGGGGTAATTTCCTTTGTAAGACAGCAGAGACATTCTCACTTACTTGAACCACTTCTTTGTTAGAAATCCTTCTCCTTGTTGTACAAAGCTCTTTCAAAAACTTAGCATACCTTGGGACTTGCTTTATTGCATCAAGGAGTGGGATATTGACTTGAACTTTCCGGAATGTCTCTAGAATGTCTTTTTCAGCATCCTCTTTCTTTGATTGCCGCAACCTGCCAGGAAAGGGCACAATTAGTGGAGTAGAGCTTGAAGAATTCATATTGGGACTTACCTTGATGGTTGAGGACGGTTTAGGAGTGGGGATTGGCTGCGGCAAGGATTGTGCATTCCTTGCCGTGGGTTTGGGTGCTTCATCCTCCTCCAATTGCAGCTTCTTGTCCTCTTCTTGACTTGATCTAGATGGTTGTGAATCAGTTCCAACCTGCTTACCACTTCTCAACGTGATTGCTTGGGCAGTTTCAAATCCTCCCTTAGGATTAACAATGGTTGAACTAGGCAACCTGCCTTGTTCTCGGAATTGGCCCATGAATTCAGCCATTTGACCCATTTGTTTCTTCAATTCATCCACCTCTTTAACTTGATTTTTTATGCTCTGCATGTCCTGCGTCAAAGAGGTTAGTGCTTGAAGAATTTTATCATTATTTAACGACGAACCTGAATTGGTTTGGGCCGAAATTGGGTGAGGTTGTGGGGCTGCATACGGCCTTGGGAACATCCCAGGGGGCTGTCTAAATCCGCTTTGTGGCTGTGCTTGCTGAGAATCCCTCCACTTGAAGTTTGGATGATCTCTCCATCCCGGATTGTATGTGTTTGAGTATGGGTCGTGTCTTTGTTGGGTTTGGCCTTGGAAACCTACGGCTTGGGCAGATTCCCACCCCCCATTCTCAATCAATTGAGGGCATTGGTCGTTGAGATGTCCCTGCATAGAACACACTCCACATATGGCCGGCCCTTGTGCTTTGTTTCCATCCACAACCTGTGACAAAAGAAGAGTGAGATTAGCCATTTGAGATTGTAATTCTGAAATTGCATTTACCTCATTCACTTGTTGTTGCCGTGGCCCTTCTCTCTGTCCAACTCCTTCGTATTGTTGCGCATTCAAGGCTCGATTTGCAATTAGAGTCTTGGCAGCCACGGGTGTTTTGTCAACCAAAGCTCCTCCCGCTGAAGCATCAAGCATTTGTCTCTCAATGGGGAGAAGTCCTTCATAGAAATATTGGAGGAGAAGCTCTTCCTTCATTTGATGTTGTGGACAAGAAGCAACAAGCGCCTTGAACCGCTCATAATAGGCTGGAAACGATTCCCCTTGGTTTTGTTGAATGCCACTTATCTTTTTCCTCAAGAGAATGACTCTTGAAGTTGGGAAAAATTTCTCTAAGAATGCGCGCTTCATGCTTTCCCATGAAGTAACGGTTCCAGGTGCTAGTTCGTAGAGCCAATCCTTAGCCTTTTCCAAAAGAGAGAATGGAAAGGCTTTCATCTTCAATATACTTCCATCAACATTGACAGGGGTCATGCTTGAACAAACCACTTCAAATTCCTTCAAGTGCTTGTTCGGATCTTCCATGGACAACCCGTGGAATTTGGGGATGTGGTGCAACAAGCTAGACTTCAATTCAAACTCATCAGTCTTGCCTTGAGCCGCCCTAGGATAGTGAATGCATAAAGGGGTCGCATTGTCCAATCCCGAGGCTGAAAGTTCTTTGATTGTTCGGTTATCTGCAGCCATGTCGTGCTCCTCTTCCAAATCCTCTTCAATTTCAACTTCAGATTCGGAATTAGAACTTGAACTAAGTAGATCAGGTTCTGGGTGCTTCCTCTTCCTTCTCAAATCTCGCTCAAAATCGTCGTTAAACTCCAAGATATGTGCGTGAACGGGTTGAGAACTTCGAGTCATACACTAGTACCTAAAACAAAGAAAACAAAACAAATCAGAAAACTAAGCAAAACAGAAACAAAAACAAGTTAAAATACACGGCAGAAACTAGGAAGATTAGCAAGTTTGCTAATCCCCGGCAACGGCGCCAAAATTTGATGTGAAAATTAACTTGACACACAAATTAAACCCTCTTCTTGACAGTTGTAGTATATGTATAAGTAGGGATCGTTCTGGACCGGGGATTAGGAGGGATTGCTAAACACTTGAATCTGACTCAAAAACGTAAAAACAAAGTTTAAAACACTAAGCTAGACTCAAAGAATGCAAGACTAAATTCTAAAACACTAAAACAACTCAAAAGACTCAAAACAGCACAAAAACACTCAAAACTGCCTAAAAACACAAACTGGGCAGTTTTGAACTCTAAACACTACTTTGGACGAAAATAGACTTTAACTTGACTCAAGACACTTAAAAACACAAACTAAAACAGTTTCTAACTAATATGACTCAACAAGTAAAGGGGGGATTGGGTTTTGACGAATTTGAACTTAAACAAACAAAATTGTAAAGACAACTTAAAAAGGCACGAAATTGGTGATTTGAATGGGTGAATGGCTAGTTAGAGGGATCCTTATCCACACATAAACATATGCATACAACTTGATTCCCAGTTACTCTTTCGATAAACTATGAATGACAATGTTCCGAATTAATTGTATTGAACTAATTAATTCCCAGATTTCCCTAAGTTCATTGAATTGAATGGATAACGCATCACAACCAAATTATTCTTATCAAGTTCCCTAACTATGGAATACGCATGATAGAGATACATATCAAAGATCATTAAGTTCCATGGAAATCATAAACATTGACAAGGCATTCATAACTATGGAAGACGCATGTTAATCCAGCCTAGGGTTTACTTAACACAATTGTGACTAGCAATCTTTACTACTTGTGAATATAAGTTCATAACGATTAGGTGAAATTCCCTTATATCCTAGCATCAAATTTATGCATGCAAATCAAGTGTCGACCCCCAACCCACATACATAAACAAGTTCTTAATAAGCACAGAAAAGTAAACCACATTCATAATTTATGAAACCGTAACTGGAGTGAATCAAATCATAAGAAACATATATTCATGGCTTCAAATTCCCCCTCTAACTAATAGGGGTTTAGTTCCTCATGACAGCAATTAAACAAAGAAAACTAAATTGAAACATTGAAACCAAGGATAGACAACACCTAAGAACGCTCCAGCAATAGTCACGACTTAGAGTGGCACCTTCTCCTTCCTTCCTTGAATAGCTGCGGCACAAGAGGGGTTTTCTGGGTTTGTGTGGATGATATGGCACGGCCGGGGGTGGTGGATGATTTCTGGCGTGAATGGTTGTGTATGGAGGGTGGTGTTTTAATATATATAGGCACCAAAAACCCTAAGTGAATCAGATTGGGACTTCTAGAAAACCAAATCCATCCAGAAATAGGCTCAAAACAATCAGATTTCCAATAGGAAAGGGCCTAAGGTGCGGCAGATTTGGATAAGGAGGGATAAGGCTTCTAGAAAGCCTTGCAAGGCAAGGAAACCAAGTTTTCTGAAAAGCTAGGTGCGGCAAGGCTTAGGGTTTCTAGAAACTTAATTTAAATGTCCCCCAATCAGAAAATAAACCCTCATTGTACCAGGAATTGAATTAGAAAAGGATTAGGATAGGATAAGGTTTGTTAAGATAAGATAAGGATTGGATAAGATAAGATAAGATAAGGTTGTTTGGATAATGTTTTGGATAATCCTCCTTCTTTTGAGCTGATTCCTTATCTTCAATGATTTGAATTTATTTCTCCAACCTTGAAACATATTCCCAACTCCATTTAAACTCCAAATTCGTCCATCTTCATGCCCATTGCTTGTGCTATCCATTCCAAGCCCAGATTTGCTCTAAAATGCTCCAAAATGCATCTTTTTGCCAACTTTGCTTCTTGGACCTAAAAACACACGAAAATGACTTTAAACACTATACTAAGCAACAAATAGCTAAGCAAATGCAAGGAAACACACTAACTAAGTAGCATAAATATGATCCTATCATGTTGGTTGAGAGTGCACGCTTAATTGTCATGCATAAATCTAATGCTAGGATATAAGGAAGTTTCACCTAATTGTTACAACTTTATATTCACAAGTAGTAAAGGTTGATGATCTCAATTGTGTTAAGTAAATTCTTGGCATAAGTATCATGCGCTTTCATAGTTACAAGTGCCTCGTCAATACTTATGATTTCCATTGACGTAATGATCTTTGATTGTATCTCTAGTATGCGCTTTCATATAGAGAACTCTTGAAGAATAATTTGATTGTGATGCGCAGTTTCCATCCAATTCATTGACATAAGGGAAATCTGAGAGTTAATTTAAGCGGACCTAATTAACTTGGAGTGTTGAGAATTCGTGGTTTATTGAATTGCAATTAGAAATCGTTTTGTATGCAAGTATGACATGTGTGGAGAAGAACCCCTTAGCTAACCTTCCATCCATTAATTTAAACCAATTTCGTTTTACAATCTGTTTTGTTTTACAAAGTTTATGTTTTGTTTTCAATTTCGTCAAAACCAATTCCCCCTTTATTTTGAAGTGTCAAGTTAGTTAGAAATCAATTTATTTTGTGTTTTTAAGTGTCTTGAGTCAAGTTATAAACTGTTTTTGTCCAAAATCTTCCCTAGTGCTCAAAACTGCCCAGAAAGTGGTTTTGAGTCTTTTGGTTTGTTTTAGTGTTTCAGAGTATAGTTTTGCATTCTTTGAGTCTAATTTAGTGTTTTAACGTTGTTTTAAGTTTTTGAGTCAGTTTTCAAGTGGTTTAGCAATCCCTCCTAATCCCCGGCCTAGAACGATCCCTGCTTACATACTTTGCTACAATTGATAAAAAGAGGGTTTAATTTGTGTGCTTATATATTTTGCATCACAAAGTATGCAAAAGGATGCATTTTCGAGCATTTTAGAGCAAATCTGGGCTTGGAATGGATATCATATGCTTGGAGCCAAGAAGATGGACGAATTTGGAGTCCAAATGGAGTTAGGAATATGTTTCAAGGTTGGAGAAATAAATTCAAGTCAAAGAAGATAAGGAATCAGCTACAAAGAAGGAGAATTATCCAAAACATTATCCAAACAACCTTATCTTATCCTTATCTTATCCAATCCTTATCCTAGCTTAACTAACCTTATCCTATCCTAATCCTTTCCTAACTTAATTCCTGCTGTAAAAGGGTTTTAATTTCAGTTTAGGAGACATAAAAACCTTATCTCCTCCATGCCGCACCCAGCCTTCTAGAATATCTGATTTCCTTGCCTTGCAAGGCTTTCTAGAAGCCTTATCCCTCCTTATCCAAACATGCCGCACCTTAGGCTTTTTCCCATTAGAAATCTGATTGTTTTAAACCTATTTCTGGATGGATTTGGCTTTCTAGAAGTCCTAATCTGATTTACCTAGGGTTTTTGGTGCCTATATATATATATTTCTCCACCCTTTGCCGCAGGTACCACCCTCCATATAATTCATTCACGCCATCTGCACTACCCACATCCCTTGCCGCAGCCTTCATCACCACACCACCATATTTTCTAACCTTGCCGCACCATCCATTCCCCCTAAACACTACTACACCATTCCATATCCTTTCACCCATACAATTAACCCCCAAAATCTGTCCCTAGACCTTGTGCCGCAGCAGAGAGGAGGAGAAGAAGCCTGGGACGTGCATGCCATTCAAGTTCGAATTGCTGGAAGTTTTAGGTGTTTCCTTTCCTTTGATTTCAATGTTTAAATTCAATACTCTTTGTTTTGTACGTATGAGGAACTAAACCCCCCCTTGGCTAGGGGGTGATTCGAAACCATGTTTATGCTTGCTATATGACTTGATTACCTCTAATTGTGTTTCATAAGTTGTGAATTCAATTTACTTATCTATTTGAATTAAACTGATTTGTGTGTGTTGGTTGAGAGTGCACTCTTAATTGTCATGCATAAATCTAATGCTAGGATATAAGGAAGTTTCACCTAATTGTTACAGACTTATATTCATAAGTAGTAAAGGTTGTTGATCACAATCGCGTTAAGTAAATTCTTGGCATAAGTTTCATGCAATTCATAGTAACGAATGCCTCGTCAATGCTTATGGTTTTCATAGAACTTAATGATTCTTGCTTGTATCTCTATTATGCAATTCATGTAGGGAACTTGATGTGAAATTAAATTGCACTCAAACTTAAACCCTATCAATGTAGTATGTGTGAGTAGGGATCGTTCTAGCCGGGGATTAGAAGGGATGCTAATCTACGCAAATCTGACTTAAAAACACTTAACTAGACTCTAATGACTCAAAACTAACTTAAAACACTCAAAACAGCAAGAAACAATCAAAAAGACTCAATTCTAGACCTAACAAGTGATTTTGACGAAAATAGAACTTAAAAGACTCAAACAACTAAAAGAAAACAGGTTTTGACTCTAAAAACAAGATTAAATGAAAGGGGGTTTGTTTTTGACGAATTTAAAACTTAAAACAGAAACTTTGCATAAAATACTTTATAGAAAACGAATTTGATGAATTAAGAAGGGTGAAAGGCTAGTTAGAGGGTCCTTCTCCACACATGAACATATGCATACGAACCAATTTCCAGTTATTATTCCTTTAGACATGAATGACAACACCCCAAGTTAACCGTGACAGCACAAATTAACCATCAGATTTTCCTTAGTTCATTGAATTGAATGGAAGACGCATTACAACCAAATTATCCTTTTCAAGTCTCCTAACTATGACAACATGATAGAAAACATATCAAAGGTCATTACGTTCTTTGAAAATCATAAGTGTTGACGAGGCATTCGTAACTATGACAGCATGATACTCTTGCCTAGGACTTACTTAACATGATTGTGACTAGCAACCTTTACTACTTGTGAATATAAGTTCATAACGATTAGGTGAAACTCCCTTATACTCTAGCATCAAATTCATGCATGCAAATTAAGTGTCGACCCCCAATTAACACACACAAACAAGTTTTAATAAGTCAGTTAAGCAAATCACAGTCTAGTCTTAAGAAACAATAACTGGACGTAATCAATTCATATATAACATATAATCATGGCTTCAAATTCACCTCTAACTATAAAGAAATTAGTTCCTGATGTGAGAATTACTTGACACTCAAATTAAAACCCTATCGACGTGGTATATGAAAGTAGGGATCGTTTAAGGCCGGGGATTAGAAGGGATGCTAATCTATACAAATTAAACTCTAAAACACTAAAACTGGACTCTAGACAATGAAAACAGGTACTATGATCAATTTGGACGAATTTTAACTCTAGACACCTTTAAACAACCTAACTTGACTCAAATAACTCAAAACAAACTCAAAACAGCAAATAGAATTCAATTAAACAGTTTCTGGACTCTAAAGACTCAAAACAAGCTAAATAGACCTAAAACACACAAAACAAGTTATCTAGACTCTAAACTAACACCTAAGATTGATTTGAACGAAATTAAGACTCAAATTGACTCAAAAGACTAAAAGACTCAAGATTTGACGAATTTAGACTATCTTAACACAAATTAAAAGCAAGGGATTGTTTGAAAACGGATTTAAACTTAAGCAAAACAGAATTGTAAAGACAAGTTAAAAAGGCACGAAATTGGTGATTTAAATGGGTGAATGGCTAGTTAGAGGGATCCTTATCCACACATAAACATATGCATACAACTTGATTCCCAGTTACTCTTTCGATAAACCATGAATGACAATGTTCCGAATTAATTGTATTGAACTAATCAATTCCCAGATTTCCCTAGATTCATTGAATTGAATGGATAACGCATCACAACCAAATTATTCTTTCTCAAACTCCCTAACTATGGAATACGCATGATAGAGACATTCAACAAAGATCATTAAGTTCAATGGAAATCATGAACATTGACAAGGCATTCATAACTATGGAAGACGCATGTTAATCCAGCCTAGGGTTTACTTAACATGATTGTGACTAGCAACCTTGACTACTTGTGAATATAAGTTCATAACGATTAGGTGAAATTCCCTTATATCCTAGCATCAAATTCATGCATGCAAACTAAGTATGCATCCTTAATCAACACACAAGAACAAGTTCTTAATAAAACAGTTAAGCAAACCACATTCACAATTTATGAAATCATAACTGGAGTAAATCAAATCATAAGAAACATATATTCATGGCTTCAAATTCCCCCTCTAACTAATAGGGGCTTAGTTCCTCATGATAGCAATTAAACAAAGAAAACTGAATTGAAACATTGAAAACAAGGATAGACAACACCTAAGAACGCTCCAGCAGTAGTCACGACTTAGAGTGGCACCTTCTCCTTCCTTCCTTGAATAGCTGCGGCACAAGAGGGGTTTTCTGGGTTTGTGTGGATGATATGGCACGGCAGGGGGTGAATTAGGTCAGAAACTATGGAGAATGGTGAAGGAAAGGGGCGGCAGAGAGTGGTGGATGATTTCTGGCGTGAATGATGTATATGGAGGGTGGTGTCTGCAGCAAGGGGGGAGAAATATATATATATATAGGCACCAAAAACCCTAGATGAATCAGATTAGGACTTCTAGAAAGCCAAATCCATCCAGAAATAGGTTCAAAACAATCAGATTTCTAATGGGAAAGGGCCTAAGGTGCGGCACAATAGGATAAGGGCAGGGAATACCTTGCAAGGCAAGGAAAAAGGATTCAAGAAGGGAAGGAGACGCCAGATTTTTAGGCTTCTAGAAAGAATGTGTTTCTGGGCAGATTTTGGGGTTTCTAGAAGAGTTTGGGGCGCCACTTTTGTAGGGGAATGGATAGGACTTCTAGAAATCAGGTTTTAAGTCCCCTAAACTGAAGAAAACAGGTTAGGGTAAGATTAGGATAAGATAAGGTGAGATAAGATAAGGATTGGGTAAGATAAGATAACATAAGGTTGTTTTGGATAATGTTTTGGATAATTCTCCTTCTTTTGAGCTGATTCCTTATCTTCTTTATCTTCAATTTCTTTCTTCCATCTTCTTAGCTGATTTCAAGCCTTTATATCTTCAATTTCGTCCATCAACTTGCCTCCATGCTTGCACTACCCAATCTTGGCCCAAAAATGCTCTAGAATGCTCCAAATTGCCTCTTTTTGCCATCTTGACACTTTGAACCTACAAATACACGAAAATAGCTTAAAATACAAAATTAACTAAGAACTAACAACGTAAATGCATGAAAACAAGCTAACTAAGTCGCATAAATATGCTCCTATCAAATTCCCCCACACTTAGCTTTTGCTAGTCCTCAAGCAAAACAAAACAAACAAAACGTAACCTAAACCTTCCAACGTTCACCTCAGGGATCTTCAATGATACATAACATGCCAAAGATCATTACTCCCACAGATTTTAGTTATCCCTACCCTTGAGCACATACTTAATCAAAGTTACCACACATTAGCTCGCATTTAATCAATTAAAACAACATTTTGAATGCAGTAACATGCCTTAGAGAATCCCTCAATTCCTTACTAGATATGCACTCAATCACACAGATTTTCTGACTACACTCCCTACACTAGTTATATGTGAGAAGATTGATGTAAATATGAAAACTAATACTCACATATGTATCAACAAAGAAAAGTAATTTCTGGAATGCATGTTTAGATATGATCTCATGAATGGAATGCTACTACTTAGACGCGAGAACCAGGGACACCATATGCTCATACCAATCCCAAACTCCACATATTGAAACACACAACACTCAAGATTGAAGTATAGGGTTATAACGGGGCTAAGGGGTATTGGCTAACAAAGAAAGGTAAGGAAAACAAACGTTCTTAAAGCAATAGCAAGCAAAGCAATGAATATGACACTTAGAACTCCCTTTCTTGAATGCAGCCGCACACTTTGAACACAAAGGGGAAGAAAACACATACTTAGGGCCAATTTCAACTTTTTGGACCCCTTCTTCAACAATCAACACTTGTGAGCTTTAATCTCACTTATTTTGAACACTTTTCATACTTTTTCACAACTTTTCTTTTCCTTTTCTTTTTCACACGAATTTTTTCTCTTCTTTTTTTCCTCTCTGCTTCTTCACCCGTGCCCTTGTTTGTCTTGTTGGCACCCAATCAGACACATAAATCCCTTCCCCCACACTTGTTTTGCCGCCCAAATAACGAACAAAGGGAATTCATTCTTAGGTCATGCTTAGCTACGCCTTAAGAACAAGGGTAAGGATGGTCATAATCTAGGCTAGGTAAGGATAATGTGGGTAAACAAAGAACATAGGCTAAACAAGGCTCAAAAGGGTTAAACCTACAATACATATGCAAAGGGTTAGGCTTTTTGGCTCTGGTTTTAAACTAAACAACTTCATCTTGTTTATGTGTTATGCTAATCAATTTCATGCTTTGAATGAAACGGGTATGAGTTCTAGTATTTGGAACTAAATGATGAAACGCCTTCTAAGTAACAACCAAGCAAAGAATAATGAGATCATGCAACGACTTTAGAAAACAAAGAATGCACAGATTTTTAACTCTCCAAAGAACGTTAAAGGCTCAAGTCTCTCAGGGTTGTAGCGTTAGTTTGAGTTACTTCCTTCAAGCATGTTACAAAAACTGATTTTATCCTTTTTGTGATTACATGTGAATTCATGAATGTCAACTACAACCAAGCATAAACCAAAGAGCAATTCAAACTTTCATCCATGTTTGTAACTTTCTTTAACAGTTATGCAATTAAAAACCAAATCCTCATCATTGTGTTGGAAGGTACCCTAAGACACAAACAAACACACAAAAACAACTCTTTTTGGGTTTTTCAAAACAATTTTTCAAATTTTTATGGTATTTTCGGATTTTCTTGTCAAAACACACTAAAAGACTCAAAAACAGCTTAAAAACACTTAAAAACACTGAAAACAACATTCAAAGTGATAGGTGATAAAAACCCACGAATTTCATGCAAAAAACACTTTGTTACCCCCCCACACTTAAACCAAACATTGTCCTCAATGTTTCAAACATATACTCACAGAAAGCAAACAGCAATCAACACAACTAACTAACATAACAAGATGGCAAAGGAAAAGCAATAAAGAGTAGGGTTTAGAAACGCAAATCTGGTTGTGGAGCCGGAGAGTGCCTAGGTCGTCTTTATTTGGATGGGTTGCCTCCCAAGAAGCGCTTGCTTTAACGTCTTCCAGCCGGACGATTCTTCCGTTTAAGTTCCCATGGTACCCACGGCATGCAGAGGTAGTTCTTCCACCACATGCTCCTCAAACAGCTCGTGCATTGGATCTTTGAATGGTAAGGGATAGTGATCCTTCCGGATTGTGGCATTGAACATCCTAAAATCAATGTAATCGTGCCCACCAACTTGGATTTGATTGGGAATCTGCACCATACAAGGTAACAACCTATTAGTTGAAATGGGAATCGAATCTGGAATAGATGGCTTACCAATGTACTGCAATGAAGTGGCAGCACTATGAACATTCTTCCCCATGATATTGTCGACCAATTGGGGCATCTTGAGGGCAGTGGCTGTATGGTCCTTGTGCTCCACTCCAATTCCCTTGTTTTGTATGGTTCTTGATGTATCCTTTGTGCTTGAACGGTCCGGCCCTATCTTTTTTATTTTATCCATGGCAAAACAAGAACGAACAATGTTAGGATTCTCAACAGACTTAGAAACATTAAATTTAATCTTATCACCACCAAACTTCATAGTTAACGTTCCCTTGGCCACATCAATCTTGGTTTGGGCTGTTTTCATGAATGGTCGGCCAAGTAAGAGTGGTAATGGATGGGAATGGTCTGAATCCTCCATGTCAAGCACATAGAAATCTGCAGGAAAAATCAAGTGGTCTACCTGCACCAAAACATCTTCCAAAACTCCTTTTGGGTATGCATTAGATCGATCGGCTAATTGGATAATAACACCATCATTTTTAAGCTCTCCTAAATTCATAGATGCATAAACAGAATATGGCATGACATTTATAGATGCACCTAAGTCTAACATGGCAAATTCAAAACGAGTATTTCCAATAACACAAGGAATTGTAAAACTACCCGGATCTTTGCATTTAGGGGGGTAATTTCCTTTGTAAAACAGCAGAGACATTCTCACTTACTTGAACCACTTCTTTGTTAGAAATCCTTCTCCTTGTTGTACAAAGCTCTTTCAGAAACTTAGCGTACCTTGGGACTTGCTTTATTGCATCAAGGAGTGGGATATTGACTTGAACTTTCCGGAATGTCTCTAGAATGTCTTTTTCAGCATCCTCTTTCTTTGATTGCCGCAACCTGCCAGGAAAGGGCACAATTAGTGGAGTAGAGCTAGAAGAATTCATATTGGAACTTACCTTGATGGTTGGGGACGGTTTAGAAGTGGGAATTGGCTGCGGCAAAGATGCCTCTTTCCTTGCCGTGGGTTTGGGTGATTCATCCTCCTCCAATTGCAGCTTTGTGTCCTCTTCTTGACTTGATCTAGATGGTTGTGAATCAGTTCCAACCTGCTTACCACTTCTCAACGTGATTGCATTGGCGGTTTCAAATCCTCCTTTAGGATTAACAACGGTTGAACTAGGCAATCTTGATGTGAAAATTAACTTGACACACAAATTAAACCCTCTTCTTGACAGTTGTAGTATATGTATAAGTAGGGATCGTTCTGGACCGGGGATTAGGAGGGATAAGGTTTGTTAAGATAAGATAAGGATTGGATAATGTTTTGGATAATCCTCCTTCTTTTGAGCTGATTCCTTATCTTCAATGATTTGAATTTATTTCTCCATCCTTGAAACATATTCCCAACTCCATTTAAACTCCAAATTCGTCCATCTTCATGCCCATTGCTTGTGCTATCCATTCCAAGCCCAGATTTGCTCTAAAATGCTCCAAAATGCATCTTTTTGCCAACTTTGCTTCTTGGACCTAAAAACACACGAAAATGACTTTAAACACTATACTAAGCAACAAATAGCTAAGCAAATGCAAGGAAACACACTAACTAAGTAGCATAAATATGATCCTATCAAATTCCCCCACACTTAGCTTTTGCTAGTCCTCAAGCAAAACAAAACAAACAAACGTAACCTAAACCTTCCAACATTCACCTCAGGGATCTTCAATGATACATAACATGCCAAAGATCATTACTCCCACAGATTTTAGTTATCCCTACCCTTGAGCACATACTTAATCAAAGTTACCACACATTAGCTCGCATTTAATCAATTAAAACAACATTTTAAACGTAGTAACATGCCTTAGAGAATTCACTCAATTCCTCACTAGGTACACTCTTATTTTCACTCAGATTTTCTAACTACACTCCCTATACTAAGTATATGTGAGAAGATTGATGTAAACATGAAAACAAACACTCACATATGTTTATAACAAAGAAAGCAATTTCTGGAGCTATTAAGCATGTATATATATGATCTCATGAATGGAATGCTACTACTTAGATGCGAGAACCAGGGACACCATATGCTCATACCAATCCCAAACTCCACATATTGAAACACACAACACTCAAGATTGAAGTATAGGGTTGTAACGGGGCTAAGGGTATTGGCTAACAAAGAAAGGTAAGGAAAACAAACGTTCTTAAAGCAATAGCAAGCAAAGCAATGAATATGACACTTAGAACTCCCTTTCTTGAATGCAGCCGCACACTTTGAACACAAAGGGATAGAAAACACATATTTTTAGGGCCGAATTCAACTTTTTGGACCCCTTCTTCAACAACCAACACTTGTGAGCTTCATTCTCACTTATTTTGAAAACTTTTCATACTTTTTCTTTTTTTCTTTTCTTTTTCACACGAATTTTCTTCTTTCTTTTTTTTTTTTTCTTTTTTTTCTTCTTCTACCCGTGCCCTTGTTTGATACTTTGTTGGCACACAATCAGACACATAAATCCCTTCCCCCACACTTGTTTTGCCGCCCAAATAACGAACAAAGGAAATTCATTCTCAGGTCATGCTTACTATGCCTTAAAAACAAGGGTAAGGATGGTCCTAATCTAGGCTAGGTAAGGATAATGTGGGTAAACAAAGAACATAGGCTAAACAAGGCTCAAAAGGGTTAAACCTACAATACATATGCAAAGGGTTAGGCTTTTTGGCTCTGGTTTTAAACTAAACAACTTCATCTTGATTATGTGTTATGCTAATCAATTTCATGCTTTGAATGAAACGGGTATGAGTTCTAGTATTTGGAACTTAAATGATGAAACGCCTTCTAAGTAGCAACCAAGCAAAGAATAATGAGATCATGCAACGACTTTAGAAAACAAAGAATGCACAGATTATTAACTCTCCAAAGAACGTTTTAAGCTCAAGTCTCTCAGGGTTGTAGCGTTAGTTTGAGTTACTTCCTTCAAGCATGTTACAAAAACTGATTTTTTCTCTTGTGATTAAACATGAATTCATGAATGTCAACTACAACCAAGCATAAACCAAAGAGCAATTCAAACTTTCATCCATGTTTGTAACTTTCTTTAACAGTTATGCAATTAAAAACCAAATCCTCATCATTGTGTTGGAAGGTACCCTAAGACACAAACAAACACACAAAAACAACTGAAAACAACATTCAAAGTGATAGGTGATAAAAACCCACGAATTTCATGCAAAAAACACTTTGTTACCCCCCCACACTTAAACCAAACATTGTCCTCAATGTTTCAAACATAAACTCACACAAAACAAACAGCAATCAACACAACTAACTTAACATAACAAGATGGCAAAGGAAAAGCAATAAAGAGTAGGGTTTAGAATCGCAAATCTGTTTTTGGAGCCGGAGAGTTCCAATTGGGGACATTCCAATTGGGGTTTTATAGGCAGTGCGATATGCCCACAATGCATCATTCAAACGCAAGCTCCAATCCTTCCGAGTTGGCCCTACAGTTTTCTCCAAAATCTGCTTGATTTCTCTATTTGAAACCTCGGCTTGCCCACTGGTTTGAGGGTGATAAGGTGTTGAAACCTTATGCGTGACATTATACTTCTTGAGCAACGCCTCAATGGTTCGATTGCAAAAATGGGAACCCCCATCACTGATTAGGACTCTTGGCATTCCAAATCTAGCAAATATGTTAGTTCTAACAAAATCTGCAACCACTTTAGAATCATTAGTGCGGGTGGCTTTTGCTTCCACCCATTTCGACACATAATCCACAGCAAGCAAAATATAAAGGAAACCATGTGAGGAAGGAAAAGGACCCATGAAATCAATACCCCAAACATCAAAGATTTCAACACTAAATATGGGGTGTTGCGGCATTTGTTGTTTAGGACCTATATTGCCCGTTCTTTGACATCTATCACAAGTCATACAAAAAGTTCTAGCCTCTCTAAAGATAGTAGGCCAATAAAATCCACATTCTAAAACTTTATGTGCTGTTCTTTGCGTACCAAAGTGACCTCCACATGCATAGGTGTGACAAAAAGTTAAAATTGAATTAAACTCAGAATCATGCACACACCTACGTAGAACCTGATCAGGGCAATATTTCCACAAGTATGGGTCATCCCAAACATAAGAACGTGCATCCTTTTTAAGTTTATCACTTTGGTGCTTGTTTAGTTCTCTTGGAATGTGTTTAGACACCAAATAATTTACTACATCGGCATACCACGGCTCACTTACCTTGATGGACAGCAGCTGCTCATCGGGGAATGTCTCTTGGATAGGCACGGCATCCTCCTCCTGCACCATACGGCTCAAGTGATCAGCCACCACGTTTTCACTCCCCTTCTTGTCCCGGATTTCAATATCGAACTCTTGGAGAAGAAGCATCCAGCGAATGAGTCTTGGTTTGGCCTCTTTCTTGGTGAACAAATACTTCAAAGCTGCATGGTCAGTGTAAATAATAACTTTAGTACCAAGTAAATAAGAACGAAACTTATCTAAAGCAAACACAACAGCAAGAAGTTCTTTTTCAGTGGTAGAGTAATTCAATTGTGCATCATTCAAGGTCCGAGATGCATAATAGATGACATGGGGCTTCTTGTCCTTCCTTTGTCCCAAAACAGCTCCTAATGCATAATCCGAAGCATCACACATAAGCTCAAAAGGAAGGCTCCAATCTGGTGGGACTATGATGGGGGCCGAAGTTAGCATCTCTTTGAGGTGTTTGAATGCCTTTTCACATTCCTCGTTGAAGTCAAAAGCCACATCTTTCTGGAGGAGACGGCAAAGAGGGTTTGAAATCTTTGAAAAGTCCTTGATGAATCGCCTATAGAATCCTGCATGTCCAAGAAAAGAACGAACCTCTCTAACCGAAGTAGGAGAGGGTAAGTAGCGTACAAGATCTATTTTTGATTTATCAACCTCAATTCCCCTTTCTGAAATGATATGACCTAAAACTATGCCTTGTTTTACCATAAAGTGACATTTTTCCCAATTCAAAACAAGGTTAGTTTCAATGCAACGTTTTAGAATCAAAGTGAGATTATCTAAGCACCCATCAAACGAATCCCCAAAAACACTAAAATCATCCATGAATACCTCAATAATTTTCTCCACAAAATCTGAAAAGATAATTACCATGCATCTTTGAAAGGTGGCAGGTGCATTGCATAACCCGAATGGCATGCGACGATAGGCAAAGGTACCAAAGGGGCACGTGAAAGTGGTCTTTTCTTGGTCATCCGGAGCTATAACAATCTGATTATATCCAGAGTACCCATCAAGAAAACAATAAAAAGAATGACCGGCTAACCTTTCAAGCATTTGATCAATGAACGGCAAAGGGAAGTGGTCATTCCTCGTGGTGGCGTTTAGCTTCCTATAGTCAATGCACACTCTCCAACCTGTTTGGATACGTGTGGGCACAAGTTCATTCTCGGCATTCTTCACCACAGTGACTCCGGATTTCTTTGGAACACATTGCACCGGTGAAACCCAACGGCTATCTGAGATTGGATAAATTACTCCACAATCAAGAAGCTTTATAATTTCCTTCTTCACAACTTCCATCATTGGAGGGTTGAGTCGGCGTTGAGCCTCTCGAGTTGGTTTAGCCCCCTCCTCTAGAAGTATGCGATGCATGCATGTTGTAGGGCTAATCCCCCTAATATCGGCCAATGTCCATCCAATGGCTGTTTTGTGCTCTTTCAACACCTGAATTAACTTTCCTTCCTCTGTTGCCGTGAGTGTGGAGGATACAATGACGGGCAATGTCTCGTTATCTCCCAAAAAGACGTACTTCAAATGATCCGGCAATGGTTTAAGCTCAAGTACGGGTGCCTGAATCACTGAGGGTAACAACTTGTTAGTAGAAATTGGAATTGAAATTGGTTTTGAAGGCTTACCATGGTGCTGAGGTAGTGACTCTAGGGCAGCCACCATCTCGGCCTCTTCTTCACTTATAGGCACGGCAATATTGGGTTTTTGCCCAATTCCTTGTGCAATTGTTGATTCAAGGGGATCCCTATCCAAGGAATCAAGGTAATCCTGCGCCAATTCATCAAATATATCAATAGCAAAACAAGAATGATTTTCTTTAGGAAATTTAATAGTTTCAGCAAGATTGAAATCAATAACTTCCCCATCAAATTCCATTGTCAACGTCCCCTTGAACACATCGATCTTGGTGCGGGCTGTTTTCATGAAAGGTCTCCCAAGGAGGATCGGCAAAGGGGTAGAATGGGGTGTATCCTCCATGTCAAGCACATAAAAATCCGCTGGAAAAATTAGATTTCCGACCTGCACCAAAACATCTTCCAAAACTCCTTTTGGATATGCATTAGAACGATCGGCTAATTGGATAATAACACCATCATTTTTAAGCTCTCCTAAATTCATAGATGCATAAACAGAATATGGCATGACATTTATAGATGCACCTAAGTCTAACATGGCAGATTCAAAACGAGTATTTCCAATAACACAAGGAATTGTAAAACTACCCGGATCTTTGCATTTAGGGGGTAATTTCCTTTGTAAAACAGCAGAGACATTCTCACTTACTTGAACCACTTCTTTGTTAGAAATCCTTCTCCTTGCTGTACAAAGCTCTTTCAAAAACTTAGCATACCTTGGGACTTGCTTTATTGCATCAAGGAGTGGGATATTGACTTGAACTTTCCGGAATGTCTCTAGAATATCTTTTTCAGCATCCTCTTTCTTTGATTGCCGCAACCTGCCAGGAAAGGGCACAATTAGTGGAGTAGAGCTTGAAGAATTCATATTGGGACTTACCTTGGTGGTTGAGGACGGTTTAGGAGTGGGGATTGGCTGCGGCAAGGATTGTGCATTCCTTGCCGTGGGTTTGGGTGCTTCATCCTCCTCCAATTGCAGCTTCTTGTCTTCTTCTTGACTTGATCTAGATGGTTGTGAATCAGTTCCAACCTGCTTACCACTTCTCAACGTGATTGCTTGGGCGGTTTCAAATCCTCCCTTAGGATTAACAACGGTTGAACTAGGCAACCTGCCTTGTTCTCGGAATTGGCCCATGAATTCAGCCATTTGACCCATTTGTTTCTTCAATTCGTCCACCTCTTTAACTTGATTTTTTATGCTCTGCATGTCCTGCGTCAAAGAGGTTAGTGCTTGAAGAATTTTATCATTATTTAACGACGAACCTGAATTGGTTTGGGCCGAAATTGGGTGAGGTTGTGGGGCTGCATACGGCCTTGGGAACATCCCAGGGGGCTGTCTAAATCCGCTTTGTGGCTGTGCTTGCTGAGAATCCCTCCACTTGAAGTTTGGATGATCTCTCCATCCCGGATTGTATGTGTTTGAGTATGGGTCGTGTCTTTGTTGGGTTTGGCCTTGGAAACCTACGGCTTGGGCAGTTTCCCACCCCCCATTCTCAATCAATTGAGGGCATTGATCGTTGAGATGTCCCTGCATAGAACACACTCCACATATGGCCGGCCCTTGTGCTTTGTTTCCATCCACAACCTGTGACAAAAGAAGAGTGAGATTAGCCATTTGAGATTGTAATTCTGAAATTGCATTTACCTCATTCACTTGTTGTTGCCGTGGCCCTTCTCTCTGTCCAACTCCTTCGTATTGTTGCGCATTCAAGGCTCGATTTGCAATTAGAGTCTTGGCAGCCACGGGTGTTTTGTCAACCAAAGCTCCTCCCGCTGAAGCATCAAGCATTTGTCTTTCAATGGGGAGAAGTCCTTCATAGAAATATTGGAGGAGAAGCTCTTCCTTCATTTGATGTTGTGGACAAGAAGCAACAAGCGCCTTGAACCGCTCATAATAGGCTGGAAACGATTCCCCTTGGTTTTGTTGAATGCCACTTATCTTTTTCCTCAAGAGAATGACTCTTGAAGTTGGGAAAAATTTCTCTAAGAATGCGCGCTTCATGCTTTCCCATGAAGTAACGGTTCCAGGTGCTAGTTCGTAGAGCCAATCCTTAGCCTTTTCCAAAAGAGAGAATGGAAAGGCTTTCATCTTCAATATACTTCCATCAACATTGACAGGGGTCATGCTTGAACAAACCACTTCAAATTCCTTCAAGTGCTTGTTCGGATCTTCCATGGACAACCCGTGGAATTTGGGGATGTGGTGCAGCAAGCTAGACTTCAATTCGAATTCATCAGTCTTGCCCTCGGCTGCCCTAGGATACTGAATGCATAAAGGGGTCGCATTGTCCAATCCCGAGGCTGAAAGTTCTTTGATTGTTCGGTTATCTGCAGCCATGTCGTGCTCCTCTTCCAAATCCTCTTCAATTTCAACTTCAGATTCGGAATTAGAACTTGAACTAAGTAGATCAGGTTCTGGGTGCTTCCTCTTCCTTCTCAAATCTCGCTCAAAATCGTCGTTAAACTCCAAGATATGTGCGTGAACGGGTTGAGAACTTCGAGTCATACACTAGTACCTAAAACAAAGAAAACAAAACAAATCAGAAAACTAAGCAAAACAGAAACAAAAACATGTTAAAATACACGGCAGAAACTAGGAAGATTAGCAAGTTTGCTAATCCCCGGCAACGGCGCCAAAATTTGATGTGAAAATTAACTTGACACACAAATTAAACCCTCTTCTTGACAGTTGTAGTATATGTATAAGTAGGGATCGTTCTGGACCGGGGATTAGGAGGGATAAGGTTTGTTAAGATAAGATAAGGATTGGATAATGTTTTGGATAATCCTCCTTCTTTTGAGCTGATTCCTTATCTTCAATGATTTGAATTTATTTCTCCATCCTTGAAACATATTCCCAACTCCATTTAAACTCCAAATTCGTCCATCTTCATGCCCATTGCTTGTGCTAAACATTCCAAGCCCAGATTTGCTCTAAAATGCTCCAAAATGCATCTTTTTGCCAACTTTGCTTCTTGGACCTAAAAACACACGAAAATGACTTTAAACACTATACTAAGCAACAAATAGCTAAGCAAATGCAAGGAAACACACTAACTAAGTAGCATAAATATGATCCTATCAAATCTGCCTTGTTCTCTGAATTGGCCCATGAATTCAGCCATTTGCCCCATTTGTTTCTTCAATTCGGCCACCTCTTTAGCTTGATTCTTTATGCTCTGTATGTCCTGCGTCAAAGAGGTTAGTACTTGAAGAATTCTATCATTATCAACGGACGAACCTGATTTGGTTTGGGCAGGTTGAGGCTGTGGTGGTTCATATGGCTTTTGATAGATCTCCTCAGATGGCTGCCAATACCCTTCTTGTTGTGAGCCCTGCTTCAAAGAGGTTAGTACGTCACGAATTTCATCATAACTCATAGGCATACTTGAATTCGATTGGAATTGTTGTGGGGGAGGTTGTGGTGGCTGCACAGATCTTGAATAGAACTCCTCCTCTTGCTGCCAATATCCACCTTGTTGAATTTGTTGAGGTTCCTCCCACATATAATCTGAATAATCTCTCCAATCCGAATTGTAAGCGTTGGAAAACATGTTGTCCCTTGATTGGTTATGGCTTTGATAACCCCAAGCACCTCCGTTTGCAGTGAATTGACGAGTTTGATGTCCTTGCCCATAGGGTACATTAAATGTAGGGGCAGTGTGCAATGTGGTTCTTTTGGCAATCTGGGACAATTGAGCTTGAATGTTGGCAATTGCCATGTCTAGTACCTGAAACAAAGAAAACAAAACGAAACAAAATCAAAAACTCAAACGTAAAAATAAAAACACAAACAGAAACACGGGGGATTAGCAAATTTGCTAATCCCCGGCAACGGCGCCAAAATTTGATGTGAGAATTACTTGACACTCAAATTAAAACCCTATCGACGTAGTATATGAAAGTAGGGATCGTTTAAGGCCGGGGATTAGAAGGGATGCTAATCTATACAAATTAAACTCTAAAACACTAAAACTGGACTCTAGACAATGAAAACAGGTACTATGATCAATTTGGACGAATTTTAACTCTAGACACCTTTAAACAACCTAACTTGACTCAAATAACTCAAAACAAACTCAAAACAGCAAATAGAATTCAATTAAACAGTTTCTGGACTCTAAAGACTCAAAACAAGCTAAATAGACCTAAAACACACAAAACAAGTTATCTAGACTCTAAACTAACACCTAAGATTGATTTGAACGAAATTAAGACTCAAATTGACTCAAAAGACTAAAAGACTCAAGATTTGACGAATTTAGACTATCTTAACACAAATTAAAAGCAAGGGATTGTTTGAAAACGGATTTAAACTTAAGCAAAACAGAATTGTAAAGACAAGTTAAAAAGGCACGAAATTGGTGATTTAAATGGGTGAATGGCTAGTTAGAGGGATCCTTATCCACACATAAACATATGCATACAACTTGATTCCCAGTTACTCTTTCGATAAACCATGAATGACAATGTTCCGAATTAATTGTATTGAACTAATCAATTCCCAGATTTCCCTAGATTCATTGAATTGAATGGATAACGCATCACAACCAAATTATTCTTTCTCAAACTCCCTAACTATGGAATACGCATGATAGAGACATTCAACAAAGATCATTAAGTTCAATGGAAATCATGAACATTGACAAGGCATTCATAACTATGGAAGACGCATGTTAATCCAGCCTAGGGTTTACTTAACATGATTGTGTTGATTCTAACCTTGTTCCACCCAATGCACCATTCCCTCGCAGATTTATGCAATCAAAGAAGGAGGAAACCGAAAAGGACATTCTAGAAACGTTTCTAAAGGTGCAAGTCAACATTCCACTCCTTGATGCAATCAAGCAAGTTCCCAAATATGCCAAATTCTTGAAGGAGCTGTGCACAACAAAGAGGAGATTTTCAACTAAGGAGGTTGTTCGGGTAAGTGAAAATGTTTCAGCGGTGTTGCAACGCAAATTGCCTCCCAAATGCAAGGACCCAGGTAGCTTTACAATTCCATGTGTTATTGGTAATACCAGGTTCGAACATGCAATGTTAGATCTAGGTGCATCAATAAATGTCATGCCTTATTCTATTTATGCATCTATGAATTTGGGCGAATTGAAAAATGATGGAGTGATTATTCAATTAGCCGATAGATCTAACGCTTATCCAAAGGGAGTTTTGGAGGATGTCTTAGTGCAGGTTAATCATCTCATCTTCCCCGCTGATTTCTACGTGCTAGAGATGGAAGATTCGGCCCATTCCACCCCATTGCCGATTCTACTTGGAAGACCATTCATGAAAACAGCTCGCACAAAGATTGATGTGTTCACAGGGATCTTGACAATGGAGTTTGATGGGGATGTTATTGATTTTAAAATTTCTGAAGCTATGAAATATCCTAATGATGATCATTCTTGCTTTGCAATTGATATAATTGATTCAATGGCGCAGGAGCACTTGGAACAATTGCATGAGGATGCACTTGAAATGGTTCTTACAAATGGAATTGGATGCAAGAACCATGGGGCAGAACCAAGCACAACCCACGGCACCATTGAAGAACACCATGCTGTGCCCCCTAGTGATGATGTAGCTGAGATGGTGGCTGCCCTAGAATCTTTGCCAAAACAATATGGTAAGCCCCCAATCCCAATTTCAGATTCGATTTTGACTAATAAGTTGCTTCCTTCAGTAATACAGCCACCCTCCCTTGAACTTAAACCGTTACCAAGTCACTTGAAGTATGTTTTCTTGGGAGATCATGAGACATTGCCGGTCATCATCTCATCCTCACTCACGGCACAAGAAGAGGACAGATTGGTGCGTGTTTTGAGAGAGTATAAAACAGCCATTGGATGGACCTTGGCCGATATCAAGGGAATTAGCCCCACCACTTGCATGCATCGTATTCTTTTGGAAGAAGGAGCCAAACCATCTCCAATGATGCCGTGGAAGAAGTTCCTTTCCATGCCGTGGGCTCCAATGATGCTTAAACCGAGGAATCGTCCGGCTGCAAGACGTTAAAGCAAGCGCTTCTTGGGAGGCAACCCATGCATTCGAATAAAGACGACCTAGGAACAACCAGCTCAAACCCAGATTTGCGTTCTTAACTCTACTCTTTATTGCTTTTGTTTTGCCATATCTGTTATGTGTGTTAGTTGTGTTGTTTGCTTGCTTGTGTGTGAGTCCTTGCTTGAAACATTGAGGACAATGTTTGATTTAAGTGTGGGGGGGTAACCAAAATGTTTTGATGCAAATTCGTAGGGTTTTATCACCCATAACTTCTAATGTTGTTCCTTGCTGTTTTTAAGTGTTTTTAAGCTGTTTTGGAGTGTTTTAGTGTGTTTTGCTTCAAAAATCCGAAAATCCCATAAAAATTTGAAAAATTGTTTTAAAAAAAACCAAAAAGAGTTGTTTTTGTGTGTTTGTTTGTGTCTTAGGTACCTTCCAACACAATGATGAGGATTTGGTTTGTAATTGCATGACTGTTAAAGAGAGTTGTAAACATGGATGAAAGTTTGATTTACTCTTTGGTTTATGCTTGGTTGTGGTTATAACTTATGAATTCACATGCAATCATAAAAGAAAAATCAGTTTTTGTAACATGCTTGAAGGAAGGAACTCAAACTAACGCTACAACCCTGAGAGACTTGAGCCTTTAACATTCTTTGGAGAGTTAAAAATCGGTGCATTTGTTGTTTTCTAAAGTCGTTGCATGATCTCATTATTCTTTGCTTGGTTGCTACTTAGAAGGCGTTTCATCATTTAGTTCCAAATACTAGAACTCATATCCGTTTTATTCAAAGCATGAAATTGATTCGCATAACACATAACAAGATGAAGTGTTTAGTTAAAACCAGTGCCAAAAAGCCTAACCCTTTGCATATGTATTGTAGGTTCAGCCCCTTTGAGCCATATTTAGCCTATTTTCTTTGTTAACCCATATTCTCCTCACCTAGCCTAGATTAGGACCATCCATACCTTTGTTCTTGAAGCATAGTAACGCATGACTCAATATGAATTCCTTTTGATCATTGTTTGGCAGAAAACAAGTGTGGGGGAAGTGAGTTTTGTTGTGGGTGTGCCAAAGTCTTGAATGAGGCACGGCAAAGAAAAGAAGAAAAGAAAAAAAAAAAAAGAAGAAAAATCCGTAGAAAATAGAAAGACAAAAAGAAAAAGTTGTGAAAAGAATGAAAAAAGGAGTTGAAAAGATGTGAAGAAGAGTTCTCAAGTGTTGTTTGTTGAAGGAAGGGTCCAAAACATTGAATACGGCCCTAATTGTTGCTTGAAACTTCCCTTGTGTTTCACAGTTGATTTCTGCATGCTAAAGGGAATTCTAAGTGTCATATTCATTACTTTGCCTGCTATTGCTGTAAGAACGTTTGTTTTCTTTACCTTTCTTTGTTAGCCAACTCCCCAAAGCCCCGTTACAACCCTATGCTTCAATCTTGAGTGTTGTGTGTTTCAATATATGGAGTTTGGGATTGATATGAGCATATGGTGTCACTGGTTCTCGCATCTAAGTAGTAGCATTCCATTCATGAGATCATATCTATACATGCTTATTAACTCCAGAAATTGCTTTCTTTGTTATAAACATATGTGAGTGTTCGTTTTCATATTTACATCAATCTTCTCACATATACCTAGTGTAGGGTGTGTAGTCAGAAAATGTGTGTGAAAATAGAGTGCATATTGATGTGATTAAAGTTAAGCACTCAAATTAAACCCTCTTGTTGTCAAATCGTAGTATAAATGCAAGTAGGGATCGTTCTAAACCGGGGATTAGGAGGGCTTGCTAAAACCTCTAAACTGACTTAAAATACAAAAAAACAAAGTTAAAAACGTTTGAAAAGACTCAAAGGACACTAAATAGACTAGTAAGACTCAAAACAGGTTCAAAATACTCAAAACTGCTCAAAAACACTAATTGGACAGATTCTAGACACTAGACACAACTTTGGACGAAAATTGAATTAAACTTGACTCAAAACACACAAAAACACAAACTAAGACAGATTCTAACTAATTAGACTCAAACAAGTGAAGGGGGATTGGTTTTAGAGTGAAACTAAGTTAAAACTAACACGGACTTTAAACTAGGCAGATTTAGACGAAATTGGGTTTTTAGGATGGATGGTGAACTAGCTAGAGGTTTCCTTATCCACACATGACTTATATGCATATAACTTGACTTCCAGTTACGTTTTCATTGAATTACGAATGACAATGCCCCAGATTAACCGTGTCAATCACTAATTAACCCTCAGATTCTCCTAATTTCATTGAATTGGACGGACAACTCATCCACAACCAAATTATTCTCATCAATTTCCCTACATGACATCATAATAGAGACACAATCAGAGATCATTACGCTCAATGAGAATCATAAGCATTGACGAGGCATTCATAACTATGACATCATGTTACTCACACCAAGAATTGAACTTAACACGATTGTTCCAGCAACCTTTACTACTTGTGAACATAAGTTTGTAACGATTATGTGAAACTTACTTATATCCTAGCATCAAATTTATGCATGCCAATTAAGTGTCGACCCTCAATCAACAAACAGAAATAAGTTCTAATTCAAACAGTTAAGCCAATTGCATTCATACTTCAAGAATCTGTAACTGAAATTTATCAAGTCATATCACACACAAAATCATGGTTTCAAAGTAGCCTCTAGCTAAAAACGAGTTTAGCCTCTCATGATTACAGCAAAACAAAGGAAAACTAAATTAATCAACGAAAACATAAGGTAGAAAACACCTAAGAACGCCCAGCACTTCAGATTGGGTGCAACACGCCCCAACGCTGCTCCTCCTCTCCTTGCAAGGCTGCGGCACAAGTGGTTTAGGGTTTGTGAATGGTGTTTGGAATGGCTGAGACGTGTGGAGGTGTGTAGAATTCGTATGGATGGGTGGTGGTGTGCGGCAGGGCTTGAAAATATGTATATATAGCATGGCAAACCCTAGCGAAATCAGTTTAGGACTTGGACTTAGCAGAAAAATAGGATTAGGGTGCGGCAATTACTTTTGAAAAGGAATTGTGGTCCAATTAATTTCTGAAAAGGATTTGTAGAACCCAAATCCACAAGGAAAAGGCCTAACAATCAGAATCCAAGAGAGGGAAAAGGCCTGAAAACCCACGGCACAAAGGAATAAGCGCAGGGAATGCCTTGCAAGGCAAGGAAAAAGGATTCTAGAAGGGAAGGAGACGCCAGATTTTTAGGCTTCTAGAAAGAATGTGTTTCTGGGCAGATTTTGGGGTTTCTAGAAGAGTTTGGGGCGCCACTTTTGTAGGGGAATGGATAGGACTTCTAGAAATCAGGTTTTAAGTCCCCTAAACTGAAGAAAACAGGTTAGGATAAGATTAGGATAAGATTGGATAAGGTAAGATAAGATAAGGTTAAGGATTGGATAAGATAAGATAAGATAAGGTTGTTTTGGATAATGTTTTGGATAATTCTCCTTCTTTTGAGCTGATTCCTTATCTTCAATGATTTGAATTTATTTCTCCAACCTTGAAACATATTCCTAACTCCATTTGGACTCCAAATTCGTCCATCTTCATGCCCATTGCTTGTGCTATCCATTCCAAGCCCAGATTTGCTCTAAAATGCTCCAAAATGCATCTTTTTGCCAACTTTGCTTCTTGGACCTAAAAACACACGAAAATGACTTTAAACACTATATTAAGCAACAACTAGCTAAACAAATGCAAGAAAACACACTAAATAAGTAGCATAAATATGCTCCTATCATTTACATGCATGAATTTGATGCTAGAATATAAGGGAATTTCACCTAATCGTTATGAACTTATATTCACAAGTAGTAAAGGTTGCTAGTCACAATCATGTTAAGTAAACCCTAGGCTGGATTAACATGCGTCTTCCATAGTTATGAATGCCTTGTCAATGTTCATGATTTCCATTGAACTTAATGATCTTTGTTGAATGTCTCTATCATGCGTATTCCATAGTTAGGGAGTTTGAGAAAGAATAATTTGGTTGTGATGCGTTATCCATTCAATTCAATGAATCTAGGGAAATCTGGGAATTGATTAGTTCAATACAATTAATTCGGAACTTTGTCATTCATGGTTTATCGAAAGAGTAACTGGGAATCAAGTTGTATGCATATGTTTATGTGTGGATAAGGATCCTTCTAACTAGCCATTCACCCATTTAAATCACCAATTTCGTGTCTGTTTAAGTTGTCTTTACAATTCTGTTTTGCTTAAGTTTAAATCCGTTTTCAAACAATCCCTTGCTTTTAATTTGTGTTAAGATAGTCTAAATTCATCAAATCTTGAGTCTTTTAGTCTTTTGAGTCAATTTGAGTCTTAATTTCGTTCAAATCAATCTTAGGTGTTAGTTTAGAGTCTAGATAACTTGTTTTGTGTGTTTTAGGTCTATTTAGCTTGTTTTGAGTCTTTAGAGTCCAGAAACTGTTTAATTGAATTCTATTTGCGGTTTTGAGTTTGTTTTGAGTTATTTGAGTCAAGTTAGGTTGTTTAAAGGTGTCTAGAGTTAAAATTCGTCCAAATTGATCCCTAGTACTTGTTTTCATTGTTTTAAGTCCAGTTTAGTGTTTTAGAGTGTAATTTGTGTAGATTAGCATCCCTTCTAATCCCCTGCCTTAAACGATCCCTACTTTCATATACTACGTCGATAGGGTTTTAATTTGAGTGTCAAGTAATTCTCACATCACTTAACACTTGAGCACATACTTAATCATGGTCACCATTCACTAGCTCGCAATTAAGCAATTAAAACAACATTTTGAATGTAGTAACACGCCTTAGAGAATTCCCTCAATTCCTTACAAGATATGCACTCAATTTTCACTCAAAATTTCTGACTACACACCCTACACTAGGTATATGTGAGAAGATTGATGTAAACATGAAAACGAACACTCACATATGTTATAGCAAAGAAAGCAATTTCTGGAGTTAATAAGCTTGTTTAGATATGATCTCATGAATGGAATGCTACTACTTAGATGCGAGAACCAGTGACACCATATGCTCATACCAATTCCAAACTCCACATATTGAAACACATAACACCCAAGATCGAAGTTAAAGGGTTGTAACGGGGCTAAAGGTGTTGGGTAAGAAAGAAAGGATATGGAAAACTGATGCAAAATATATAAGCACACAAATTAAACCCTCTTTTTATCGATTGTAGCAAAGTATGTAAGTAGGGATCGTTCTAGGCCGGGGATTAGGAGGGATTGCTAAATCACTTGAAAACAGACTCAAAAATGTAAAAACAAAGTTAAAACACTAAATCTAGACTCAAAGAATGCAAAACTATACTCTAAAACACTAAAACAAACCAAAAGACTCAAAACAGCAAACAAACACTCAAAACTGCCTTAAAAACACAAACTGGCTGTTTTGGACTCTAAACATAATTTTGGACGAAAATAAGTTTTAACTTGACTCAAAACACTCAAAAACACAAACTAAATTGATTTCTAACTAAATTGACACTTCAAAATAAAGGGGGAATTGGTTTTGACGAATTTGAAAACAAAACATAAACTTTGTAAAACAAAACAGATTGTAAAACGAAATTGGTTTAAATTAATGGATGGAAGGCTAGCTAAGGGGTTCTTCTCCACACATGTCATACTTGCATACAAAACGATTTCTAATTGCAATTCAATAAACCACGAATTCTCAACACTCCAAGTTAATTAGGTCCGCTTAAATTAACTTTCAGATTTCCCTTATGTCAATGAATTGGACGGAAAATGCGCATCACAATCAAATTATTCTTCAAGAATTCTCTATATGAAAGCGCATACTAGAGATACAATCAAAGATCATTACGTTCAATGGAAATCATAAGTATTGACGAGGCACTTGTAACTATGAAAGCGCATGATACTTATGCCAAGAATTTACTTAACACAATTGAGATCATCAACCTTTACTACTTGCGAATATAAAGTTGTAACGATTAGGTGAAACTTCCTTATATCCTAGCATTAGATTTATGCATGACAATTAAGCGTGCACTCTCAACCAACACACACAAATCAGTTTTAATATGAACAGATAAGTAAATTGAAATCACAATTTATGAATCACAACTAGAGGTAATCAAATCATATAGCAAGCATAAACATGGTTTCGAATTCCCCCCTAGCCAAGGGGAGTTTAGTTCCTCATACTCACAGAACAAAGAGTATTGAATTTAAACATTGAAATCAAAGGAAAGGAAACACCTAAAACTTCCAGCAATTCAAACTTGAATGGCATGCACGTCCCAGGCTCCTTCTTCTCCTCTTTGCTGCGGCACAAGGTCTTGGGACAGGTTTAGGGGGTTATGAATGGTGTAGAAGGCTGGGTTAATGGCTAGGATGGATGTATGGTGCGGCAGGGAGTGAATTAGGTCAGAAATTATGGAGAATGGTGAAGGATGGGTGCGGCAGAGAGTGGTGAAGAGTTTCTGGCGAGAATGGTGTGTATGGAGGGTGTGTACACGGCAAAGGGTGGAGAAATATATATATAGGCACCAAAAACCCTAGGTGAATCAGATTAGGACTTCTAGAAAGCCAAATCCATCCAGAAATAGGTTTAAAACAGTCAGATTTCTCATGGGAAAGGGCCTAAGGTGCGGCACAATAGGATAAGGGCAGGGAATTGATGCGATGTAAAACAGCACACAAATTAAACCCTCTTGTTGACAATTGTAGTATATGTATAAGTAGGGATCGTTCTAGACCGGGGATTAGGAGGGATTGCTAAACACTTGAAACTGACTCAAAAACATAAAAACAAAGTTAAAAACACTTAACAAGACTCAAAGAATGCAAAACTAAACTCTAGGACACTAAAACAACTTTAAAACACTCAAAACTGCCTAAAAACACAAACTGGGCAGTTTTGGTCTCTAAACACAATTTTGGACGAAAATAAGTTTGAACTTGACTCAAAACACTCAAAAACACAAACTAAAACAGTTTCTAACTAATATGACTCAACAAGTAAAGGGGGGATTGGGTTTTGACGAATTTGAAAACAAAACAAGAAACTTAAAGTACTAATGAAATCTGCACGAAATTGGGTGAAAACTATGGATGATGGGATAGCTAGGAGGTTCTTCTCCACACATGACACACTTGCATACAAAACGATTTCCAGTTGCTTTCCATAAACCACAAATCCTCAACGCCCCAGATTAACCGTGAATTGCACTAATTAACCCTCAGATTTTCCTGATTTTATTGAATTGGATGATTGCATACGACAACCCAAAGCATTCCCCACAAGTTCCCCACATGAATTGCATAATAGAGATACAAGCAAGAATCATTAAGTTCTATGAAAATCATAAGCATTGACGAGGCACTTGTAACTATGAATTGCATGATACTTATGCCAAGAATTTACTTAACGCGATCGTGACTAGCAACCTTCACTACTTGTGAATATAAGTTCATAACGATTAGGTGAAACTCCCTTATATTCTAGCATCAAATTCATGCATGCAAATTAAGTTGGCCACCTCAATCAACACACACAAATCAGTTATAATATGAACAGATAAGTAAATTGAATTCACAACTTATGAATCACAACTGGATGTAATCAAATCATATTGCAAGTATAATCATGGTTTCGAATCCCCCCCTAGCTAAGAGGGGTTTAGTTCCTCATACTCACAGAACAAAGATTATTGAATTGAAACATTGAAAACAAAAGAAAGATTACACCTAAAACGTTCCAGCAATCCTAACTCGAATGGCAAGCACGTCCAAGGGCTCTCCTCCTTCCTCTTTGCTGCGGCACAAGGGTTGGTGGTGAGTTTTGGGGGTTATGAATGGTGTTGGGTGGTAGAGGATGGATGTATAGTGCGGCAGGGGTTGTTTAGGTCAGAAACTATGGAGAATGGTGAAGGATAGGTGCGGCTAGGGTTGGGGAAGGAATTCTGGCGAGACAGGTTGTGTGGGTGGATGAAAAAGATCCTCTGTGCTGCAACAAGGAAGTTTATTTAAAGGTTTTAGGGAAATTAAAACCCTAACTTATTTAGGTAATCAGAAATTAAGTCAAAAGCATCTAGACAGAGGAAACAAAATCAGAAAACTAAGGGAAAGTGCCAGGGGTGTGCGGCAAAGACTTTAAATTAAAAAGGAATGTGTTTTAATGCAAGGAAACAGGAAATAACCCTCTCCCTTGCACGGCAAGGAAGAGGAAAGGGGTAAGGAGGTGCGGCAAGGGTCCTTAGGTGGTCTAAGTCCTTCAATTTGTGTCCTAGAATGCATAGGAAGCCTTCAAAGTTGCTGGTATTTGGAAACATTTAGGATTAGGAAAGGCAAACCAAAATAGGAAACCTTGGCTTAACTTTCCTACTTCAAGTAGGAATCCTAGTTTGAGTAGGAATCCTTATGTGAGTAGGAATCCTTATTCTTCTAGGAATCCATCTTCAATTAGGAATCCTTCGTTGATTAGGAATCCTTCGTTGATTAGGAATCCTAACATCTTCAAGTCTTCAATTTCGTCCATTCTTTTTGCTCCAAACATGTGATATCCATTCCAAGCCCAATTTTGCTTCAAAATGCTCCAAAATGCATCTTCTTGCATACTTTGTCTTTAGGACCTAGAAACACACGAAAATGGCTTTAAACACTAAAATAACTAAGAAAACACAACATAAATGCACAAGAACAAGCCAACTAAGTCGCATAAATATGCTCCTATCAAATTCCCCCACACTTAGCTTTTGCTAGTCCTCGAGCAAAACAAAACAAACAAAGAAAACAAAACGAAACAAAACAAACAAAACACAACCTACACCTTCCAACATTTGCCTCAGGGATTTCCAATGCACATGACATATTAAAAATCATCACTTGCACAGATTTTAGTCAACTTAACACTTGAGCACATACTTAATCACAGTCACCACTTACTAGTTCACATTTAACCAATTAAAACGATGTTTTGAATGTGGTAACATGCCTTCGAGAATTCACTCAATTCCTTACAAGATATGCACTCAATTTTCACACACATTTTCTGACTACACACCCTACACTAGGTATATGTGAGAAGATTGATGTAAACATGAAAATGAACACTCACATATGTTTATACAAAGAAAACAATTTCTGGAGTTAATAAACATGTTTAGATATAATCTCATGAATGGAATGCTACTACTTAGATGCGAGAACCAGTGACACCATATGCTCATACCAATTCCAAACTCCACATATTGAAACACACAACACCCAAGATTGAAGTTAAAGGGTTGTAACGGGGCTTGGGGATATTGGCTAACAAAGAAAGGTAAGGAAAAACAAAGGTTCTTAAAGAAATAGTAAGCAAAGTAATGAAATTGACACTTGGAATTCACTTTTGAATGCAGAAATCAACTTTGAACAATAAGGGAAGAAATACACATTCTTGGGCCGAATTGTGATGTTTTGGACCCTTCCTTCAACAATCAACACTTGTGAGCTCATTCTCACTTATTTTTCAACTCTTTTTCATTCTTTTCACAACTTTTTCTTTTTCTTTTTCTTTTTCCACGAATTTTTCTTTTTATTTTCTCAAACCTGTGCCTTATTTCTTTTTCTTGGCACACAAACACACACAAATCCCTTCCCCCACACTTGTTTTTCTGCAAGAAGACAATCAAGAGGAATTCTTTTTAAGTCATGCTTCACTATGCTTTATGAACAAGGGTATGGATGGTCCTAATCTAGGCTAGGTGAGGATAATGTGGTTCACAAAGAAAATAGGCTAAACAAGGCTCAAAGGGGTTTAAACCTACAAAACAAATGATATAGGGGGTTCGGCTGTTTGGCTGTGGTGGTTCACTAAATAACTTCATCTTGATCGTGTGTTATGCAAATCAATGTCATGCTTTGAATGGAATGGGCATGAGTTCTAGTGTTTGGAACTAAATGATGAAACGCCTTCTAAGTAGCAACCAAGCAAAGAATAATGAGATCATGCAACGACTTTATGATGTGAGAATTACTTGTCACACAAATTAAACCCTCTTCTTGACAGTTGTAGTATATGTATAAGTAGGGATCGTTCTGGACCGGGGATTAGGAGGGATTGCTAAACACTTGAAACTGACTCAAAAACGTAAAAACAAAGTTTAAAACACTAAACTAGACTCAAAGAATGCAAGACTAAATTCTAAAACACTAAAACAACTCAAAAGACTCAAAACAGCACAAAAACACTCAAAACTGCCTAAAAACACAAACTGGGCAGTTTTGAACTCTAAACACTACTTTGGACGAAAATAGATTTTAACTTGACTCAAGACACTTAAAAACACAAATCAAAACAGATTTTAACTATTCTAACACTTCAAAATAAAGGGGGATTTGTTTTTGAACGAATTTAAACTTAAACAAACAAAATTGTAAAGACAACTTAAAAAGGCACGAAATTGGTGATTTAAATGGGTGAATGGCTAGTTAGAGGGATCCTTATCCACACATAAACATATGCATACAACTTGATTCCCAGTTACTCTTTCGATAAACCATGAATGACAATGTTCCGAATTAATTGTATTGAACTAATCAATTCCCAGATTTCCCTAGATTCATTGAATTGAATGGATAACGCATCACAACCAAATTATTCTTATCAAGTTCCCTAACTATGGAATACGCATGATAGAGATACATATCAAAGATCATTAAGTTCCATGGAAATCATAAACATTGACAAGGCATTCATAACTATGGAATACGCATGTTACTCCTGCCTAGGATTTACTTAACACAATTGTGACTAGCAATCTTTACTACTTGTGAATTTAAGTTCATAACGATTAGGTGAAATTCCCTTATATCCTAGCATCAAATTCATGCATGTAAACTAAGTAGGCCTCCTTAATCAACACACAAGAACAAGTTCTTCATAAAACAGATAAGTAAATCACATTCACAATTTATGAAATCATAACTGGAGTAAATCAAATCATAAGAAACATATATTCATGGCTTCAAATTCCCCCTCTAACTAATAGGGGTTTAGTTCCTCATGATAGCAATTAAACAAAGAAAACTGAATTGAAACATTGAAAACAAGGATAGACAACACCTAAGAACGCTGTAGCAGTAGTCACGACTTAGAGTGGCACCTTCTCCTTCCTTCCTTGAATAGCTGCGGCACAAGAGGGGTTTTCTGGGTTTGTGTGGATGATATGGCACGGCAGAGAGTGGTGGATGATTTCTGGCGTGAATGGTTGTGTGTGGAGGGTGGTGTGCACGGCAAAGGATTGATTAGTATATATATATGCACCAAAACCCTAGGTGAATCAGATTGGGACTTCTAGAAAGCCAAATCCATTCAGAAATAGGCTCAAAACAATCAGATTTCCAATGGGAAAGGGCCTAAGGTGCGGCACAATAGGATAAGGAGGGATAAGGCTTCTAGAAAGCCTTGCAAGGCAAGGAAATCAAGTTTTCTGGAAAGCTAGGTGCGGCAAGGCTTAGGGTTTCTAGAAACTTAATTTAAATGTCCCCCAATCAGAAAATAAACCCTCATTGTACCAGGAATTAAATTAGAAAAGGATTAGGATAGGATAAGGTTTGTTAAGATAAGATAAGGATTGGATAAGATAAGATAAGATAAGGTTGTTTGGATAATGTTTTGGATAATCCTCCTTCTTTTGAGCTGATTCCTTATCTTCAATGATTTGCATTTATTTCTCCAACCTTGAAACATATTCCCAACTCCATTTAAACTCCAAATTCGTCCATCTTCATGCCCATTGCTTGTGCTATCCATTCCAAGCCCAGATTTGCTCTAAAATGCTCCAAAATGCATCTTTTTGCCAACTTTGCTTCTTGGACCTAAAAACACACGAAAATGACTTTAAACACTATACTAAGCAACAAATAGCTAAGCAAATGCAAGGAAACACACTAACTAAGTAGCATAAATATGCTCCTATCAAATTCCCCCACACTTAGCTTTTGCTAGTCCTCAAGCAAAACAAAACAAACAAACGTAACCTAAACCTTCCAACATTCACCTCAGGGATCTTCAATGATACATAACATGCCAAAGATCATTACTCCCACAGATTTTAGTTATCCCTACCCTTGAGCACATACTTAATCAAAGTTACCACACATTAGCTCGCATTTAATCAATTAAAACAACATTTTGAATGTAGTAACATGCCTTAGAGAATCCCTCAATTCCTTACTAGATATGCACTCAATCACACAGATTTTTTGACTACACTCCCTACACTAGTTATATGTGAGAAGATTGATGTAAATATGAAACTAATACTCACATATATGTTTATGACAAAGAAAGCAATTTCTGGAATGCATGTATAGATATGATCTCATGAATAGAATTCTACTACTTAGATGCGAGAACCAGGGACACCATATGCTCATACCAATCCCAAACTCCACATATTGAAACACATAACACTCAAGATTGAAGTATAGGGTTATAACGGGGCTAGGGGGTATTGGCTAACAAAGAAAGGTAAGGAAAACAAACGTTCTTAAAGCAATAGCAAGCAAAGCAATGAATATGACACTTAGAACTCCCTTTCGTGAATGCAGCCGCACACTTTGAACACAAAGGGGAAGATTACACATATTTTAGGGCCGAATTCAACTTTTTGGACCCCTTCTTCAACAACCAACACTTGTGAGCTTTAATCTCACTTATTTTGAAAACTTTTCATACTTGTTTCACAACTTTTCTTTTTTCCTTTTCTTTTTCACACGAATTTTCTTCTTTTTTTTTTTTTTTTGTTTTTTTTTTTTTTTTTTCTTCTTCTTCTACCCGTGCCTCTTGATACTTTGTTGGCACACAATCAGACACATAAATCCCTTCCCCCACAGTTGTTTTGCCGCCCAAATAACGAACAAAGGGAATTCATTCTTAGGTCATGCTTAGCTACGCCTTAAGAACAAGGGTAAGGATGGTCCTAATCTAGGCTAGGTAAGGATAATGTGGGTAAACAAAGAACATAGGCTAAACAAGGCTCAAATGGGTTAAACCTACAATTCATATGCAAAGGGTTAGGCTTTTTGGCTCTGGTTTTAAACTAAACAACTTCATCTTGATTATGTGTTATGCTAATCAATTTCATGCTTTGAATGAAACGGGTATGAGTTCTAGTATTTGGAACTAAATAATGAAACGCCTTCTAAGTAGCAACCAAGCAAAGAATAATGAGATCATGCAACGACTTTAGAAAACAAAGAACGCACAGATTTTTAACTCTCCAAAGAACGTTAAAGGCTCAAGTCTCTCAGGGTTGTAGCGTTAGTTTGAGTTGCTTCCTTCAAGCATGTTACAAAAACTGATTTTATCCTTTTTGTGATTACATGTGAATTCATGAATGTCAACTACAACCAAGCATAAACCAAAGAGCAATTCAAACTTTCATCCAAGTTTGTAACTTTCTTTAACAGTTATGCAATTAAAAACCAAATCCTCATCATTGTGTTGGAAGGTACCCTAAGACACAAACAAACACACAAAAACAACTCTTTTTGGGTTTTTCAAAACAATTTTTCAAATTTTTATGGTATTTTCGGATTTTCTTTTCAAAACACACTAAAAAACTGAAAAACAGCTTAAAAACACTTAAAAACACTGAAAACAACATTCAAAGTGATAGGTGATAAAAACCCACGAATTTCATGCAAAAACACATTCAAAAACACTTTGTTACCCCCCCACACTTAAACCAAACATTGTCCTCAATGTTTCAAACATAAACTCACAGAAAGCAAACAGCAATCAACACAACTAACTAACATAACAAGATGGCAAAGGAAAAGCAATAAAGAGTAGGGTTTAGAAACGCAAATCTGGTTTTGGAGCCGGAGAGTTCCTAGGTCGTCTTTATTTGCATGGGTTGCCTCCCAAGAAGCGCTTGCTTTAACGTCTTCCAGCCGGACGAACCTTCTCTCTATTCTTCAATGAGGCCTACGGCATTAAAGGATATGTCCTCTGTAATGTGCTCTTCAAAGTGCTCATAATATGGTTTCAATCGATGTCCATTCACTTTGAATTCTTGTTGCGTTTTTAAACTTTGAATTTGGACTGCACCATGAGGAAAAACATTAGTAACCACAAAAGGACCAATCCACTTAGAACGCAACTTACCTGGAAATAGACGAAGGCGAGAATTGAAAAGTAACACTTTCTGCCCTATAGAGAACAGCTTGCTACGAATCATCTTGTCATGGAATGCCTTTGTTTTCTCCTTGTAGATCCGTGCATTCTCATAAGCTTCATTCCTAATTTCTTCTAGCTCATTCAATTGAAGCTTTCTATGAAGACCTGCGGCATCAATGTCCATGTTGAATGTTTTGACAGCCCAATGTGCACGATGTTCTAACTCGACGGGAAGATGACATGGTTTCCCATAGACTAGCCGAAATGGGGACATTCCAATTGGGGTTTTATAGGCAGTGCGATATGCCCACAATGCATCATTCAAACGCAAGCTCCAATCCTTCCGAGTTGGCCCTACAGTTTTCTCCAAAATCTGCTTGATTTCTCTATTTGAAACCTCGGCTTGCCCACTGGTTTGAGGGTGATAAGGTGTTGAAACCTTATGCGTGACATTATACTTCTTGAGCAGCGCCTCAATGGTTCGATTGCAAAAATGGGAACCCCCATCACTGATTAGGACTCTTGGCATTCCAAATCTAGCAAATATGTTAGTTCTAACAAAATCTGCAACCACTTTAGAATCATTAGTGCGGGTGGCTTTTGCTTCCACCCATTTCGACACATAATCCACAGCAAGCAAAATATAAAGGAAACCATGTGAGGAAGGAAAAGGACCCATGAAATCAATACCCCAAACATCAAAGATTTCAACACTAAATATGGGGTGTTGCGGCATTTGTTGTTTAGGACCTATATTGCCCGTTCTTTGACATCTATCACAAGTCATACAAAAAGTTCTAGCATCTCTAAAGATAGTAGGCCAATAAAATCCACATTCTAAAACTTTATGTGCTGTTCTTTGCGTACCAAAGTGACCTCCACATGCATAGGTGTGACAAAAAGTTAAAATTGAATTAAACTCAGAATCATGCACACACCTACGTAGAACCTGATCAGGGCAATATTTCCACAAGTATGGGTCATCCCAAACATAAGAACGTGCATCCTTTTTAAGTTTATCACTTTGGTGCTTGTTTAGTTCTCTTGGAATGTGTTTAGACACCAAATAATTTACTACATCGGCATACCATGGCTCACTTACCTTGATGGACAGCAGCTGCTCATCTGGGAATGTCTCTTGGATAGGCACGGCATCCTCCTCCTGCACCATACGGCTCAAGTGATCAGCCACCACGTTTTCACTCCCCTTCTTGTCCCGGATTTCAATATCGAACTCTTGGAGAAGAAGCATCCAGCGAATGAGTCTTGGTTTGGCCTCTTTCTTGGTGAACAAATACTTCAAAGCTGCATGGTCAGTGTAAATAATAACTTTAGTACCAAGTAAACAAGAACGAAACTTATCTAAAGCAAACACAACGGCAAGAAGTTCTTTTTCAGTGGTAGAGTAATTCAATTGTGCATCATTCAAGGTCCGAGATGCATAATAGATGACATGGGGCTTCTTGTCCTTCCTTTGTCCCAAAACAGCTCCTAATGCATAATCCGAAGCATCACACATAAGCTCAAAAGGAAGGCTCCAATCTGGTGGGACTATGATGGGGGCCGAAGTTAGCATCTCTTTGAGGTGTTTGAATGCCTTCTCACATTCCTCGTTGAAGTCAAAAGCCACATCTTTCTGGAGGAGACGGCAAAGAGGGTTTGAAATCTTTGAAAAGTCCTTGATGAATCGCCTATAGAATCCTGCATGTCCAAGAAAAGAACGAACCTCTCTAACCGAAGTAGGAGAGGGTAAGTAGCGTACAAGATCTATTTTTGATTTATCAACCTCAATTCCCCTTTCTGAAATGATATGTCCTAAAACTATGCCTTGTTTTACCATAAAGTGACATTTTTCCCAATTCAAAACAAGGTTAGTTTCAATGCAACGTTTTAGAATCAAAGTGAGATTATCTAAGCACCCATCAAACGAATCCCCAAAAACACTAAAATCATCCATGAATACCTCAATAATTTTCTCCACAAAATCTGAAAAGATACTTACCATGCATCTTTGAAAGGTGGCAGGTGCATTGCATAAACCGAATGGCATGCGACGATAGGCAAAGGTACCAAAGGGGCACGTGAAAGTGGTCTTTTCTTGGTCATCCGGAGCTATAACAATCTGATTATATCCAGAGTACCCATCAAGAAAACAATAAAAAGAATGACCAGCTAACCTTTCAAGCATTTGATCAATGAACGGCAAAGGGAAGTGGTCCTTCCTCGTGGTGGCGTTTAGCTTCCTATAGTCAATGCACACTCTCCAACCTGTTTGGATACGTGTGGGCACAAGTTCATTCTCGGCATTCTTCACCACAGTGACTCCGGATTTCTTTGGAACACATTGCATCGGTGAAACCCAACGGCTATCTGAGATTGGATAAATTACTCCACAATCAAGAAGCTTTATAATTTCCTTCTTCACAACTTCCATCATTGGAGGGTTGAGTCGGCGTTGAGCCTCTCGAGTTGGTTTAGCCCCCTCCTCTAGAAGTATACGATGCATGCATGTTGTAGGGCTAATCCCCCTAATATCGGCCAATGTCCATCCAATGGCTGTTTTGTGCTCTTTCAACACCTGAATTAACTTTCCTTCCTCTGTTGCCGTGAGTGTGGAGGATACAATGACGGGCAATGTCTCGTTATCTCCCAAAAAGACGTACTTCAAATGATCCGGCAATGGTTTAAGCTCAAGTACGGGTGCCTGAATCACTGAGGGTAACAACTTGTTAGTAGAAATTGGAATTGAAATTGGTTTTGAAGGCTTACCATGGTGCTGAGGTAGTGACTCTAGGGCAGCCACCATCTCGGCCTCATCTTCACTTATAGGCACGGCAATATTGGGTTTTTGCCCAATTCCTTGTGCAATTGTTGATTCAAGGGGATCCCTATCCAAGGAATCAAGGTAATCCTGCGCCAATTCATCAAATATATCAATAGCAAAACAAGAATGATTTTCTTTAGGAAATTTAATAGTTTCAGCAAGATTGAAATCAATAACTTCCCCATCAAATTCCATTGTCAACGTCCCTTTGAACACATCGATCTTGGTGCGGGCTGTTTTCATGAAAGGTCTCCCAAGGAGGATCGGCAAAGGGGTAGAATGGGGTGTATCCTCCATGTCAAGCACATAAAAATCCGCTGGAAAAATCAGATTTCCAACCTGCACCAAAACATCTTCCAAAACTCCTTTTGGATATGCATTAGAACGATCGGCTAATTGGATAATAACACCATCATTTTTAAGCTCTCCTAAATTCATAGATGCATAAACAGAATATGGCATGACATTTATAGATGCACCTAAGTCTAACATGGCAGATTCAAAACGAGTATTTCCAATAACACAAGGAATTGTAAAACTACCCGGATTTTTGCATTTAGGGGGTAATTTCCTTTGTAAAACAGCAGAGACATTCTCACTTACTTGAACCACTTCTTTGTTAGAAATCCTTCTTCTTGTTGTACAAAGCTCTTTCAAAAACTTAGCATACCTTGGGACTTGCTTTATTGCATCAAGGAGTGGGATATTGACTTGAACTTTCCGGAATGTCTCTAGAATGTCTTTTTCAGCATCCTCTTTCTTTGATTGCCGCAACCTGCCAGGAAAGGGCACAATTAGTGGAGTAGAGCTTGAAGAATTCATATTGGGACTTACCTTGATGGTTGAGGACGGTTTAGAAGTGGGGATTGGCTGCGGCAAGGATTGTGCATTCCTTGCCGTGGGTTTGGATGCTTCATCCTCCTCCAATTGCAGCTTCTTGTCCTCTTCTTGACTTGATCTAGATGGTTGTGAATCAGTTCCAACCTGCTTACCACTTCTCAACGTGATTGCTTGGGCAGTTTCAAATCCTCCCTTAGGATTAACAACGGTTGAACTAGGCAACCTGCCTTGTTCTCGGAATTGGCCCATGAATTCAGCCATTTGACCCATTTGTTTCTTCAATTCATCCACCTCTTTAGCTTGATTTTTCATGCTCTGCATGTCCTGCGTCAAAGAGGTTAGTACTTGAAGAATTTTATCATTATTTAACGACGAACCTGAATTGGTTTGGGCCGAAGTTGGGTGAGGTTGTGGGGCTGCATACGGCCTTGGAAACATCCCAGGGGGCTGTCTAAATCCGCTTTGTGGCTGTGCTTGCTGAGAATCCCTCCATTTGAAGTTTGGATGATCTCTCCATCCCGGATTGTATGTGTTTGAGTATGGGTCGTGTCTTTGTTGGGTTTGGCCTTGGAAACCCACGGCTTGGGCAGTTTCCCACCCCCCATTCTCAATCAGTTGAGGGCATTGATCGTTGAGATGTCCCTGCATAGAACACACTCCACATATGGCCGGCCCTTGTGCTTTGTTTCCATCCACAACCTGTGACAAAAGAAGAGTGAGATTAGCCATTTGAGATTGTAATTCTGAAATTGCATTTACCTCATTCACTTGTTGTTGCCGTGGCTCTTCTCTCTGTCCAACTCCTTCGTATTGTTGCGCATTCAAGGCTCGATTTGCAATTAGAGTCTTGGCAGCCACGGGTGTTTTGTCAACCAAAGCTCCTCCCGCTGAAGCATCAAGCATTTGTCTCTCAATGGGGAGAAGTCCTTCATAGAAATATTGGAGGAGAAGCTCTTCCTTCATTTGATGTTGTGGACAAGAAGCAACAAGCGCCTTGAACCGCTCATAATAGGCTGGAAACGATTCCCCTTGGGTTTGTTGAATGCCACTTATCTTTTTCCTCAAGAGAATGACTCTTGAAGTTGGGAAAAATTTCTCTAAGAATGCGCGCTTCATGCTTTCCCATGAAGTAACGGTTCCAGGTGCTAGTTCGTAGAGCCAATCCTTAGCCTTTTCCAAAAGAGAGAATGGAAAGGCTTTCATCTTCAATATACTTCCATCAACATTGACAGGGGTCATGCTTGAACAAACCACTTCAAATTCCTTCAAGTGCTTGTTCGGATCTTCCATGGACAACCCGTGGAATTTGGGGATGTGGTGCAACAAGCTAGACTTCAATTCAAACTCATCAGTCTTGCCTTGAGCCGCCCTAGGATATTGAATGCATAAAGGGGTCGCATTGTCCAATCCCGAGGCTGAAAGTTCTTTGATTGTTCGGTTATCTGCAGCCATGTCGTGCTCCTCTTCCAAATCCTCTTCAATTTCAACTTCAGATTCGGAATTAGAACTTGAACTAAGTAGATCAGGTTCTGGGTGCTTCCTCTTCCTTCTCAAATCTCTTTCAAAATCGTCGTTAAACTCCAAGATATGTGCGTGAACGGGTTGAGAACTTCGAGTCATACACTAGTACCTAAAACAAAGAAAACAAAACAAATCAGAAAACTAAGCAAAACAGAAACAAAAACAAGTTAAAATACACGGCAGAAACTAGGGAGATTAGCAAGTTTGCTAATCCCCGGCAACGGCGCCAAAATTTGATGTGAGAATTACTTGTCACACAAATTAAACCCTCTTCTTGACAGTTGTAGTATATGTATAAGTAGGGATCGTTCTGGACCGGGGATTAGGAGGGATTGCTAAACACTTGAAACTGACTCAAAAACGTAAAAACAAAGTTTAAAACACTAAACTAGACTCAAAGAATGCAAGACTAAATTCTAAAACACTAAAACAACTCAAAAGACTCAAAACAGCACAAAAACACTCAAAACTGCCTAAAAACACAAACTGGGCAGTTTTGAACTCTAAACACTACTTTGGACGAAAATAGATTTTAACTTGACTCAAGACACTTAAAAACACAAATCAAAACAGATTTTAACTATTCTAACACTTCAAAATAAAGGGGGATTTGTTTTTGAACGAATTTAAACTTAAACAAACAAAATTGTAAAGACAACTTAAAAAGGCACGAAATTGGTGATTTAAATGGGTGAATGGCTAGTTAGAGGGATCCTTATCCACACATAAACATATGCATACAACTTGATTCCCAGTTACTCTTTCGATAAACCATGAATGACAATGTTCCGAATTAATTGTATTGAACTAATCAATTCCCAGATTTCCCTAGATTCATTGAATTGAATGGATAACGCATCACAACCAAATTATTCTTATCAAGTTCCCTAACTATGGAATACGCATGATAGAGATACATATCAAAGATCATTAAGTTCCATGGAAATCATAAACATTGACAAGGCATTCATAACTATGGAATACGCATGTTACTCCTGCCTAGGATTTACTTAACACAATTGTGACTAGCAATCTTTACTACTTGTGAATATAAGTTCATAACGATTAGGTGAAATTCCCTTATATCCTAGCATCAAATTCATGCATGTAAACTAAGTAGGCCTCCTTAATCAACACACAAGAACAAGTTCTTCATAAAACAGATAAGTAAATCACATTCACAATTTATGAAATCATAACTGGAGTAAATCAAATCATAAGAAACATATATTCATGGCTTCAAATTCCCCCTCTAACTAATAGGGGTTTAGTTCCTCATGATAGCAATTAAACAAAGAAAACTGAATTGAAACATTGAAAACAAGGATAGACAACACCTAAGAACGCTGTAGCAGTAGTCACGACTTAGAGTGGCACCTTCTCCTTCCTTCCTTGAATAGCTGCGGCACAAGAGGGGTTTTCTGGGTTTGTGTGGATGATATGGCACGGCAGAGAGTGGTGGATGATTTCTGGCGTGAATGGTTGTGTGTGGAGGGTGGTGTGCACGGCAAAGGATTGATTAGTATATATATAGGCACCAAAACCCTAGGTGAATCAGATTGGGACTTCTAGAAAGCCAAATCCATTCAGAAATAGGCTCAAAACAATCAGATTTCCAATGGGAAAGGGCCTAAGGTGCGGCACAATAGGATAAGGAGGGATAAGGCTTCTAGAAAGCCTTGCAAGGCAAGGAAATCAAGTTTTCTGGAAAGCTAGGTGCGGCAAGGCTTAGGGTTTCTAGAAACTTAATTTAAATGTCCCCCAATCAGAAAATAAACCCTCATTGTACCAGGAATTAAATTAGAAAAGGATTAGGATAGGATAAGGTTTGTTAAGATAAGATAAGGATTGGATAAGATAAGATAAGATAAGGTTGTTTGGATAATGTTTTGGATAATCCTCCTTCTTTTGAGCTGATTCCTTATCTTCAATGATTTGCATTTATTTCTCCAACCTTGAAACATATTCCCAACTCCATTTAAACTCCAAATTCGTCCATCTTCATGCCCATTGCTTGTGCTATCCATTCCAAGCCCAGATTTGCTCTAAAATGCTCCAAAATGCATCTTTTTGCCAACTTTGCTTCTTGGACCTAAAAACACACGAAAATGACTTTAAACTATACTAAGCAACAAATAGCTAAGCAAATGCAAGGAAACACACTAACTAAGTAGCATAAATATGCTCCTATCACTTTAGAAAACAACAAATGCACAGATTATAACTCTCCAAAAGAACGTTTAAGGCTCAAGTCTCACAAGGTTGTAGCGTTAATTTGAGTTCCTTCCTTCAAGCATGTTACAAAAACTGATTTTATCCTTTATGATTGCATGTGAATTCATAAATTATAACCACAACCAAGCATAGACCAAAGAGTAAATCAAACTTTCATCCATGTTTATAACTCTCTTTAACAGTCATGTAATCAAAAACCAAATCCTCATCATTGTGTTGGAAGGTACCTAAGACACAAACACACAAAAACAACTCTTTTTGAGTTTTTCAAAACAATTTTTCAAATTTTTATGAGATTTTCGGATTTTTATGTCAAGACATACTAAAACACTCCAAAACAGCTTAAAAACACTTAAAAACAGCAAGGAACAACTTTTGAAGTAATGGGTGATAAAATCCCACGAATTTGCATCAAAAACACTTTGTTACCCCCCCACACTTAAATCAAACATTGTCCTCAATGTTTCAAGCATAAACGCACACAAAAACAAGCAAACTAACAAAACAGCAACTCAACAATAAACAAGGCAAAAACGAAAACAACAACAAAGAGAAGGGTTTAGGAACGCAAATCTGGAATTGGAGTGCTCCCTAGGTCTTCCTTTGTTGAATGCATGGGTTGCCTCCCAAGAAGCGCTTGCTTTAACGTCTTGCAGCCGGACGAAGAACTCATTCACTCCCCATTGGAGCCCACGGCCTGAAGAGAAATCTCCTCCACGGCATGCTCCTCAAAGTGCTCATAGTAAGGCTTCAAACGCTGTCCGTTTACTTGGAATTCATGACCTGTTTTTAGGCTTTGAATCTGGATTGCACCATAAGGAGATATGTTAGTAATAACAAACGGTCCAATCCACTTTGAACGTAGCTTACCGGGAAACAAACGGAGACGGGAATTGAACAATAGCACTTTCTGCCCTAAGGAGAATGTTTTGCCACGAATCAGTTTGTCATGGAAAGCCTTGGTCTTCTCCTTGTAAATGCGAGCATTCTCATAAGCGTCATGCCTAATCTCTTCAAGTTCATTCAATTGAAGCTTTCTTTGATTTCCAGCCATGTCCACATCCATATTGAAGGTCTTGACCGCCCAATGTGCCTTGTGCTCAAGCTCCACGGGTAAATGGCAGGGCTTGCCATAGATGAGCCGAAATGGGGACATCCCAATGGGTGTTTTGTATGCTGTACGATATGCCCACAGTGCATCATCTAAACGTGAGCTCCAATCCTTCCTTGTCGGTCCAACGGTCTTTTCCAGTATTTGCTTGATTTCTCGGTTAGAAACCTCGGCTTGGCCATTCGTTTGAGGGTGATAAGGTGTAGAAACCTTATGGTTGACATTGTACTTTCGAAACAACGCCTCAATGGTCCGGTTGCAAAAGTGAGACCCTCCATCACTTATGATCACTCGTGGCATGCCAAACCTTGCAAATATGTTAGTTCTAATGAAATCTGCAACCACTTTAGAATCATTAGTCCGGGTGGCTTTAGCTTCCACCCACTTTGACACGTAATCAACCGCAAGCAAAATATACATGAAACCAAACGAGGAAGGGAAGGGACCCATAAAATCAATACCCCAAACATCAAAAATTTCAACATTGAGGATGGAAACCTGCGGCATTTGATCTCTTGCACTGATATTTCCTGTTCTTTGGCATTTATCACATGTTAAACAAAAAGTTCTAGCATCTTTAAAGATACTAGGCCAATAGAATCCACATTGTAACACCTTAAGTGCTGTTCTTTGTGTGCCAAAGTGACCACCACATGCATATGTATGACAAAAGCTCAAAATTGAATGAAATTCAGAATCTTGCACACATCGACGTACAATCTGATCAGGGCAAAATTTCCATAAGTATGGATCATCCCACACATAAAACCGTGCATCATTCCTGAGCTTATCACGTTGGTGTCTAGTGAACGTGTTTGGAAATTGTTTAGACACCAAAAAGTTAACCAAATCAGCATACCAAGGTTCACTTACCTTTACGGACAGCAATTGTTCATCAGGAAACGTTTCAGCAATGGGTAAGGACTCCTCATGATGCACCATACGGCTTAGGTGGTCAGCCACCACGTTTTCACACCCTTTCTTGTCCCTAATTTCAATATCGAACTCTTGAAGTAAAAGCATCCAGCGAATGAGTCTTGGTTTAGCTTCCTTTTTGGTGAGCAAGTACTTCAGAGCTGCATGATCAGTGAAAACAATGACTTTAGTGCCAATTAAATAAGACCGAAACTTATCTAATGCAAATACAACAGCCAAGAGTTCTTTTTCAGTTGTGGAATAATTCAATTGGGCGTCATTTAAGGTGCGTGAAGCATAATAAATGACATGTGGCTGCTTGTTTTTCCTTTGGCCCAAAACAGCTCCAATTGCATAATCCGATGCATCACACATGAGCTCAAAAGGAATGCTCCAGTCTGGTGGAGTGATGATTGGTGCCGTGGTGAGTAAGGCCTTGAGATGGTTGAATGCTTTCTCACACGCCTCGTTAAATTCAAACGACACTTCCTTTTGTAGGAGACGGCATAGGGGCTGTGCAATCTTGGAAAAATCCTTGATAAATCGTCTATAGAATCCTGCATGACCAAGAAAAGAACGAACCTCTCTAACCGAAGTAGGAGAGGGTAAGTAGCGTACAAGATCTATTTTAGACTTATCAACCTCAATACCTTTTTCAGAGATTATGTGACCCAAAACAATACCTTGTTTAACCATGAAATGACATTTCTCCCAGTTTAACACAAGGTTTGTTTCAACACAACGTTTCAAGATTAAAGTGAGGTTATCCAAGCAATTATCGAATGAATCACCAAACACACTAAAATCATCCATGAATATTTCAATAATCTTTTCAACATAATCAGAAAATATACTAACCATACACCTTTGAAACGTGGCAGGGGCATTGCATAAACCGAATGGCATGCGTCGATATGCAAATGTTCCAAAGGGACAAGTGAAAGTGGTCTTTTCTTGATCATCCGGGGCGATGACAATTTGATTATAACCAGAGTATCCATCAAGAAAACAATAAAATGAATGACCCGCTAACCTCTCAAGCATTTGATCAAGGAATGGCAATGGAAAGTGATCCTTTCTTGTTGTGGCGTTGATCTTTCTATAGTCAATGCATACTCGCCAACCGGTTTGGATCCGGGTGGGCTAAAGCTCATTCTCAGCGTTCTCCACGACAGTCACTCCAGATTTCTTGGGAACAACTTGGATAGGTGAGACCCAACGGCTATCGGAGATAGGATAGATCACTCCACAATCAAGTAGCTTGATTATCTCTTTTTTCACAACTTCCATCATCGGAGGGTTGAGACGGCGTTGAGCCTCTCTAGTTGGTTTGGCCCCCTCCTCCAGAAATATGTGATGCATGCAAGTTGTAGGGCTTATCCCCTTGATGTCGGCCAAGGTCCATCCTAGGGCAGATTTGAACTCCCTTAAAACACGCACTAGCTTCTCTTCTTCTTGTGCCGTGAGTGATGAGGAAATAATGGCAGGTAAGGTCTCTTTTTCCCCCAAGAAAACATACTTCAAATGATTTGGTAACGGTTTAAGTTCAAGGGTAGGTGCCTGAATCACTGAAGGAAGCAACTTATTAGTCGAAACGGGAATTGAATCAAAGTTAGGCGACTTACACTCATGCATGGGTAATGACTCAAGGGCAGCAACCATCTCAATGGATTCCTCACAAGAGGGCACGACATGGATTGGTTCATGTGTGCCGTGGGTTAGCATGGGTTCTGCCCACTTGTTGTTGAGTTCCATCCCTCTTGTAATGACCTTTTCAAGTGCATCGTCATTCAAATCTTCCAAATACCCCTGCGCCAAAGAATCAATAATATCAATAGAAAAACAAGAGTGATCATCATTAGGATATCTCATGGTTTCAGAAATATTGAAATTAATCACTTCCCCATCAAATTCCATTGACAACGTTCCTTTGAACACATCAATCTTGGTGCGGGCTGTCTTCATGAATGGCCTACCAAGGAGAATCGGCAAAGAGGTGGAATGGGCTGAATCTTCCATGTCCAAAACATAAAAATCAGCCGGGAAGACTAAATGGTTCACCTGCACTAAAACATCCTCCAATACTCCTTTTGGATAAGCGTTAGAACGATCAGCCAATTGTATGATCACACCATCCTTTTTCAATTCACCCAAGTTCATAGATGCATAAATAGAATAAGGCATGACATTTATAGATGCACCTAAGTCAAGCATGGCAAATTCAAAACGAGTATGGCCAATTACACAAGGAATCGTAAAACTGCCGGGATCTTTGCATTTAGGGGCAGTTTACGTTGCAATACGGCTGAAACATTTTCACTTACCTTCACAACCTCCTTGTTTGAAACTCTCTTCCTAGTTGTGCACAACTCCTTCAGAAACTTGGCATACCTCGGAACTTGCTTAATTGCATCCAAAAGTGGTATATTGACTTGAACCTTCCTAAATGTCTCTAGAATGTCCTTTTCTGCTTCCTCTTTCTTTGTTTGCATGAACCTGCTAGGAAAAGGAACATTCGAAGGAAAAACATTAGTAGGAATTGAATTTGACACGTTCTTACCTTTGTTGGATAGATTTGATGGTTTAGGAGCATTTAGGGCCAGCGGCAAAGGTGTATCCTTCCTTGCCGTGGGTTGGCTTTGTTCCTCCTCTTCAAATTGAAGTTTTTCATCTTCTTTGTGACCTGATGTTGAGGGTTGTGTACCTGCCCCAACCTCTTTTCCACTTCTCAACAATATGGCTTTTGCAGATTCGAAACCTCCTTTTGGATTCACAACGGTTGAGCTAGGAAGTTTGCCTTGTTCTCGGAATTGCCCCATGAATTCTGCCATTTGGCCCATTTGTTTCTTCAACTCATCCACCTCTTTAGCTTGATTGAGCATTGTTTTGGCTTGATTTTGCTGTCCCTGCACCAAAGAGGTTAGTAATTGAGTAATGTGATCATTATCCATGGATGTACCTGAATTAGTTTGAGCAGATTGCTGTGGTGCTTGTGTGGGTGCGAATGGCTTAGTGTAGAAGCCCGGGGGTTGCTGCCTAAAGCCTCCTTGTTGTTGGGATTGTTGGGGCTCCCTCCACTTGAAATTTGGGTGGTCTCTCCAACCTGGATTGTAGGTATTAGAGTATGGATCGTTCCTTGGCTGGTTTTGGCCTCCAAAACCTACGGCATTGGCAGATTCCCATCCACCATTCTCAATTAATTGAGGAGACTTCTCAGATTGGTGGCCTTGAATGGAGCACACGCCACATACATTGGAGGACATTCCTTGCGTTTTACATCCTTCCATAAACTGTGAAAACATAGAAGTAAGGTTAGTGATTTGAGATTGTAAATCAGAAACGGCACTTACCTCATTTACTTGCTGCCGTGAGTTGCTTCTTTGTCCAACACCTTCATATTGTTGAGCGTTCAACGCTCGGTTAGCTATCAAGGTCTTGGCAGCCATGGGTGTCTTGTCCACCAAAGCTCCGCCCGCTGAGGCATCTAGCATCTGACGTTCAATGGGTAGAAGCCCTTCGTAGAAATACTGAAGAAGAAGCTCCTCCTTCATTTGATGCTGTGGACATGAAGCAACAAGAGTTTTAAAACGTTCATAATAAGTAGGAAACGATTCACCTTCATTTTGCTGAATGCCACTAATCCTTTTACGTAAGAGAATGACTCGAGAAGTTGGGAAAAACTTCTCCAAGAACGCCCGTTTCATGCTCTCCCAAGATGTGACAGTTCCGGGGCCTAGTTCATACAACCAATCTTTAGCCTTTTCCAAGAGAGAAAAAGGGAAAGCCTTCATCTTCAGTATGCTTTCGTCGACGTTGACAGGGGTCATGCTTGAACACACCACTTCGAACTCTTTCAAGTGCTTGTTTGGATCCTCCATGGACAGCCCATGGTACTTTGGAATGTGGTGCAACAAACTTGACTTCAACTCGAACTCCTCGGTTTTGCCTTGAGCAGCCATAGGGTATTGGATGCATAGGGGTGTGGCATTGTCCAATCCCGAAGCAGAGAGCTCCTTGATTGTTCGATTGTCCGCTGCCATGACTTGTACCTCTTCCACAACCTGTGCCGTGGGGTCTTCTTCCTCTTCTAGCACTGGTTCTTCAAGCTCAGGTTCAGGGCTAGATGGATTAGATGCTTGTTGAGTTTTTTTCCTTCTCAAAGTCCTTTCAAAATCGTCGTCAAAGTCCAAAATATTCTTACGAATAGTTTGAGAACTCCGAGTCATAAACTAGTACCTAAAAACAAGAAACAAAACAAAGTCAGAAACTGAAACAATTTAAAAGTAATCAGAAACAAATGATCCAAGGGATTAGCAAAGTTGCTAATCCCCGGCAACGGCGCCAAAAATTTGATGCGATGTAAAACAGCACACAAATTAAACCCTCTTGTTGACAATTGTAGTATATGTATAAGTAGGGATCGTTCTAGACCGGGGATTAGGAGGGATTGCTAAACACTTGAAACTGACTCAAAAACATAAAAACAAAGTTAAAAACACTTAACAAGACTCAAAGAATGCAAAACTAAACTCTAGGACACTAAAACAACTTTAAAACACTCAAAACTGCCTAAAAACACAAACTGGGCAGTTTTGGTCTCTAAACACAATTTTGGACGAAAATAAGTTTGAACTTGACTCAAAACACTCAAAAACACAAACTAAAACAGTTTCTAACTAATATGACTCAACAAGTAAAGGGGGGATTGGGTTTTGACGAATTTGAAAACAAAACAAGAAACTTAAAGTACTAATGAAATCTGCACGAAATTGGGTGAAAACTATGGATGATGGGATAGCTAGGAGGTTCTTCTCCACACATGACACACTTGCATACAAAACGATTTCCAGTTGCTTTCCATAAACGACAAATCCTCAACGCCCCAGATTAACCGTGAATTGCACTAATTAACCCTCAGATTTTCCTGATTTTATTGAATTGGATGATTGCATACGACAACCCAAAGCATTCCCCACAAGTTCCCCACATGAATTGCATAATAGAGATACAAGCAAGAATCATTAAGTTCTATGAAAATCATAAGCATTGACGAGGCACTTGTAACTATGAATTGCATGATACTTATGCCAAGAATTTACTTAACGCGATCGTGACTAGCAACCTTCACTACTTGTGAATATAAGTTCATAACGATTAGGTGAAACTCCCTTATATTCTAGCATCAAATTCATGCATGCAAATTAAGTTGGCCACCTCAATCAACACACACAAATCAGTTATAATATGAACAGATAAGTAAATTGAATTCACAACTTATGAATCACAACTGGATGTAATCAAATCATATTGCAAGTATAATCATGGTTTCGAATCCCCCCCTAGCTAAGAGGGGTTTAGTTCCTCATACTCACAGAACAAAGATTATTGAATTGAAACATTGAAAACAAAAGAAAGATTACACCTAAAACGTTCCAGCAATCCTAACTCGAATGGCAAGCACGTCCAAGGGCTCTCCTCCTTCCTCTTTGCTGCGGCACAAGGGTTGGTGGTGAGTTTTGGGGGTTATGAATGGTGTTGGGTGGTAGAGGATGGATGTATAGTGCGGCAGGGGTTGTTTAGGTCAGAAACTATGGAGAATGGTGAAGGATAGGTGCGGCTAGGGTTGGGGAAGGAATTCTGGCGAGACAGGTTGTGTGGGTGGATGAAAAAGATCCTCTGTGCTGCAACAAGGAAGTTTATTTAAAGGTTTTAGGGAAATTAAAACCCTAACTTATTTAGGTAATCAGAAATTAAGTCAAAAGCATCTAGAAAGAGGAAACAAAATCAGAAAACTAAGGGAAAGTGCCAGGGGTGTGCGGCAAAGACTTTAAATTAAAAAGGAATGTGTTTTAATGCAAGGAAACAGGAAATAACCCTCTCCCTTGCACGGCAAGGAAGAGGAAAGGGGTAAGGAGGTGCGGCAAGGGTCCTTAGGTGGTCTAAGTCCTTCAATTTGTGTCCTAGAATGCATAGGAAGCCTTCAAAGTTGCTGGTATTTGGAAACATTTAGGATTAGGAAAGGCAAACCAAAATAGGAAACCTTGGCTTAACTTTCCTACTTCAAGTAGGAATCCTAGTTTGAGTAGGAATCCTTATGTGAGTAGGAATCCTTATTCTTCTAGGAATCCATCTTCAATTAGGAATCCTTCGTTGATTAGGAATCCTAACATCTTCAAGTCTTCAATTTCGTCCATTCTTTTTGCTCCAAACATGTGATATCCATTCCAAGCCCAATTTTGCTTCAAAATGCTCCAAAATGCATCTTCTTGCATACTTTGTCTTTAGGACCTAGAAACACACGAAAATGGCTTTAAACACTAAAATAACTAAGAAAACACAACATAAATGCACAAGAACAAGCCAACTAAGTCGCATAAATATGCTCCTATCAGGAATGCCTTGCAAGGCAAGGAAAAAGGATTCTAGAAGGGAAGGAGACGCCAGATTTATAGGGTTCTAGAAAGAATGTGTTTTGTGGCAGATTTTGGGGCTTCTAGAGGGATTTGGGGCGCCACTTTTGTAGGGGAATGGATAGGACTTCTAGAAATCAGGTTTTAAGTCCCCTAAACTGAAGAAAACAGGTTAGGATAAGAGTAGGATAAGATTGGATAAGATAAGATAAGGATTGGATAAGATAAGATAAGATAAGGTTGTTTTGGATAATGTTTTGGATAATTCTCCTTCTTTTGAGCTGATTCCTTATCTTCTTTATCTTTGACTTCTTTCTTCCATCTTCTTAGCTGATTTCAAGCCTTTATATCTTCAATTTCGTCCATCAACTTGCCTCCATGCTTGCACTACCCAATCTTGGCCCAAAAATGCTCTAGAATGCTCCAAATTGCTTCTTTTTGCCCTCTTTGTCAATTGGACCTTGAAACATATTCCTAACTCCATTTGGACTCCAAATTCGTCCATCTTCTTGGCTCTAAGCATATGATATCCATTCCAAGCTCAAATGTGCTCCAAAAAGCTCCAAAATGCATCCTTTTGCATACGTGCCCTTAGAACCTGAAAATACATCAAACTAGCTTAAAAGACTACTTTAACTAAGGAAAAACAACATAAATGCACAAGAACAAGCTAACTAAGGTGCATAAATATGCTCCTATCAAATTCCCCCACACTTAGCTTTTGCTAGTCCTCGAGCAAAACGAAACAAAGTAAACAAAACGAAACAAAACAAGTATAACACAACCTAAACCTTCCAACAATTGTCTCAGGGATTTCCAATGCACATGATATGTTAAAAATCATCATTCCCACAGATTTTGGCCATCTTTACGCTTAAGCACATACTTAATCATAGTCACTACTTACTAGTTCACAAATAACCAATTAAAACGATGTTTTGAATGTAGTAACATGCCTTAGAGAATTCCCTCAATTCCTTACTAGATATGCACTCTATTTTCACACACATTTTCTGACTACACACCCTACACTAGGTATATGTGAGAAGATTGATGTAAATATGAAAACGAACACTCACATATGTTTACAACAAAGAAAGCAATTTCTGGAGTTAATAACATGTTTAGATATGATCTCATGAATGGAATGCTACTACTTAGATGCGAGAACCAGTGACACCATATGCTCATACCAATCCCAAACTCCACATATTGAAACACACAACACTCAAGACTAAAGTCAAGGGTTGTAACGGGGCTTGGGGAGTTGGCTAACAACGAAAGGATATGGAAAACAAAGGTTCTTAAAGCAATAGCAAGCAAAATAATGAAATTGAACTTAGAATTCCCTTTAGCATGCAGAAATCAACTTTTAAACACAAAGGGAAGATTCAAGCAACAATTAGGGCCGGATTCAATGTTTTGGACCCTTCCTTCAACAACCAACACTTGTGAGCTTTAATCTCACTTATTTTGAACACTTTCCATACTTCTTCACAACTTTTTCTTTTTTTCTTTCTATTTTCCACGAATTTTTCTTTTCTTTGTTTTTTTTTTCTCTTTTTTTTCCTTCTACCCGTGCCTCATGCAAGACTTTGGCACACCCACAACAAAACTCACTTCCCCCACACTTGTTTTCTGCCAAACAATGATCAAAAGGAATTCATCTTGAGTCATGCGTTACTATGCTTCAAGAACAAAGGTATGGATGGTCCTAATCTAGGCTAGGTGAGGATAATGTGGGTTAACAAAGAAAAATAGGCTAAATATGGCTCAAAGGGGTTGAAACCTACAAAACACAATGGAACAGGGAGATACGGCAATTTGGCTATGGTGGTCACTACACAACTTCATCTTGAATATGTGTTATGCAAATCAATAACATGCTTAGAATGAATTGGGCATGAGTTCTAGTGTTTGGAACTAAATGATGAAACGCCTTCTAAGTAGCAACCAAGCAAAGAATAATGAGATCATGCAACGACTTTAGAAAACAACAATGCACAGATTATTAACTCTCCAAAGAACGTTTAGGCTCAAGTCTCACAAGGTTGTAGCGTTAGTTTGAGTTCCTTCCTTCAAGCATGTTACAAAAACTGATTTTTCTTTTATGATTGCATGTGAATTCATAAGTTATAACCACAACCAAGCATAAACCAAAGATCATCTCAAACTTCAATCCATGTTTGTAACTTTCTTTAACAGTCATGCAATTAAAAACCAAATCCTCATCATTGTGTTGGAAGGTACCCTAAGACACAAACAAACACACAAAAACAACTCTTTTTTGGGTTTTTTAAAACAATTTTTCAAATTTTTATGAGATTTTCGGATTTTTGAGTCAAAACAGCTTAAAAACACACCAAAACAGCTTAAAAACACTTAAAAACAGCAAGGAACAACATTAGAAGTTATGAGTGATAAAACCCTACGAAATTGCATCAAAAACACTTTGGTTACCCCCCCACACTTAAATCAAACATTGTCCTCAATGTTTCAAGCATAAACTAACACAAATAAACAACAAACAAACAAAACAGCAACTCAACAATAAACAAGGCAGAAACGAAAACAACAACAACAAAGAGAAGGGTTTAGGAACGCAAATCTGGAATTGGAGTGCTCCCTAGGTCTTCCTTTGTTGAATGCATGGGTTGCCTCCCAAGTAGCGCTTGCTTTAACGTCGTACAGCCGGACAAAACCTCCAATTAAGCTTCATGGGAGGCCACGGCATGGAATTGATCTTTGAATGGAAGGTGATATTTGAAATGATCCGGCAATGGTTGAAACACTAATGTGGGTGCCTGAATCATCAAAATCAGCAAATTAGTAGAAAACAAAATCAAAATTGGAGAATATGGCTTACTTGCTTGCTCCGACATAAACTCGATTACAAACACCACATCTTTGAATGTTTCAGGGATTTTGAACTTGGCCAGATTTACTGTGATGGTTGTGACTTGTCCCGTGTCATAAAATTGAACTTCTTTGGGCTTTGTTGTCTCATGAACATCCTCCTTGATGCATTCTTCATATGCTCCAGCCACTTCTTGCTCTTGAATCATTCTCCTCGACATACAAGGTTCTTTGAACACTTCAAGACAATCTGGAACTCGATTTGGTGTGCCAAGAATTGGGATATCACTTTGCACCTTTGGAATGGCTTCCACAATGTCTTTTTCACTCTCATCTTTCTTGGGATTTAAAAACCTGCGAGGAAAAGGTGCATTCGGAGGAATAACATTAGAATGAATTGAATTTGGGACGTCCTTACTTGTGGTGGGTGGTTGAGAGAGCTTAGGGGGTTGCGGCAAGGGTTGTTCTTCCCTTGCTGTGGGTGTGTCTTGTTCCTCCTCCTCAATCAGCAGCTCCACATCCATTTCTAGGCTATGTTTGGACGTTTTTAGGTCAGCTCCAACCTCCATAGCACTTTCCAAAGTGATAGCTTCAGCAATTTCAAAGTCTCCCATCGAATTGACAGTAGTTGAGTTGGAGAGTTCACGTTGTTCTTGAATTTGTGCCATGAACTCCATAATCTCTCCCATTTGATTCTTCAATTCGCTCATCCTTTGGTCTTGATTCTCTGCTTCCTGTGTCAAAGAGGTGAGTAATTGAACAATTTGGTCATTATCCATTGACGTACCTGAATTTGTTTGGGAAAATTGTGGTGGAGGCTGTGATGGTGCATATGGCCATTGATAGAACTCCTCAGATGGCTGTGAGTATTCTTCTTGTTGTGAGCCCTGCGTCAAAGAGGTTAGTACATCAAGAATTTCATCATAACTCATGGGCATACATGAATTCGATTGCAATTGTTGTGGGGGAGGCGGTGGTGGCTGCATAGGTCTTGAATAGAACTCCTCTTCTTGCTGCCAATATCCACCTTGTTGGAATTGTTCAGGTTCTCCCCACATGTAATCTGAATAATCTCTCCAATCCGAATTGTAAGCGTTGGAAAACATGTTGTCCCATGATTGGCTATGGCCTTGATAACCCCAAGCACCTCCGTGTGCAGTGAATTGAGCACGTTGATGAGTTTGAGCAGTGTGCATTGTGGTTGTTTCGGCAATCTGGGACAATTGAGATGTAAGATTCGCCAATTGAGCTTGAATGTTAGCAAGTGCCATGTCTTACTTCTCTATGTACCTGAAACCAAAGAAGTAAAACTAAATCAAATATCAAAAGTAAAAGACACAAACAAAAACAAAGGGGATTAGCAAAAGAAAACAAGAAAACAACACAAAGTCAGAAACTAAAACAAAATAAACGAAAAGAAAAGAACCAAGGGATTAGCAAAATTGCTAATCCCCGGCAACGGCGCCAAAAATTTGATGCAAAATATATAAGCACACAAATTAAACCCTCTTTTTATCGATTGTAGCAAAGTATGTAAGTAGGGATCGTTCTAGGCCGGGGATTAGGAGGGATTGCTAAATCACTTGAAAACAGACTCAAAAATGTAAAAACAAAGTTAAAACACTAAATCTAGACTCAAAGAATGCAAAACTATACTCTAAAACACTAAAACAAACCAAAAGACTCAAAACAGCAAACAAACACTCAAAACTGCCTTAAAAACACAAACTGGCTGTTTTGGACTCTAAACATAATTTTGGACGAAAATAAGTTTTAACTTGACTCAAAACACTCAAAAACACAAACTAAATTGATTTCTAACTAAATTGACACTTCAAAATAAAGGGGGAATTGGTTTTGACGAATTTGAAAACAAAACATAAACTTTGTAAAACAAAACAGATTGTAAAACGAAATTGGTTTAAATTAATGGATGGAAGGCTAGCTAAGGGGTTCTTCTCCACACATGTCATACTTGCATACAAAACGATTTCTAATTGCAATTCAATAAACCACGAATTCTCAACACTCCAAGTTAATTAGGTCCGCTTAAATTAACTTTCAGATTTCCCTTATGTCAATGAATTGGACGGAAAATGCGCATCACAATCAAATTATTCTTCAAGAATTCTCTATATGAAAGCGCATACTAGAGATACAATCAAAGATCATTACGTTCAATGGAAATCATAAGTATTGACGAGGCACTTGTAACTATGAAAGCGCATGATACTTATGCCAAGAATTTACTTAACACAATTGAGATCATCAACCTTTACTACTTGCGAATATAAAGTTGTAACGATTAGGTGAAACTTCCTTATATCCTAGCATTAGATTTATGCATGACAATTAAGCGTGCACTCTCAACCAACACACACAAATCAGTTTTAATATGAACAGATAAGTAAATTGAAATCACAATTTATGAATCACAACTAGAGGTAATCAAATCATATAGCAAGCATAAACATGGTTTCGAATTCCCCCCTAGCCAAGGGGAGTTTAGTTCCTCATACTCACAGAACAAAGAGTATTGAATTTAAACATTGAAATCAAAGGAAAGGAAACACCTAAAACTTCCAGCAATTCAAACTTGAATGGCATGCACGTCCCAGGCTCCTTCTTCTCCTCTTTGCTGCGGCACAAGGTCTTGGGACAGGTTTAGGGGGTTATGAATGGTGTAGAAGGCTGGGTTAATGGCTAGGATGGATGTATGGTGCGGCAGGGAGTGAATTAGGTCAGAAATTATGGAGAATGGTGAAGGATGGGTGCGGCAGAGAGTGGTGAAGAGTTTCTGGCGAGAATGGTGTGTATGGAGGGTGTGTACACGGCAAAGGGTGGAGAAATATATATATAGGCACCAAAAACCCTAGGTGAATCAGATTAGGACTTCTAGAAAGCCAAATCCATCCAGAAATAGGTTTAAAACAATCAGATTTCTCATGGGAAAGGGCCTAAGGTGCGGCACAATAGGATAAGGGCAGGGAATGCCTTGCAAGGCAAGGAAAAAGGATTCTAGAAGGGAAGGAGACGCCAGATTTATAGGGTTCTAGAAAGAATGTGTTTTGTGGCAGATTTTGGGGCTTCTAGAGGGATTTGGGGCGCCACTTTTGTAGGGGAATGGATAGGACTTCTAGAAATCAGGTTTTAAGTCCCCTAAACTGAAGAAAACAGGTTAGGATAAGAGTAGGATAAGATTGGATAAGATAAGATAAGGATTGGATAAGATAAGATAAGATAAGGTTGTTTTGGATAATGTTTTGGATAATTCTCCTTCTTTTGAGCTGATTCCTTATCTTCTTTATCTTTGACTTCTTTCTTCCATCTTCTTAGCTGATTTCAAGCCTTTATATCTTCAATTTCGTCCATCAACTTGCCTCCATGCTTGCACTACCCAATCTTGGCCCAAAAATGCTCTAGAATGCTCCAAATTGCTTCTTTTTGCCCTCTTTGTCAATTGGACCTTGAAACATATTCCTAACTCCATTTGGACTCCAAATTCGTCCATCTTCTTGGCTCTAAGCATATGATATCCATTCCAAGCTCAAATGTGCTCCAAAAAGCTCCAAAATGCATCCTTTTGCATACGTGCCCTTAGAACCTGAAAATACATCAAACTAGCTTAAAAGACTACTTTAACTAAGGAAAAACAACATAAATGCACAAGAACAAGCTAACTAAGGTGCATAAATATGCTCCTATAAAAAACAAGGGTTCTTAAAGAATAGCAAGCAAAGCAATGAAATCAACACTTAGAATTCACTTTTGAATGTAGAAATCACTTTAAACACAAAAAGGGAAGATTTACACACTCTTAGGGCCGAATTCAATGTTTTGGACCCTTTCTTCAACAAACAACACTTTAGAACTCTTTTTCATATAATTGTCAACTCTTTTTCATTCTTTTCACAACTTTTTCTTTTTCTTTTTCTTTTTCCACGAATTTTCTTTTTATCTCAAACCCATGCCTTATTTCTTTTTCTTGGCACACAAACACACACAAATCCCTTCCCCCACACTTGTTTTCTGCAAGAAGTCAATCAAAAGGAATTCTTTTTAAGTCATGCTTCACTATGCTTCAAGAACAAGGGTATGGATGGTCCTAATCTAGGCTAGGTGAGGATAGTGTGGGTTAACAAAGAACATAGGCTAAACAAGGCTCAAAGGGGTTAAACCTACAAAACATATGAAAAGGGGGTACGGCTGTTTGGCTATGGTGGTCACTACACAACTTCATCTTGATATGTGGTATGCAAATCAATGTCATGCTTTGAATGGAACGGGCTTGAGTTCTAGTATTTGGAACTAAATGATGAAACGCCTTCTAAGTAGCAACCAAGCAAAGAATAATGAGATCATGCAATGACTTTAGAAAGCAAGAATGCACAGATTATAACTCTCCAAAAGAATGTTTTAGGCTCAAGTCTCACAAGGTTGTAGCGTTAATTCGAGTTCCTTCCTTCAAGCATGTTACAAAAACTGATTTTATCCTTTAAGATTGCATGTGAATTCATAAATTATAACCACAACCAAGCATAAACCAAAGAGTAAATCAAACTTTCATCCATGTTATAACTTTCTTTAACAGCCATGCAATTAAAAACCAAATCCTCATCATTGTGTTGGAAGGTTCCCTAAGACACAAACATACACACAAACGACTCTTTTTGGGTTTTTCAAAACAATTTTTCAAATTTTTATGAGATTTTCGGATTTTTATGCCAAAACACACTAAAACACACCAAAACAGCTTAAAAACACTTAAAAATAGCTTGAAACAACTCTTGAAGTAATGGGTGGTAAAATCCCACAAATTTGCATCAAAAACACTTTGTTACCCCCCCACACTTAAATCAAACATTGTCCTCAATGTTTCAAGCATAAACTCACACAAATCACAAGTAAACAAACAAACAGCAACTAAACAAACTAAACTTGGCAGAAACGAAACAACAACAAAGAGAAGAGTTTAGGAACGCAAATCTGGAATTGGAGTGATTCCTAGGTCCTCCTTTGTTGAATGCATGGGTTGCCTCCCAAGAAGCGCTTGCTTTAACGTCTTGCAGCCGGACGAAGAACTCATTCACTCCCCATTGGAGCCCACGGCCTGGATAGGGACTTCCTCCACAACCTGCCCCACGGCACTTTCATAGTATTGCTTCAATCGATGTCCGTTTACCTTGAATTCTTGCCCATTCCGTAAGCTTTGGACTTGAACTGCACCATATGGAAAAACATTAGTAACAACAAAAGGTCCAATCCACTTGGAACGTAACTTACCAGGAAATAAACTTAAACGGGAATTGAAAAGCAGCACTTTCTGCCCAATAGAGAATGTTTTGCCCCGAATCATCTGGTCATGAAACGCCTTTGTTTTCTCCTTGTAAATCCGGGCATTCTCATATGCTTCGTTCCTTAGCTCCTCAAGTTCATTCAATTGGAGCTTTCTATCATTCCAGCAGCATCTAAGTCCAAATTGAATGTTTTCACAGCCCAATGCGCCTTGTGCTCTAGTTCTACGGGTAGGTGGCACGGCTTGCCATAGATCAGCCGAAATGGAGACATCCCTAGGGGTGTTTTGTAGGCTGTTCGATACGCCCACAGTGCATCGTCTAAACGCAAGCTCCAATCCTTCCGGGTTGCCCCAACGGTTTTCTCCAAGATTTGCTTGATTTCTCTATTTGAAACTTCGGCTTGGCCACTTGTTTGAGGATGATAAGGTGTTGAAACCTTATGCTTGACATCATATTTCTTAAACAGCGCCTCAATGGTTCGATTGCAAAAATGTGACCCTCCATCACTGATGAAGACCCGAGGCATCCCAAATCTAGAGAAAATGTTAGTTTTAATGAAATCTGCAACCACTATAGAATTGTTAGTCCGGGTAGCCTTTGCTTCTACCCATTTGGAAACATAATCGACTGCAAGCAAGATATAAGTAAAACCATAAGAAGAAGGGAAGGGCCCCATGAAATCAATACCCCAAACATCAAAAATTTCAACATTGAAGATAGGGGCTTGCGGCATCTGATCCTTGGCACCTATGCTACCTGTTCTTTGACATCTATCACATGTTAAGCAAAACATTTGAGCATCTTTGAACAATGTAGGCCAATAAAAACCACTTTCTAACACCTTAAGGGCTGTTCTTTGGGTACCAAAATGTCCCCCACATGCATAAGAATGGCAAAAGCTTAGAATTGGATTAAACTCAGATTCATGAACACATCTACGCACAATTTGATCAGGGCAAAATTTCCACAAATATGGGTCGTCCCAAACATAAAAACGTGCATCCTTTTTAAGTTTGTCATTTTGGGACTTGCTTAGAGTGTTTGGAATTTGCTTAGACACCAAATAGTTGACCAAATCAGCGTACCAAGGTATACTTACCTCAATGGACAGTAGTTGCTCATCCGGAAACGTTTCTGAAATGGGAATGGACTCCTCTTCACGCACCATCCGACTTAGGTGGTCAGCCACCACGTTTTCACACCCCTTTTTGTCCCTAATTTCAATGTCGAACTCTTGAAGTAAAAGCATCCAGCGAATGAGTCGTGGTTTAGCTTCCTTTTTGGTGAGCAAGTACTTCAGAGCTGCATGATCAGTGAAAACAATGACTTTAGTGCCAATTAAATAAGATTGAAACTTATCTAATGCAAATACAACAGCCAAGAGTTCTTTTTCAGTTGTGGAATAATTCAATTGGGCATCATTTAAGGTGCGTGAAGCATAATAAATGACATGTGGCTGCTTGTTTTTCCTTTGGCCCAAAACAGCTCCAATTGCATAATCCGATGCATCACACATGATCTCGAAGGGAATGCTCCAATCTGGTGGAGTGATGATTGGTGCCGTGGTGAGCAAGGTCTTGAGATGGTTGAATGCTTTCTCACATGCCTCATTGAATTCAAAAGACACTTCCTTTTGTAGGAGACGGCATAGGGGCTGTGCAATCTTTGAAAAATCCTTGATAAATCGTCTATAGAATCCTGCATGACCAAGGAAAGAACGAACCTCTCTAACCGAAGTAGGAGAGGGTAAGTAACGTACAAGATCTATTTTAGACTTATCAACCTCAATACCTTTTTCAGAGATTATGTGACCCAAAACAATACCTTGTTTAACCATGAAATGACACTTCTCCCAATTTAACACAAGGTTTGTTTCCACACAACGTTTCAAGATTAAAGTGAGATTATCCAAGCAATTATCGAATGAATCACCAAACACACTAAAATCATCCATGAATATCTCAATAATCCTTTCAACATAATCAGAAAATATACTAACCATACACCTTTGAAACGTGGAAGGGGCATTGCACAATCCGAATGGCATGCGTCGATATGCAAATGTTCCAAAGGGACAAGTGAAAGTGGTCTTTTCTTGATCATCCGGGGCTATGATAATTTGATTATAACCAGAGTATCCATCAAGAAAACAATAAAATGAATGACCCGCTAACCTCTCAAGCATTTGATCAAGGAATGGCAATGAAAAGTGATCCTTTCTTGTTGTGGCGTTGATCTTCCTATAGTCAATGCACACTCGCCAACCGGTTTGGATTCGGGTGGGCACAAGCTCATTCTCAGCGTTCTCTACAACCGTCACTCCAGATTTCTTGGGAACAACTTGGATAGGTGAGACCCAACGGCTATCGGAGATAGGATAGATCACTCCACAATCAAGTAGCTTGATTATCTCCTTTTTCACAACTTCCATCATCGGAGGGTTGAGACGGCGTTGAGCCTCTCTAGTTGGTTTGGCCCCCTCCTCAAGAAATATGTGATGCATACAAGTTGTAGGGCTTATCCCCTTGATGTCGGCTAAAGTCCAACCTAGGGCAGATTTGAACTCCCTTAAAACACGCACTAGCTTCTCTTCTTCTTGTGCCGTGAGGGATGAGGAAATAATGGCAGGTAAGGTCTCTTTTTCCCCCAAGAAAACATACTTCAAATGGTTTGGTAATGGTTTAAGTTCAAGGGTAGGTGCCTGAATCACTGAAGGAAGCAACTTATTAGTCGAAACAGGAATTGAATCAAAGTTAGGAGACTTACCATCATGCGTGGGTAATGACTCAAGGGCAGCAACCATCTCAATGAATTCCTCACAAGGGGGCACGGCATGGATTGGTTCATGTGTGCCGTGGGTTAGCACGGGTTCTGCCCACTTGTTGTTGAGCTTCATTCCTCTTGTAATGACCATTTCAAGTGCATCGTCATTCAAATCTTCAAAATACCCCTGCGCCAAAGAATCAATAATATCAATAGAAAAACAAGAGTGATCATCATTAGGATATCTCATGGATTCAGAAATATTGAAATCAATCACTTCCCCATCAAATTCCATTGACAACGTTCCTTTGAACACATCAATCTTGGTGCGGGCTGTCTTCATGAATGGCCTACCAAGGAGAATCGGCAAAGAGGTGGAATGGGTTGAATCTTCCATGTCCAAAACATAAAAATCAGCCGGGAAGAGTAAGTGATTCACCTGCACTAGAACATCCTCCAATACTCCTTTTGGATAAGCGTTAGAACGATCAGCCAATTGTATGATCACACCATCCTTTTTCAATTCACCCAAATTCATAGATGCATAAATTGAATATGGCATGACATTTATGGATGCACCTAAGTCAAGCATGGCAGATTCAAAACAAGTATTGCCAATTACACAAGGAATCGTAAAACTACCGGGATCTGTGCATTTAGGGGGCAGTTTACGTTGCAATACGGCTGAGACATTTTCACTTACCTTCACAACTTCCTTCTTCGAAACTCTCTTCCTAGTTGTGCACAGCTCCTTCAGAAACTTGGCATACCTCGGAACTTGCTTAATTGCATCCAAAAGTGGTATATTGACTTGAACTTTCCTAAATGTCTCTAGAATGTCCTTTTCAGCTTCCTCTTTCTTTGTTTGCATGAATCTGCTAGGAAAAGGAACATTCGAAGGAAAAACATTAGTAGGAATTGAATTTGACACATTCTTACCCTTGTTGGACAGATTTGATGGTTTAGGAGCACTTAGGGCCTGCGGCAAAGGTGTAGCCTTCCTTGCCATGGGTTGGCTTTGTTCCTCCTCTTCAAATTGAAGTTTTTCATCTTCTTTGTGACCTGATGGTTGTGTACCTGCCCCAACTTCTTTTCCACTTCTCAACAATATGGCTTTTGCAGTTTCGAAACCTCCCTTCGGATTTGGAATGGTGGAACTAGGGAGTTTGCCTTGGTCTTGAAATTTCCCCATGAACTCGGCCATTTGGCCCATTTGTTTCTTCAACTCATCCACCTCTTTGTCCCTAGTTTGCATATTCTGTGCCATAGAAGTTAGTAATTGAAAAATCTGATCATTGTCAACGGACGAACCTGATTTGGTTTGGGCAGGTTGTGCTTGGGGCTGTGTGGGTGTGTATGGTTTTGAATAGAAACCCGGGGGTTGCTGTCTAAATCCTCCTTGTTGTTGGGGTTGTTGCGGCTCTCTCCATTTGAAATTTGGATGATCTCTCCAGCCGGAATTGTATGTGTTAGAGAAAGGATCACTTCTTGGTTGTTGATTCCCAAATCCCACGGCATTCGCTGATTCCCACCCTCCATTCTCAATCAACTGAGGGCACTTATCTGTGAGATGTCCTTGCATAGAGCACACGCCACAAACAGCCATGCTTTGTGCTTTTGGTCCTTCCACAACCTGAGAAAGAAGAGTAGTAAGATTAGCCATTTGATTTTGAAGTTCGGAAATAGCACTTACCTCATTCACATGTTGCTGCCGTGGGGGGTTTCTTTGCCCAACACCTTCATATTGTTGAGCGTTCAATGCCCGGTTAGCAATCAAGGTCTTGGCATCCATGGGTGTCTTGTCCACCAAAGCTCCTCCCGCTGAGGCATCTAGCATTTGGCGTTCAATTGGTAGAAGCCCCTCGTAGAAATATTGAAGAAGAAGCTCCTCCTTCATTTGGTGCTGTGGACATGAAGCAACAAGAGATTTAAAACGTTCATAATAAGTGGGAAATGATTCACCTTCGTTTTGCTGAATTCCACTTATCCTTTTGCGAAGAAGAATGACTCGAGAAGTTGGGAAGAACTTTTCCAGAAACGCCCGTTTCATGCTCTCCCAAGAGGTGACAGTTCCCGGAGCTAATTCATACAACCAATCTTTGGCCTTGTCCATTAGAGAGAATGGAAAAGCCTTCATCTTCAATATGCTTTCATCGACGTTGACCCGGGGTCATGCTTGAACACACTACTTCGAACTCTTTCAAGTGCTTGTTCGGATCCTCCATAGACAGCCCATGATACTTTGGAATGTGGTGCAACAAACTGGACTTCAATTCAAACTCATCGGTCTTGTCTTGGGCAGCCGTAGGGTATTGAATACATAGGGGTGCGGCATTGGCCAATCCCGAAGCAGAGAGCTCCTTGATTGTTCGATTGTCCGCTGCCATAGCTTGTACTTCTTCCACAACCTGTGCCGTGGGGTTTTCTTCCTCTTCTAGCACTGGTTCTTCAAGCTCAGGTTCAGGGCTAGATGGATTAGATGCTTGTTGAGTTCTTTGCCTTCTCAAAGTTCTCTCAAAATCGTCGTCAAATTCCAAGATATTCTTACGAACAGGTTGAGAACTCCGAGTCATAAACTAGTACCTGAAACAAAGGAAACAAATGAAATCAGAAACTAAACAAAATAAACGAAAAAGAAACAAGGGATTAGCAAAGTTGCTAATCCCCGGCAACGGCGCCAAAAATTTGATGCGATGTAAAACAAGCACACAAATTAAACCCTCTTTTGACAATTGTAGTATATGAATAAGTAGGGATCGTTCTAAACCGGGGATTAGGAGGGCTTGCTAAAACCTCTAAACTGACTCAAAAACGTAAAAACAAAGTTGAAAACACTAGACTAGACTTAAAAGACTCAAAACAGGTTCACAAGACTCAAGATAGGCTAAAAACACTCAAAACTGCCTAAAAACACAAACTGGGCAGTTTTGGACTCTAAACACAAATTTGGACGAATTTGGGTTTTAACTTGACACAAGACACTTAAATACACAAACAAAACAGATTTTAAACACTTTGAAACAAGAAAGTGAAAGGGGGGTTTTGTTTTGGACGAATTTAAATTTAAGAAAACAGATTATAAACTAAAGCAGATTTTGGACGATTTTGGTAAAATATGGATGACGGGCTAGCTAGAGGCTCTTTCTCCACACGTGACATGTATGCAAATGACTCGATTTCCAGTTACTCCTTCATTGAATTATGAATGACAATGCCCCAAATTAACCGTGACATCACTAGTTAACCCTCAGATTTTCCTTGTGTTATTGGATTGGATGACATCATTCGACAACCCAAAGCATTCTTCAAAAGTCCCCTACATGACATCATAATAGAGATACAATCAAAGATCATTACGTTCAATGAAAATCATAAGCATTGACAAAGCACTTGTAACTATGACATCATGATACTCGTGCTAGGAATTGAACTTAACGCGATCGTGACCAGCGACCTTCACTACACATGAATATAAGTTTGTAACGATTATGTGAAACTCCCTTATACTCTAGCATCAGATTTATGCATGCCAACTAAGTATCGATCCTTAATCAACAAACACAAATAAGTTATCAATTCCACAGTTAAGCCAATTACATTCACAACTCACGAATTCATAACTGCAATTTATCAACTCAATTTGCATACATAATCATGGCTTTGAAATCACCCCTAGCCAAGAGGGGTTTAGCCACTCATGTTCACAGCAAAACAAAAGGAAAAGAAATTAAACATTGTAAACATAGAACGAATTACACCTAGAACGCTCCAACAATCAAGCTTGAACGTCCAAGAGTCCTTCCTTCTTCCTCCTTGCTGCGGCACAAAGGTGGGTGAAGTGTATGGGATGTGTTTTGGGGTCAGGAATGTGTTTTAGGTGAAAGGAAGTTGCGGCAAGGGAGTTGGGATGGTTTCTGGCGTGAATGAATGATTGGGTGAGTGAATGGATCTCTTTTGTGTGGCACAAGGAAGGTTTATTTAAGGAATTAGGGTAATAAAGCTAGGGAACAATTTAGGAAACAGAAATTAAATCAAAACCTGAAGGGAAAAAGGAATTAAAGTCAGAATCCCAAGGGAATTGGGCAAGTAGGTGCGGCAAAGGTGGAAAGGGTAAGGCAAGGCCTTGCAAGGCAAGGCAAAAGGGTTTCCTTTCTGTTTTAGATCCAGATTTTGGGTAATACAGGGATGCCTTGCACGGCAAGGATGGGGAAAGCAAGGGAAGGTGCGGCAAGAGTTCTTTAGGTACAAGGGAAGTTCACTTTGTGTCCTAAAATGTATAGGAAGCCTTCAATGTTGCTGGAACTTAGGAATATTTAGGATTAGGAAAGGTCAACCCAAAATAGGAAATATTGGCTTAACTTTCCTACTTCAAGTAGGAATCCTTCTTTGATTAGGAATCCTTCTTTGATTAGGAATCCTTCGTTGATTAGGAATCCTAACTTCTTCAAGTCTTCAATTTCATCCGCTCCAAACATGTGATGTCCATCCCAAGCCCAATTTTGCTCCAAAAAGCTCCAAAATGCACTTTCTTCCATACTTTGCCCTTAGAACCTGAAAACACACGAAAATGGCTTAAAAGACTAAAATAACTAAGAAAACACAACATAAATGCACAAGAACAAGCCAACTAAGTCGCCTAAATATGCTCCTATCATTATGCTAATCAATTTCATGCTTTGAATGAAACGGGTATGAGTTCTAGTATTTGGAACTAAATAATGAAACGCCTTCTAAGTAGCAACCAAGCAAAGAATAATGAGATCATGCAACGACTTTAGAAAACAACAAATGCACAGATTTTTAACTCTCCAAAGAACGTTTTAAGCTCAAGTCTCTCAGGGTTGTAGCGTTAGTATGAGATTCTTCCTTCAAGCATGTTACAAAAATTGATTTTTTTCTCTTTTTGATTAAACATGAATTCATGAATTATAACCATAATCAAGCATAAACCAGAGAGCAATTCAAACCTCCATCCATGTTTATAACTTTCCTCAATAATCATGCAATTAAAAACCGAATCCTCATCATTGTGTTGGAAGGTACCCTAAGACACAAACACACAAAAACAACTCTTTTTGGGTTTTTTCAAAACAATTTTTCAAATTTTTATGGTATTTTCGGATTTTCTTTTCAAAACACACTAAAAGACTCCAAAACAGCTTAAAAACACTTAAAAACACTGAAAACAACATTAGAAGTGATAGGTGATAAAAACCTACGAATTTTTCAATGAAAACACTTGTTTACCCCCCCACACTTAAACCAAACATTGTCCTCAATGTTTCAAACATAAACGCACACACAAGCAAGCAAACAACACTACTAACACACATAACAGATATGGCAAAACAAAAGCAATAAAGAGAGAGAGTTTAAGAACGCAAATCTGGTTTTGGAGCTAGAATTCCATCGTTCTCTTGTTTGAACACATGGGTTGCCTCCCAAGAAGCGCTTGCTTTAACGTCTTCCAGCCGGACGATTCTTCCATTTAAGTTCCCATGGTACCCACGGCATGCAGAGGTAGTTCTTCCACCACATGCTCCTCAAACAGCTCGTGCATTGGATCTTTGAATGGTAAGGGATAGTGATCCTTCCGGATTGTGGCATTGAACATCCTAAAATCAATGTAATCATGCCCACCAGCTTGGATTTGATTGGGAATCTGCACCATACAAGGTAACAACCTATTAGTTGAAATGGGTATCGAATCTGGAATAGATGGCTTACCAATGTACTGCAATGAAGTGGCAGCACTATGAACATTCTTCCCCATGATATTTTCGACCAATTGGGGCATTTGGGGCATTTTGAGGGCAGTGGCTGTATGGCCCTTGTGCTCCACTCCAATTCCCTCGTTTTGTATGGTTCTTGATGTATCCTTTGTGCTTGAACGGTCCGGCCCTATCTTTTTTATTTTATCCATGGCAAAACAAGAACGAACGACGTTAGGATTCTCAACAGACTTAGAAACATTAAATTTAATCTTATCACTACCAAACTTCATAGTTAACGTTCCCTTGGCCACATCAATCTTGGTTTGGGCTGTTTTCATGAATGGTCGGCCAAGTAAGAGTGGTAATGGATGGGAATGGTCTGAATCCTCCATGTCAAGCACATAGAAATCTGCAGGAAAAATCAAGTGGTCTACCTGCACCAAAACATCTTCCAAAACTCCTTTTGGGTATGCATTAGATCGATCGGCTAATTGGATAATAACACCATCATTTTTAAGCTCTCCTAGATTCATAGATGCATAAACAGAATATGGCATGAATTTATAGATGCACCTAAGTCTAACATGACAGATTCAAAACAAGTATTTCCAATAACACAAGGAATTGTAAAACTACCCGGATCTTTGCATTTAGGGGGTAATTTCCTTTGTAAAACAGCAGAGACATTCTCACTTACTTGAACCACTTCTTTGTTAGAAATCCTTCTCCTTGTTGTACAAAGCTCTTTCAAAAACTTAGCATACCTTGGGACCTGCTTTATTGCATCAAGGAGTGGGATATTGACTTGAACTTTCCGGAATGTCTCTAGAATGTCCTTTTCAGCATCCTCTTTCTTTGATTGCCGCAACCTGCCAGGAAAGGGCACAATTAGTGGAGTAGAGCTAGAAGAATTCATATTGGAACTTACCTTGATGGTTGGGGACGGTTTAGAAGTGGGAATTGGCTGCGGCAAGGATTGTGCATTCCTTGCCGTGGGTTTGAGTGATTCATCCTCCTCCAATTGCAGCTTCGAGTCCTCTTCTTGACTTGATCTAGATGGTTGTGAATCAGTTCCAACCTGCTTACCACTTCTCAACGTGATTGCTTGGGCGGTTTCAAATCCTCCGTTGGGATTAACAACGGTTGAACTAGGCAATCTGAATTGGCCCATGAATTCAGCCATTTGCCCCATTTGTTTCTTCAATTCGTCCACCTCCTTAGCTTGATTCTTTATGCTCTGTATGTCCTGCGTCAAAGAGGTTAGTACTTGAAGAATTTTATCATTATCTAACAACGAACCTGAATTGGTTTGGGCCGAAATTGGTTGAGGTTGTGTGGCTGCATATGGCCTTGGAAACATTCCAGGGGGCTGTCTAAATCCGCTTTGTGGCTGTGCTTGTTGAGAGTCCCTCCACTTGAAGTTTGGATGATCTCTCTATCCTGGATTGTATGTGAGTATGGGTCGTGTCTTTGTTGGGTTTGGCCTTGAAAACCCACGGCTTGGGCAGTTTCCCACCCCATATTCTCAATCAATTGAGGGCATTGATCGTTGAGATGTCCCTGCATAGAACACACTCCACATATGGCCGGCCCTTGTGCTTTGGTTCCATCCACAACCTGTGACAAAAGAAGAGTGAGATTAGCCATTTGAGATTGTAATTCTGAAATTGCATTTACCTCATTCACTTGTTGTCGTGGCCCTTCTCTCTGTCCAACTCCTTCGTATTGTTGCGCATTCAAGGCTCGATTTGCAATTAGAGTCTTGGCAGCCACGGGTGTTTTGTCAACCAAAGCTCCTCCCGCTGAAGCATTAAGCATTTGTCTCTCAATGGGGAGAAGTCCTTCATAGAAATATTGGAGGAGAAGCTCTTCCTTCATTTGGTGTTGTGGACAAGAAGCAACAAGCACCTTGAAACGCTCATAATAGGCTGGAAACGATTCCCCTTGGTTTTGTTGAATGCCACTTATCCTTTTCCTCAAGCGAATGACTCTTGAAGTTGGGAAAAATTTCTCTAAGAAAGCCCGTTTCATGCTCTCCCACGATGTGACAGTTCCGGGAGCCAATTCATACAACCAATCCTTCGCCTTTTCCAAGAGAGAAAAGGGAAAGGCCTTCATCTTCAAAATACTCCCATCGACATTGACGGGGGTCATGCTTGAACACACCACTTCGAATTCTTTCAAGTGTTTGTTCGGATCTTCCATGGACAACCCGTGGAATTTGGGGATGTGGTGCAACAAGCTTGACTTCAATTCAAACTCATCGGTCTTTCCCTGACTTGCCGCAGGGTATTGGATGCATAGAGGCACGGCATTGTCAAGTCCTGAGGCTGAAAGCTATTTGATTGTACGATTGTCCACAGCCATGGCTTGTTCTTTCTCTTCTTGTTCTTCAAATTCAGATTCAGAGCTAGAACTAGTACCTACAACTAAGAAAACAAAACGAACTCAGAAAACAAAGAAAAACAAAAACAACTAAGACACACGGCAGAAAATAGGGAGATTAGCAAGTTTGCTAATCCCCGGCAACGACGCCAAAATTTGATGTGAGAATTACTTGACACTCAAATTAAAACCCTATCGACGTAGTATATGAAAGTAGGGATCGTTTAAGGCCGGGGATTAGAAGGGATGCTAATCTATACAAATTACACTCTAAAACACTAAACTGGACTCTAGACAATGAAAACAAGTACTAGTGATCAATCTGAACGAATTTTAACTCTAGACAACCTAACTTGACTCAAACAACACAAAACAAACTTAAAACAACAAATAAAACTCAACTAGGCAGATTCTAGACACTAGAGACTCAAAACAGGCTAAATAGACTCAAAACAACAAAACTAACTTAAACAGACTCAAAACAGGTTCTAAGGGGTGAATTGGATGACTTTTGGACTAGTTAGACTCAAAACACTAAAAGGGGACAGATTTGGACGAATTTAAACAAACTAAGACTCAATTAAGAACTAGGGGGGTTTTTTGGACGAATTAAGCAAAACTAAGCAGATTTAAGCAAACAAAGTAAATTGAAAGAGATAAAGGTGAATTCAGGGGTGAAAACTAGTTAGAGGGTTCCTCTCCACACATGAACATATGCATACAAATTGATTTCCAGTTATTCTTTCGATAAACCATGAATGACAATGCTTTGAATTAATTGTATAGAACTAATTAATTCTCAGATTTCCCTAAGTTCATTGAATTGAATGGATAACGCATCACAACCAAATTATTCTTATCAAGTCCCCTAACTATGGAATACGCATGATAGAGATACATATCAAAGATCATTAAGCTCCATGGAAATCATAAACATTGACAAGGCATTCATAACTATGGAATACGCATGTTACTCTTGCCTAGGATTTACTTAACACAATTGTGACTAGCAATCTTTACTACTTGTGAATATAAGTTCCTAACGATTAGGTGAAATTCCCTTATATCCTAGCATTAAATTCATGCATGTAAACTAAGTAGGCCTCCTTAATCAACACACAAGAACAAGTTCTTCATAAAACAGATAAGTAAATCACATTCAGAATTTATGAAACAATAACTGAAGGTAATCAATTCATATCAAACATATGTCCATGGCTTTGAATCCACCTCTAACTAAAACGAAATTAGTTCCACATGTTCAACATAATTGAAAAGCAAGTTAAATTAAACATGAAACGAAACAAGAGAAGAAAGAACTCCTCCCTCTTGATGTGAAAATTAACTTGACACACAAATTAAACCCTCTTCTTGACAGTTGTAGTATACGTATAAGTAGGGATCGTTCTGGACCGGGGATTAGGAGGGATTGCTAAACACTTGAAACTGACTCAAAAACGTAAAAACAAAGTTTAAAACACTAAACTAGACTCAAAGAATGCAAGACTAAATTCTAAAACACTAAAACAACTCAAAAGACTCAAAACAGCACAAAAACACTCAAAACTGCCTAAAAACACAAACTGGGCAGTTTTGAACTCTAAACACTACTTTGGACGAAAATAGATTTTAACTTGACTCAAGACACTCAAAAACACAAACTAAAACAGTTTTTAACTATTCTAACACTTCAAAATAAAGGGGGATTTGTTTTTGAACGAATTTAACTTAAACAAACAAAATTGTAAAGACAACTTAAAAAGGCACAAAATTGGTGATTTGAATGGGTGAATGGCTAGTTAGAGGGATCCTTATCCACACATAAACATATGCATACAACTTGATTCCCAGTTACTCTTTCGATAAACCATGAATGACAATGTTCCGAATTAATTGTATTGAACTAATTAATTCCCAGATTTCCCTAAGTTCATTGAATTGAATGGATAACGCATCACAACCAAATTATTCTTATCAAGTTCCCTAACTATGGAATACGCATGATAGAGATACATATCAAAGATCATTAAGTTCCATGGAAATCATAAACATTGACAAGGCATTCATAACTATGGAATACGCATGTTACTCCTGCCTAGGATTTACTTAACACAATTGTGACTAGCAATCTTTACTACTTGTGAATATAAGTTCATAACGATTAGGTGAAATTCCCTTATATCCTAGCATCAAATTCATGCATGTAAACTAAGTAAGCCTCCTTAATCAACACACAAGAACAAGTTCTTCATAAAACAGATAAGTAAATCACATTCACAATTTATGAAATCATAACTGGAGTAAATCAAATCATAAGAAACATATATTCATGGCTTCAAATTCCCCCTCTAACTAATAGGGGTTTAGTTCCTCATGATAGCAATTAAACAAAGAAAACTGAATTGAAACATTGAAAACAAGGATAGACAACACCTAAGAACGCTCTAGCAGTAGTCACGACTTAGAGTGGCACCTTCTCCTTCCTTCCTTGAATAGCTGCGGCACAAGAGGGGTTTTCTGGGTTTGTGTGGATGATATGGCACGGCAGGGAGTGGTGGATGATTTCTGGCGTGAATGGTTGTGTGTGGAGGGTGGTGTGTCCGTATGGATGGGTGGTGGTCTGCGGCAAGGCTTGGGAATATGTATATATAGCATGGCAAACCCTAGGGAAATCAGTTTAGGACTTGGACTTAGCAGAAAAATAGGATTAGGGTGCGGCAATTAATTTGGAAAAGGAATTGTGGTCCAATTAATTTCTGAAAAGGATTTGTAGAACCCAAATCCACAAGGAAAAGTCCTAACAATCAGAATCCAAGAGGGAAAGGGCCTGAAAGGTGCGGCACAAAGGGATAAGGCAGGGAATGCCTTGCAAGGCAAGGAAAAGACCTTCTAGAAAGGAGGGAGACGCCAGATTTTTAGGCTTCTAGAGAGAATGTGTTTCTGGGCAGATTTTGGGGTTTCTAGAAGAGTTTGGGGCGCCACTTTTGTAGGGGAATGGATAGGACTTCTAGAAATCAGGTTTTAAGTCCCCTAAACTGAAGAAAACAGGTTAGGATAAGATTAGGATAAGATAAGGTGAGATAAGATAAGGATTGGGTAAGATAAGATAAGATAAGGTTGTTTTGGATAATGTTTTGGATAATCCTCCTTCTTTTGAGCTGATTCCTTATCTTCAATGATTTGCATTTATTTCTCCAACCTTGAAACATATTCCCAACTCCATTTAAACTCCAAATTCGTCCATCTTCATGCCCATTGCTTGTGCTATCCATTCCAAGCCCAGATTTGCTCTAAAATGCTCCAAAATGCATCTTTTTGCCAACTTTGCTTCTTGGACCTAAAAACACACGAAAATGACTTTAAACACTATACTAAGCAACAAATAGCTAAGCAAATGCAAGGAAACACACTAACTAAGTAGCATAAATATGCTCCTATCACCTCTCTAATGGAAGCCACGGCAAGGCCTTGTCTTCCCTTGTCTGCAGCAAAATATGGATTTCTGAATGTATATGGGGGTGTAGAATTCGTATGGATGGGTGGTGGTCTGCGGCAAGGCTTGGAAATATGTATATATAGCATGGCAAACCCTAGGGGAATCAGTTTAGGACTTGGACTCAGCATAAGCAAGGGATTAGGACCCTAGGTGCGGCAGAATATGTAGGAAAAAGGATTATGGCCCAATTGATTTCTGAGAAGGATTATAGAACCCAAATTCACAAGAAAATAGGCTAACAAATCAGAATCTGAGAGGGAAAGGGATAGGGATGCACGGCATGGCTTGGATAAGGCAGGGAATTGAGTGCAAGGCAAGGCAAAGGCCTTCTAGAAAGGAGGGAGACGCCAGATTTATAGGGTTCTAGAAAGAATGTGTTTCTGGGCAGATTTTGGGGTTTCTAGAAGAGTTTGGGGCGCCACTTTTGTAGGGGAATGGATAAGACTTCTAGAAATCAGGTTTTAAGTCCCCTAAACTGAAGAAAACAGGTTAGGATAAGATTAGGATAAGATAAGGTAAGGATTGGATAAGATAAGATAAGATAAGGTTGTTTTGGATAATGTTTTGGATAATTCTCCTTCTTTTGAGCTGATTCCTTATCTTCTTTATCTTTGACTTCTTTCTTCCCTCTTTTTAGCTGATTTCAAGCCTTTATATCTTCAATTTCGTCCATCAACTTGCCTCCATGCTTGCACTACCCAATCTTGGCCCAAAAATGCTCTAGAATGCTCCAAATTGCTTCTTTTTGCCATCTTGACACTTTGAACCTACAAATACACGAAAATAGCTTAAAATACAAAATTAACTAAGAACTAACAACGTAAACGCATGAAAACAAGCTAACTAAGTCGCATAAATATGCTCCTATCACTTATATCATTACTACAATTGTCATCAATAGGGTTTAATTTGTGTGTCAAGTTAATTTTCACATCATCTCTAGAAGAGAGAAGGGAAAGGCCTTCATCTTTAAAATGTTGCTATCGACATTGATTGGAGTCATGCTTGAACACACCACTTCAAACTCTTTCAGATGCTTGTTTGGATCTTCCATGGACAGCCCATGGAATTTGGGAATGTGGTGCAGCAAGCTAGACTTCAATTTGAATTCATCGGTCTTGTCTTCAGCCGCCCTAGGGTATTGGATGCATAAAGGTGTAACATTGTCCAATCCCGAGGCAGAAAGCTCCTTAATTGTTCGATTGTCCACTGCCACGGCTTGTGGTTCTTCTAAATTCCTTGCCGTGGGGTCTTCTTCCTCTTCTAGAATGTGTTCTTCAAGCTCAGGTTCAGGGCTAGGTGGATTAGATTCTTGCTGGTTCCTCTGCCTTCTCAAAGTCCTCTCAAAATCGTCGTCAAAGTCCAAGATATTCTTATGAACAGTTTGAGAACTCCGAGTCATAAACTAGTACCTAAAAACAAGAAACAAAACAAAGTAAGAAACTGAAACAAATTAAAAGTAAACAGAAAGAAAAGATCCAAGGGATTAGCAAAGTTGCTAATCCATGGCAACGGCGCCAAAAATTTGATGTGAAATATATAAGCACACAAATTAAACCCTCTTGTTGACAATTGTAGTATAGATGCAAGTAAGGATCGTTCTAGACCGGGGATTAGGAGGGATTGCTAAAACACTTGAAACTGACTCAAAAACGTAAAACTAAGTTAAAAACACTAAACTAGACTCAAAGAATGCAAAACTAAACTCTAAAACACTAAAACAACTCAAAAGACTCAAAACAGCACAAAACAAGCTAAAAGACTCAAATCTGCCACTAAGAGTAAATTTGGACGGAAATAGGTTTTGACTTGACTCAAAACACTTAAAAACACAAACTAAATCAGTTTCTAACTAATATGACTCAACCAAGTAAATGGGGATTGGGTCTTGACGAATTTGAAAACAAAACAAGTAAAGTAAAGAACTAATGAAATCTGCAGAATTTGGGTAAAACTATGGATGATGGGCTAGCTAGGAGGTCCTTCTCCACACATGACACACTTACAAACAAAACGATTTCCAGTTGCTTTTCAATAAACCACGAATTCTCAACACCCCATATTAATTAGGTACGCTTAAATTAACCCTCAGATTTTCCTCATGTCATTGAATTGGATGGAAAAAGAGCATCACAATCAAATTATTCTTCAAAAGTTCCCTACATGAAAGCGCATGATAGAGATACAATCAAAGATCATTAAGTTCAATGAAAATCATAAGTATTGACTAGGCACTCGTAACTATGAAAGCGCATGATACTTATGCCAAGAATTTACTTAACACGATTGTGACTAGCAACCTTCACTACTTGTGAATATAGGTTCATAACGATTAGGTGAAACTCCCTTATATTCTAGCATCAGATTTATGCATGAAAATTAAGCATGCACTCTCAACCAACATACACAAATCAGTTTTAATTCAACAGATAAGTAAATTGAATTCACAGCTTATGAATCACAACTGGATGTAATCAAATCATATTGCAAGTATAACCATGGTTTCGAATTCCCCCTAGCTAAGACGGGTTTAGTTCCTTATACTCACAGAACAAAGATTATTGAATTGAAACATTGAAAACAAAAGAAAGATTACACCTAAAACGTTCCAGCAATCCTAACTTGAATGCAGGCACGTCCACGGGCTCTCCTCCTTCCTCTTTGCTGTGGCACAAAGGTGGGTGAAGTGTATGGGATGTGTTTTGGGGTCAGGAATGTGTTTAGGGTGAATGGAGATTGCGGCAATGGTGTAGGGATGATTTTTGGCGTGAATGGCTGAATGAATGAGTGAATGGAACCTTTTGTGCGGCACTAAGATGTTTTATTTAAAGACTTTAGGGTAATAAAGCTAGGAAACAATTTAGGAAACAGAAATTAAATCAAAACTTTAAGGGAAATAGGAATTAAAGTCAGAATCCTAAGGGAATTGGGCAAGTAGGTGCGGCAAGGATGGAAAAGGTAATGAAATGCCTTGCAAGGCAAGGAAAAAGGATTTCCTTGCTGATTTAGGTTCAGAAATTAGGCAAGTGAGAGATACCTTGCACGGCAAGGATGGGAAATAAGGGGATGGTGCGGCAAAGGCTGATTTGGTGCAAGGAAGATTCAATTTGTGTCCTAAAATGTATAGGAGGCCTTCAATGTTGCTGGAACTTAGGGACAATTAGGATTAGGAAAGGTCAAATCAAAATAGGAAAACTTGGCATAACTTTCCTACTCCAATTAGGAATCCTTTGTCAATTAGGAATCCTAACATCTTTAATTCTTCAATTTCGTCCATTCCAAGCCCAATTTTGCTCCAAAACGCACCTTCTTGCATACTTTGCCCTTAGAACCTGAACACACACGAAAATGGCTTAAAAGACTAGAATAACTAAGAAATAACAACGTAAATGCACAAGAACAAGCCAACTAAGTCGCCTAAATATGCTCCTATCAGTGATCGTTGCCAAAGAATGGGTAATATAGGCACAAAGGATCAAATGCCGCAAAATGTCATACTTCCTGTTGAAATTTTTGATGTTTGGGGCATTGATTTTATGGGTCCTTTTCCTTCATCACATGGTTTTCTTTACATCTTACTTGCTGTGGATTATGTATCGACATGGGTGGAAGCAAAAGCCACCCGAACTAATGATTCTCGAGTGGTTGCAGATTTTATTCGAACTAACATATTTGCAAGGTTTGGAATGCCACGAGTAATCATAAGCGATGGAGGGTCTCACTTTTGCAATCGAACCATTGAGGCTTTGCTCAAGAAGTACAACATTACGCATAAGGTTTCTGATGCGAAATATATAAGCACACAAATTTAACCCTCTTGTTGACAATTGTAGTATAGATGCAAGTAGGGATCGTTCTGGACCGGGGATTAGGAGGGCTTGCTAAAACCTCAAAACTGACTCAAAATCATTAAAACAAAGTTTAAAACACTAAACTAGACTCAAAGAATGCAAAACTAGACTCTAAAACACTAAAACAACTCAAAAGACTCAAAACAGCACAAAAACACTCAAAACTGCCTAAAAACACAAACTGGGCAGTTTTAGACTCTAAACACTACTTTGGACGAAAATAGATTTTAACTTGACTCAAGACACTTAAAAACACAAATCAAAACAGATTTTAACTAATCTAACACTTCAAAATGAAGGGGGATTTGATTCTGACGAATTTGAAAACAAAATAAACAGATTGTAAACTAAAACAGATTTTGGACAAATTTGGTAAAACTTATGGATGATGGACTAGCTAGAGGGTTCTTCTCCACACATGACACACTTGCACATAAACCAATTTTCAGTTGTTCTTTCGATAAATCATGAACCTCAACACCCCAGGTTAATTAGGTCCGCTTAAATTAACCTTCAAGTTCTCCTTAAGTTATTGAATTGGATGGGAAAGCGCATACAACAATTCAAAGCATTCTTCAAAAGTCCTTTACGTGAACAGCACAATAACGATACAATCAAAGATCATTAAGCATCATGAAAACTATAAGTATTGACGAGGCATTCGCTACTATGATGAGCATGAAACTCCTGCCAAGAATTCATTTAACGCGATCGTTTATAAGCAACCTCCACTACTTGTGAATATAAGTTTGTAACTATTAGGTGAAACTCCCTTATATTCTAGCATCAAACTCATGCATGCAAACTAAGTGTCGACCCTCAATCAACATACAAGAATAAGTTATCCATCAAGCAGTTAAACAAATTGAATTCACAACTTATGAAATCACAACTGAAAGTAATCAATTCACATTGCAAGTATAATCATGGTTTCGAATCCCCCCTAGCTAAGAGGGTTTAGTTCCTCATACTCACAGAACAAAGAATAACAAGTTTATACATTGAAAACAAAAGAAAGAAAACACCTAAACGCTCCAGCGATCCAAACTGAACAGCAAGCACGTCCAAGGGCTTTCCTCCTTCCTCTTTGCTGCGGCACAAGGGTTGTTGGTGAGTTTTGGGATTATGAATAGTGTAGAAGGCTGGGTTTATGGCTAGGATGGATGTATGGTGCGGCAGGGGTTGTTTTAGGTCAGAAACTATGGAGAATGGTGAAGGATAGGTGCGGCTAGGGTTGGGGAAGGAATTCTGGCGTGAATGGGTGGTAGAGGATGGATAGGTAGATAGGTGGATGGAATGGACGCAGAGAATCTGTCCAGAGAGCGAGAGAGAGACTAAATGGTGCGGATGGCTTTATTTATAGGGCTAGGGTTGAAAGGCAATCAGAAAATAATAGGAAAGGTTCAATACTTAGCTATTATTGTTCCACAATTTAATAGGTAAGAAAGAATCAGAAAATCAAAGAGAATAAGAAAGTAAAATTCGGCAGAATATGTAGGAGAGAAAAGGAATGTGTTTTAAAGGTCAGAAATTAAGAGAGAAAGGGAAAGAAGGTGTGCATTGATTTGTAAGAGAAAGGGGAAGTATTTTTGGGCAGAAAATAGGCAAGTAAGGTGCAGGAATTAAAGAGAATAGGAAAGGAAATTCGGCAGAATTGTAAGACAGATTTAGGAATGTGTTTTGAGGCACAAAATAAGTAAGAAAGGCTCCTCCTTGTGCGGCAAGGCATAGAACACAAAGGGAATGTGATTTTGGGTCAGAAAATAGGTAAGAAGAGGATCCCTTGTGCGGCAAGGTTGTGGAAAGAAAGGGAAAGGCACTTATGTGGCAGATTTTGGAAGAAAAGGGAAAGCAGATATGTGGCAAGGTTAGGGAAAGGTTCTAGGACTTCTAGAAACATGTAATGAGGCAACCTAACATGTTTTGAAACCCTTTTATGGCTGGAACATAGGTGAGGAAGGATTAGGAAACTCTAAGCCAAGAATAGAAACTTTCAAGAATGGAAACCTCCAAGAATAGAAACTTCCAACTTTAGAAACTTTGGCTTCCAATTTTGAACTCCTCATTCTTCATTCAATCCTAAGCTCAGTTGATCTTCAATTTCGTCCATTCGCTTAGCTCCAAGCATGTGCAATCCATTCCAAGCCCAAAACTGCTCCAAAAGGCACCAAAATGCACTTTCTTGCTCCTATAGCCCTTAGAACCTGAAAACACACGAAAATGGATCAAAAGACTAAAATAACTAAGAACTAACAACCTAAATGCAAGGAAACAAGCTAACTAAGTGATGTAAATATGCTCCTATCAGTTTCCACACCTTATCATCCTCAAACCAATGGGCAAGCCGAGGTTTCAAATAGGGAGATCAAGCAAATTCTAGAGAAAACCGTGGGCCCAACAAGGAGGGAGTGGAGCTTGCGCTTGGACGATGCATTGTGGGCTTATCGTACGGCCTACATGATAGGAGCATATTTATGCTACTTAGTTAGTGTGTTTTCTTGCATTTATTTAGTTAGTTTCTACTTATTATAGTGATTTAAGTCATTTTCGTGTGTTTTCAGGTCCAATTGGCAAAGTTGGCAAAAAAAATGCAATTTGGAAAATTTTAGAGCAGTTTTGGGCTTGGAATGGATAGCACAAGTGATAGGAGCATATTTATGCTACTTAGTTAGTGTGTTTTCTTGCATTTGCTTAGCTATTTGTTGCTTAGCATAGTGTTTAAAGTCATTTTCGTGTGTTTTTAGGTCCTAGAAGCAAAGTTGGCAAAAAGATGCATTTTGGAGCATTTTAGAGCAAATCTGGGCTTGGAATGGTTAGCACAAGCAATAGGCATGAAGATGGACGAATTTGGAGTTTAAATGGAGTTGGGAATATGTTTCAAGGTTGGAGAAATAAATTCAAATCATTGAAGATAAGGAATCAGCTCAAAAGAAGGAGGATTATCCAAAACATTATCCAAACAACCTTATCTTATCTTATCTTATCCAATCCTTATCTTATCTTAACAGACCTTATCCTATCCTAATCCTTTTCTAATTCAATTCCTGGTACAATGAGGGTTTATTTTCTGATTGGGGGACATTTAAATTAAGTTTCTAGAAACCTTATCCGCACCTAGCTTCCCAGAAAACCTGATTTCCTTGCCTTGCAAGGCTTTCTAGAAGCCTTATCCCTCCTTATCCAAATCTGCCGCACCTTAGGCCCTTTCCCATTGGAAATCTGATTGTTTTGAGCCTATTTCTGGATGGATTTGGCTTTCTAGAAGTCCTAATCTGATTCACCTAGGGTTTTTGGTGCCTATATATATACTAATCAACCCTTTGCCGTACACACCACCCTCCATATACATCATTCACGCCAGAAATCATCCACCACTCTCTGCCGCCCCTTTCCTTCACCATTCTCCATAGTTTCTGACCTAATTCACCCCCTGCCGTGCCATATCATCCACACAAACCCAGAAAACCCCTCTTGTGCCGCAGCTATTCAAGGAAGGAAGGAGAAGGTGCCACTCTAAGTCGTGACTACTGCTGGAGCGTTCTTAGGTGTTGTCTATCCTTGTTTTCAATGTTTCAATTCAGTTTTCTTTGTTTAATTGCTATCATGAGGAACTAAACCCCTATTAGTTAGAGGGGGAATTTGAAGCCATGAATATATGTTTCTTATGATTTGATTTACTCCAGTTATGATTTCATAAATTGTGAATGTGGTTTACTTATCTGTTTTATTAAGAACTTGTTCTTGTGTGTTGATTAAGGATGCATACTTAGTTTACATGCATGAATTTGATGCTAGAATATAAGGGAATTTCACCTAATCGTTATGAACTTATATTCACAAGTACTAAAGGTTGCTAGTCACAATCATGTTAAGTAAACCCTAGGCTGGATTAACATGCGTCTTCCATAGTTATGAATGCCTTGTCAATGTTCATGATTTCCATTGAACTTAATGATCTTTGTTGAATGTCTCTATCATGCGTATTCCATAGTTAGGGAGTTTGAGAAAGAATAATTTGGTTGTGATGCGTTATCCATTCAATTCAATGAATCTAGGGAAATCTGGGAATTGATTAGTTCAATACAATTAAATTCGGAACATTGTCATTCATGGTTTATCGAAAGAGTAACTGGGAATCAAGTTGTATGCATATGTTTATGTGTGGATAAGGATCCCTCTAACTAGCCATTCACCCATTTAAATCACCAATTTCGTACAAAACTAAGTCTAGTTTACAATTCTGTTTTGCTTAAGTTTAAATCCGTTTTCAAACAATCCCTTGCTTTTAATTTGTGTTAAGATAGTCTAAATTCGTCAAATCTTGAGTCTTTTAGTCTTTTGAGTCAATTTGAGTCTTAATTTCGTTCAAATCTATCTTAGGTGTTAGTTTAGAGTCTAGATAACTTGTTTTGTGTGTTTTAGGTCTATTTAGCTTGTTTTGAGTCTTTAGAGTCCAGAAACTGTTTAATTGAATTCTATTTGCTGTTTTGAGTTATTTAAGTCAAATTAGGTTGTTTAAGGGTGTCTAGAGTTAAAATTCGTCCAAATTGATCCCTAGTACTTGTTTTCATTGTTTTAAGTCCAGTTTATTGTTTTAAGAGTCTAATTTGTGTAGATTAGCATCCCTTCTAATCCCCGGCCTAAAACGATCCCTACTTTCATATACTACGTCGATAGGGTTTTAATTTGAGTGACAAGTAATTCTCACATCAACAAGTATGCAGCAAGATGGATGGACGAATTTGAAGTTCAAGAGAGGCTAGGAATGTGCAAAAGAGTTGGAGAAATAAATTCAAGTCAAAGACGATAAGGAATCAGCTACAAAGAAGGAGAATTATCCAAAACATTATCCAAAACTACCTTATCTTATCCTTATCTTATCCAAACCTTATCTTATCTTATCTTACCATTGATACGAAATATATAAGCACACAAATTAAACCCTCTTTTTATCAATTGTAGCAAAGTATGTAAGTAGGGATCGTTCTAGGCCGGGGATTAGGAGGGATTGCTAAATCACTTGAAAACTGACTCAAAAACGTAAAAACCAAGTTAAAGCACTAAACTAGACTCAAAGAATGCAAAACTATACTTTAAAAATACTAAAACAAACCAAAAGACTCAAAACTGCAAACAAACACTCAAAACTGCCTTAAAACCACTTTCTGGGCAGTTTTGAGCACTAAGGAAGAAATTGGACGAAAACAGTTTATAACTTGACTCAAGACACTTAAAAACACAAACTAAATTGATTTCTAACTAATTTGACACTTCAAAATAAAGGGGGAATTGGTTTTTGACGAATTTGAAAACAAAACAAAAACTTTGTCAAACAAAACAGATTGTAAAACGAAATTGGTTGAAGTGAATGGATGGAAGGCTAGGTAAGGGGTTCCTCTCCACACATGTCACACTTGCATACAAAACGATTTCTAGTTGCTTTTCAATAAACCATGGATTCTCAACGCCCCAGGTTAACCGTGAATTGCACAAATTAACCCTCAGATTTTCCTAACGTTATTGAATTGGATGATTGCATACGACAACCCAAAGCATTCCCCACAAGTTCCTTACATGAATTGCATAATAGAGATACAAGCAAGAATCATTAAGTTCTATGAAAACCATAAGCATTGACAAGGCATTCGTTACTATGAATTGCATGAAACTTATGCCAAGAATTTACTTAACGCGATTGTGATCAACAACCTTTACTACTTGCAAATATAAGTTCCTAACGATTAGGTGAAATTCCCTTATATCCTAGCATTCAATTTATGCATGCAAACTAAGCGGGCCCTCTTAACCAACATACACAAATCAGTTTTAGTTCAAACGGATAAGTAAATTGAAATCACAATTTATGAATCACAACTAGAGGTAATCAATTCATATAGCAAGCATGAACATGGTTTCGAATCCCCCCCTAGCCAGAGGGGGGTTTAGTTCCTCATACGTACAAAACAAAGAGTATTGAATTTAAATATTGAAATCAAAGGAAAGGAAACACCTAAAACTTCCAGCAATTCGAACTTGAATGGCATGCACGTCCCAGGCTTCTCCTCCTCCTCTTTGCTGTGGCACAAGGACTCGGGACAGGTTTAGGGCTTAGGTGTATGGGTGAAAGGATATGGAGTGGTGTAGTAGTGTTTAGGGGGAATGGATGGTGCGGCAAAGTCAGGGAGTATGGTGGTGTGGTGACGAAGGCTGCGGCAAGGGATGTGTGTAGTGTAGATGGTGTGAATGATGTATATAGAGGGTGGTACCTGCGGCAAAGGGTGTAGAAATATATATATATAGGCACCAAAAACCCTAGGTAAATCAGATTAGGACTTCTAGAAAGCCAAATCCATCCAGAAATAGGTTTAAAACAATCAAATTTTTAATGGGAAAAGGCCTAAGGTGCGGCAGGTTTGGATAAGGAGGGATAAGGCTTCTAGAAATCAGGTTTTTATGTCTCCTAAACTGAAATTAAAACCCTTTTACAGCAGAAATTAAGTTAGGAAAGGATTAGGATAGGATAAGATAAGGAATGGTAAGATAAGATAAGATAAGGTTTGGATAAGATAAGATAAGATAAGGTAGTTTTGGATAATGTTTTGGATAATTCTCCTTCTTTGTAGCTGATTCCTTATCTTCTTTGACTTGAATTTATTTCTTCAACTCTTTTGCACATTCCTAACTCCATTTGGACTCCAAATTCGTCCATCTTCTTGCCCACTGCTTGTGCTATCCATTCCAAGCCCAGATTTGCTCTAAAATGCTCGAAAATGCATCTTTTTGCCAACTTTGCTTATTAGAACCTGAAAATACATCAAACTAGCTTAAAAGACTACTTTAACTAAGGAAAAACAACATAAATGCACAAGAACAAGCTAACTAAGGTGCATAAATATGCCCCTATCAACCATGCCTTATCTTATCCTATCCTAATCCTTTCCTAACCTAATTCCTGCTGTAAAAGGGTCTTAATTTCTGTTTAGGAGACATAAAAACCTGATTTCTAGGAACCTTATCCTCTCCTACCTGATCGTTCTAACGCTTATCCAAAAGGAGTATTGGAGGATGTTTTAGTGCAGGTGAACCATTTAGTCTTCCCGGCTGATTTTTGTGTTTTGGACATGGAAGATTCAGCCCATTCCACCTCTTTGCCGATTCTCCTTGGTAGGCCATTCATGAAGACAGCCCGCACCAAGATTGATGTGTTCAAAGGAACGTTGTCAATGGAATTTGATGGGGAAGTGATTAATTTCAATATTTCTGAAACCATGAGATATCCTAATGATGATCACTCTTGTTTTTCTATTGATATTATTGATTCTTTGGCGCAGGGGTATTTGGAAGATTTGAATGACGATGCACTTGAAAAGGTCATTACAAGAGGGATGGAGCTCAACAACAAGTGGGCAGAACCCATGCTAACCCACGGCACACATGAACCAATCCATGTCGTGCCCTCTTGTGAGGAATTCATTGAGATGGTTGCTGCCCTTGAGTCACTACCCATGCATGAGTGTAAGTCTCCTAACTTTGATTCAATTCCCGTTTCGACTAATAAGTTGCTTCCTTCAGTGATTCAGGCACCTACCCTTGAACTGAAACCGTTACCAAATCATTTGAAGTATGTTTTCTTGGGGGAAAAAGAGACCTTACCTGCCATTATTTCCTCATCCCTCACGGCACAAGAAGAAGAGAAGCTAGTGCATGTTTTAAGGGAGTTCAAATCTGCCCTAGGATGGACCTTAGCCGACATCAAGGGGATAAGCCCTACAACTTGCATGCATCACATATTTCTTGAGGAGGGGGCCAAACCAACTAAAGAGGCTCAACGCCGTCTCAACCCTCCGATTATGGAAGTTGTGAAAAAGGAGATAATCAAGCTACTTGATTGTGGAGTGATCTATCCTATCTCCGATAGCCGTTGGGTCTCACCTATCCAAGTTGTTCCCAAGAAATCTGGAGTGACAGTCGTGGAGAACGCTGAGAATGAGCTTGTGCCCACCCGGATCCAAACCGGTTGGCGAGTATGCATTGACTATAGAAAGATCAACGCCACAACAAGAAAGGATCACTTTCCATTGCCATTCCTTGATCAAATGCTTGAGAGGTTAGCGGGTCATTCATTTTATTGTTTTCTTGATGGATACTCTGGTTATAATCAAATTGTCATCGCCCCGGATGATCAAGAAAATACCACTTTCACTTGTCCCTTTGGAACATTTGCATATTGACGCATGCCATTCGGTTTATGCAATGCCCCTGCCACGTTTCAAAGGTGTATGGTTAGTATATTTTCTGATTATGTTGAAAGGATTATTGAAATATTCATGGATGATTTTAGTGTGTTTGGTGATTCATTCGATAATTGCTTGGATAACCTCACTTTAATCTTGAAACGTTGTGTTGAAACAAACCTTGTGTTAAATTGGGAGAAATGTCATTTCATGGTTAAACAAGGTATTGTTTTGGGTCACATAATCTCTGAAAAAGGTATTGAGGTTGATAAGTCTAAAATAGATCTTGTACGCTACTTACCCTCTCCTACTTCGGTTAGAGAGGTTCGTTCTTTTCTTGGTCATGCAGGATTCTATAGACGATTTATCAAGGATTTTTCCAAGATTGCACAGCCCCTATGCCGTCTCCTACAAAAGGAAGTGTCGTTTGAATTTAACGAGGCGTGTGAGAAAGCATTCAACCATCTCAAGGCCTTACTCACCACGGCACCAATCATCACTCCACCAGACTGGAGCATTCCCTTTGAGCTCATGTGTGATGCATCGGATTATGCAATTGGAGCTGTTTTGGGCCAAAGGAAAAACAAGCAGCCACATGTCATTTATTATGCTTCACACACCTTAAATGACGCCCAATTGAATTATTCCACAACTGAAAAAGAACTCTTGGCTGTTGTATTTGCATTAGATAAGTTTCGGTCTTATTTAATTGGCACTAAAGTCATTGTTTTCACTGATCATGCAGCTCTGAAGTACTTGCTCACCAAAAAGGAAGCTAAACCAAGACTCATTCGCTGGATGCTTTTACTTCAAGAGTTCGATATTGAAATTAGGGACAAGAAAGGGTGTGAAAACGTGGTGGCTGACCACCTAAGCCGTATGGTGCATCATGAGGAGTCCTTACCAATTGCTGAAACGTTTCCTGATGAACAATTGCTGTCCATAAAGGTAAGTGAACCTTGGTATGCTGATTTGGTTAACTTTTTGGTGTCTAAACAATTTCCAAACACGTTCACTAGACACCAACGTGATAAGCTCAGGAATGATGCACGGTTTTATGTGTGGGATGATCCATACTTATGGAAATTTTGCCCTGATCAGATTGTACGTCGATGTGTGCAAGATTCTGAATTTCATTCAATTTTGAGCTTTTGTCATACATATGCATGTGGTGGTCACTTTGGCACACAAAGAACAGCACTTAATGTGTTACAATGTGGATTCCATTGGCCTAGTATCTTTAAAGATGCTAGAACTTTTTGTTTAACATGTGATAAATGCCAAAGAACAGGAAATATCAGTGCAAGAGATCAAATGCCGCAGGTTTCCATCCTCAATGTTGAAATTTTTGATGTTTGGGGTATTGATTTTATGGGTCCCTTCCCTTCCTCATTTGGTTTCATGTATATTTTGCTTGCGGTTGATTATGTGTCAAAGTGGGTGGAAGCAAAAGCCACCCGAACTAATGATTCTAAAGTGGTTGCAGATTTCATTAGAACTAACATATTTGCAAGGTTTGGCATGCCACGAGTGATCATAAGTGATGGAGGGTCTCACTTTTGCAACCGGACCATTGAGGCGTTGTTTCGAAAGTACAATGTCAACCATAAGGTTTCTACACCTTATCACCCTCAAACGAATGGCCAAGCCGAGGTTTCTAACCGAGAAATCAAGCAAATACTTGAAAAGACCGTTGGACCGACAAGGAAGGATTGGAGCTCACGTTTAGATGATGCACTGTGGGCATATCGTACAGCATACAAAACACCCATTGGGATGTCCCCATTTCGGCTCATCTATGGCAAGCCCTGCCATTTACCCGTGGAGCTTGAGCACAAGGCACATTGGGCGGTCAAGACCTTCAATATGGATGTGGACATGGCTGGAAATCAAAGAAAGCTTCAATTGAATGAACTTGAAGAGATTAGGCATGACGCTTATGAGAATGCTCGCATTTACAAGGAGAAGACCAAGGCTTTCCATGACAAACTGATTCGTGGCAAAACATTCTCCTTAGGGCAGAAAGTGCTATTGTTCAATTCCCGTCTCCGTTTGTTTCCCGGTAAGTTACGTTCAAAGTGGATTGGACCGTTTGTTATTACTAACATATCTCCTTATGGTGCAATCCAGATTCAAAGCCTAAAAACAGGTCATGAATTCCAAGTAAACGGACAGCGTTTGAAGCCTTACTATGAGCACTTTGAGGAGCATGCCGTGGAGGAGATTTCTCTTCAGGCCGTGGGCTCCAATGGGGAGTGAATGAGTTCTTCATCTGGCTGCAAGACGTTAAAGCAAGCGCTTCTTGGGAGGCAACCCATGCATTCAACAAGGGAAGACTTGGGATTCACTCCAATTCCAGATTTGCGTTCCTAAACCCTTCTCTTTGTTGTTGTTTCTTTTCTGCCATGCTTAGTGTGTTTTTTTTTCGTTGTTTGTTAGTTAGTTTGTTTTTTTTTTGTGTGAGCTTATGCTTGAAACATTGAGGACAATGTTTGATTTAAGTGTGGGGGGGGGTAAATAAGTGTTTTTGCATGAAATTCGTGGGATTTGATCACCCCTAACTTCAAAAGTTGTTCCTTGCTGTTTTTAAGTGTTTTTAAGCTGTTTTGGTATGTTTTAGTTTGTTTTGGCTTAAAAATCCGAAAATCTCAGAAAAATTTGAAAAATTGTTGTGAAAAACCCAAAAAGAGTTGTTTTTGTGTTGTTTTGGTGAGTTTGTGTCTTAGGTACCTTCCAACACAATGATGAGGATTTGGTTTTTAATTGCATGACTGTTAAAGAGAGTTATAAACATGGATGAAAGTTTGATTTACTCTTTGGTTTATGCTTGGTTGTGGTTATAATTTATGAATTCACATGCAATCATAAAGGATAAAATCAGTTTTTGTAACATGCTTGAAGGAAGGAACTCAAATTAACGCTACAACCTTGTGAGACTTGAGCCTTAAACGTTCTTTTGGAGAGTTATAATCTGTGCATTTGTTGTTTTCTAAAGTCGTTGCATGATCTCATTATTCTTTGCTTGGTTGCTACTTAGAAGGTGTTTCATCATTTAGTTCCAAATACTAGAACTCATGCCCATTCCATTCAAAGCATGACATTGATTTGCATAACACACGATCAAGATGAAGTTATTTAGTGAACCACCACAGCCAAACAGCCGAACCCCCTATATCATTTGTTTTGTAGGTTTAAACCCCTTTGAGCCTTGTTTAGCCTATTTTCTTTGTGAACCACATTATCCTCACCTAGCCTAGATTAGGACCATCCATACCCTTGTTCATAAAGCATAGTGAAGCATGACTTAAAAAGAATTCCTTTTGATTGTCTTCTTGCAGAAAAACAAGTGTGGGGGAAGGGATATGTGTGTGTGTGTGCCAAGAAAAAGTAATAAGGCACAGGTTTGAGAAAATAAAAAGAAAAATTCGTGGAAAAAGAAAAAGAAAAAGTTGTGAAAAGAATGAAAAAGAGTTGAAAAATAAGTGAGAATGAGCTCACAAGTGTTGATTGTTGAAGGAAGGGTCCAAAACATCAAAATTCGGCCCTAGAATGTGTATTTCTTCCCTTTTGGTGTTTAAAGTTGATTTCTGCATTCAAAAGTGAATTCCAAGTGTCAATTTTATTACTTTGCTTACTATTTCTTTAAGAACCTTTGTTTTTCCTTACCTTTCTTTGTTAGCCAATACCCCCAAGCCCCGTTACAACCCTTTAACTTCAATCTTGGGTGTTGTGTGTTTCAATATGTGGAGTTTGGAATTGGTATGAGCATATGGTGTCACTGGTTCTCGCATCTAAGTAGTAGCATTCCATTCATGAGATCATATCTAAACATGTTTATTAACTCCAGAAATTGCTTTCTTTGTTATAAACATATGTGAGTGTTCGTTTTCATGTTTACATCAATCTTCTCACATATACCTAGTGTAGGGTGTGTAGTCAGAAAATGTGTGTGAAAATTGAGTGCATATCTTGTAAGGAATTGAGTGAATTCTCTAAGGCATGTTACCACATTCAAAACATCGTTTTAATTGGTTAAATGTGAACTAGTAAGTGGTGACTGTGATTAAGTATGTGCTCAAGTGTTAAGTTGACTAAAATCTGTGCGAGTGATGATTTTTAATATGTCATGTGCATTGGAAATCCCTGAGGCAAATGTTGGAAGGTGTAGGTGGTGTTTTGTTTATTTTGTTTCGTTTGTTTTCTTTTGTTTCTTAATAAAACAGTTAAGCAAACCACATTCACGATTCATGAAATCATAACTGGAGGAAATCAATTCATATAAAACATATGTCCATGGCTTTGAATTCGCCTCTAACTATAAAGAATTTAGTTCCTCGTGTTCGCAATCAAACAAATATAAATAAAATTAAACATTGAAAACAAAGGATAGAAAACACCTAGAAAACGCTCCAGATTCCTTCCTTCCTTGCTTGCAAGTTGCGGCACAATGAGGGTATGGCTGAATGGTAGTGCAGAGATGTGTGAATGAGAGATGGTGGGTTCAATGGTGCAGCAAATATGTGAATATATAGAGGGAGGGTGCGGCACAATTAGATGGTGTAGGAAAAGGATTACAAAATGTAGTTTGTGTAGGAAAATAAAACACAATCCTAATGGGAAAGAATTTATGTAATCCTAGCAGGAAATAGGACATCTAGAAGGCCAAAAACCAAAGGGAATTAGGATAAAGGTGCGGCTGGATCATGCATCTAGAAGGCTTGGGGCGCCACTTTTTTAGGGACTTCTAGAAAGAGTGTTATTTGGCTGATTTTGGGGTTTCTAGAAAGGGATAGGTGCGGCACCTTTATAGGAAGGGATAAGGTTCCTAGAAATCAGGTTTTAAGGTCTCCTAAACTGAAATTGAATCCCTTTTGCAGCAGGAATTAAGTTAGGAAAGGATTAGGATAGGATAGGATAAGGCATGGTAAGATAAGATAAGATAAGGTTTGGATAAGATAAGGATAAGATAAGGTAGTTTGGATAATGTTTTGGATAATTCTTCTTCTTTGTAGCTGATTCCTTATCTTCTTTGACTTGGATTTATTTGTTCAACTCTTTTGCACATTCCTAGCCTCTCTTGAACTTCAAATTCGTCCATCCATCTTGCTCCAATCTTGTGATATCCATTCTTGGCCCAAAACTGCTCTAAAATGCTCCAAGTTGCATCCTTTTGCATACTTTGCTTCTAGGACCTACAAACACACGAAAATGACTTAAGACACTATAATAAGCAACAAATAACTAAGTAAATGCAAGAAAACACACTAACTAAGTCGCATAAATATGCTCCTATCAAATTCCCCCACACTTTTGCCTCAGGGATTTCCAATGAAACATAACATGTTAAAAATCATTACGTACATAGATTTTAGTTATCCTTACTCTCGAACTTATACTTAATCATAGTTACTACTCACTAGCTCGCATTTAATCAATTAAAATAACTTTTTGAATGTAGTAACATGCCTTAGAGAATCCCTCAATTCCTTACTAGATATGCACTCTATTTTCACTCAAATTGTCTGACTACACTCCCTACACTAGGTATATGTGAGAAGATTGATGTAAACATGAAAAACTAAACACTCACATATGTTTTAACAACGAAAGCAATTTCTGGAATGCATGTATATAAAATCTCATGAATGGAATGCTACTACTTAGACGCGAGAACCAGGGACACCATATGCCCATACCAATCCCAAACTCCACATATTGAAACACATAACAATCAAGATTGAAGTCAAAAGGGTTGTAATGGGGCTAAGGGTATTGGCTAACAAAGAAAGGTAAGGAAAACAAACGTTCTTAAAGCAATAGCAAGCAAAGTAATGAATATGACACTTAGAACTCCCTTTTTAAATGCATAAAGGGAAGATCACACATACTTAGGGCCGAATTCAACCTTTTTGGACCCTTTCTTCAACAACCAACACTTGTGAGCTTTAATCTCACTTATTTTGAACACTTTTCACACTCTTTCACATACTTTTCTTTTTCTTTTCTTTTTCTCACGAATTTTCTTCTCTCTTTTTTTTCTTTTTTTTCCTTCTCACCCGTGCCCTTTTTGATATTTTGGCACACAAAACCTTCTCCCACACTTGTTTGCTGCCTAATAACGATCAAAGGGAATTCACTCTAGGTCATGCTTCACTACGCCTTAAGAACAAGGGTAAGGATGGTCCTAATCTAGGCTAGGTAAGGATAATGTAGGCTAACAAAGAAAATAGGCTAATTATGGCTCAATGGGGTTAAACCTACAATACATATGCAAAGGGTTAGGCTTTTTGGCTCTGGTTTTGAACTAAACAACTTCATCTTGTTATTTGTTATGCTAATCAATTTCATGCTTTGAATGAAATGGGTATAAGTTCTAGTATTTGGATCTAAATAATGAAATGCATTCTATGTAGCAACCAAGCAAAGAATGATGAGATCATGCAACGACTTTAGAAAACAAAGAATGTCAAGATTAATAACTCTCCAAAGAACGTATAGGCTCAAGTCTCTCAGGGTTGTAGTGCTAGTTTGAGTTACTTCCTTCAAGCATGTTACAAAAACTGATTTTATCCTTTTTGTGATTACATGGGAATTCATGAATGTCAACTATAACCAAGCATAAACAAAAGAGCATATCAAACTTCAATCCATGTTTGTAACTTTCTTTAACAGTCATGCAATTAAAAACCAAATCCTCATCATTGTGTTGGAAGGTACCCTAAGACACAAACACACAAAAACGACTCAAAAACGACTCTTTATGGTATTTTCAAAACTTTTTCGATTTTTTTTCAAAATTTTCGTATTTTTCTTTCAAGACACATAAAAGCACTTCAAAACACATAAAAAACACTCAAAAACAGTGAAAAACAACCTTAGAAGTGATAGGTGATAAAAACCCACGAATTTTTGAATGAAAACACTTGTGGGCACTTAAACCAAACATTGTCCTCAATGTTTCAAACATAGACTCACACACAAGCAAGCAAACAACACAACTAACAAACATGACAAATATGGCAAAGTAAAAGCAATAAAGAGTAGAGTTTAGAAACGCAAATCTGGTTATGGAGCCGGAGAGTTCCTAGGTCTTCTTTATTTGCATGGGTTGCCTCCCAAGAAGCGCTTGCTTTAACGTCTTCCAGCCGGACGAACCTTCCTTCTTTTCTTCAATGGGGTCCACGGCATGGAAGGGTATGTCTTCCACGGTATGCTCCTTAAAATTCCTGTACATTGGCTCTATGAATGGAAAGGGATAGTAATCCTTCCTGATTGGGGCGTTGAGCATCGTAAACTCAATGTAATCATTCTCACCAGCTTGGATTCGATTGGGAACCTGCACCATACGAGGTAACAACCTATTAGCTGAAATTGGAATCGAAATAGGAATAGGTGGCTCACCAATGTTCTGCAACGAAGTGGCAGCACTATCAACAAATGCATGTGGGGTGCTCTCGGCTAGATTTGGGGATTTGAGGGTTGTGGCCGTGCAATCCTTGTGCTTCACTCCAATTCCCTCTTCGTTGGTGGTTCGAAATGCATCCTTCTTGATTGGTGCTGAATGTTTCTGCCCTTTATTTTTTATTACATCAATGACAAAACAAGAACGAACGTCATTAGTATTCTCAATAGATTCAGAAACATTAAAATTAATCATATCACCACCAAACGCCATAGTTACTGCTCCCTTGGCCACATCAATCTTGGTTTGAGCTGTTTTCATGAAAGGTCGTCCAAGTAAGATTGGCAAAGTTGGAGAGTGGGCTGAATCCTCCATGTCAAGCACATAGAAATCTGCGGGAAAAATCAAGTGGTCTACCTGCACCAAAACATCTTCCAAAACTCCTTTCGGATATGCATTAGATCGATCGGCTAATTGGATAATAACACCATCATTTTTAAGCTCACCTAGATTCATAGATGCATAAACAGAATATGGCATGACATTTATTGATGCACCTAAATCTAGCATAGCATGTTCAAACCTTGTATTGCCAATAACACAAGGGATAGTGAAACTACCTGGATCTTTGCATTTAGGTGGTAGCTTTCTTTGCAACATAGCAGAGACATTTTCACTTACATGTACGACTTCTTTCTCTCGAATCCGTTTCCTTGTTGTGCAAAGCTTCTTCAAAAACTTAGCGTACTTCGGGATTTGCTTTATAGCATCAAGGAGCGGAATATTGACATGCACCTTCCTAAAGGTCTCTAGAATGTCTTTTTCATTCTCTTTGATAGGAGCATATTTATGCGACTTAGTTAGTGTGTTTCCTTGCATTTTCTTAGTTAGTTTCTACTTATTATAGTGATTTAAGCTATTTTTGTGTGTTTTCAGGTTCAAATGACAAAGTTGGCAAAAAGATTGGAGCATTTTAGAGCAGTTTTGGGCTTGGAATGGATAGCACAAGTATGGAGCAAGATGGATGGACGAATTTGAAGTTCAAGAGAGGCTAGGATTGTGCAAAAGAGTTGAAGAAATAAATTCAAATCATTGAAGATAAGGAATCAGCTACAAAGAAGGAGAATTATCCAAAACCTTATCCAACCTTATCTTATCCAAACTAACCTTATCTTACCTTATCTTATCTAATCCTATCCTAATCTTATCCTACCTTAATTCCAGCTACAAGGGGGACTCCTTTTCATATTAGGATGCCTAAAACCTGTTTTTAGGAGGCCTTTTTGTTCTAGAAACATGCCACAACACTCCTTTCTAGAAGCCCTAAAAATCTGGCACCCCAACCTGTTTTCTAAATCCTTTTCCCTGACAACCTAGGCCAAGTAATCCCTAGGCCTATAAATACACACATCTGCTGCTACATTCAGACCACCACCCTCTACCATAACTCACCTACATCCATCCAGCACACACTCATTGTGCTGCAGCTCTGCAAAGGAAGGAAGGAATGAATCTGGAGCGTTTTCTAGGTGTATTCTATCCTTTGTTTTCAATGTTTAATTTTATTTATATTTGTTTGATTGCGAACATGAGGAACTAATTTCTTTATAGTTAGAGGCGAATTCAAAGCCATGGACATATGTTTTATATGAATTGATTTCCTCCAGTTATGATTTCATGAATCGTGAATGTGGTTTACTTATCTGAGTTATTGAGAACTTGTTCTTGTGTGTTGATTAAGGAGGCCTACTTAGTTTGCATGCATGAATTTGATGCTAAAATATAAGGGAGTTTCACCTAATCGTTACAAACTTATATTTACAAGCAGTGGAGGTTGCTAGTCACGATCGCGTTAAGTAAATTCCTGGCAGGAGTGTCATGCTTTTCATAGTCACGAATGTCATGTCAATGCTTATGATTTTCACAAAGCTTAATGATCTTTGTTTCGTGTCTCTATCATGCTTTTTGATGCAAAATATATAAGCACACAAATTAAACCCTCTTTTATCAATTGTAGCAAAGTATGTAAGTAGGGATCGTTCTAGGCCGGGGATTAGGAGGGATTGCTAAACCACTTGAAAACTGACTCAAAAACTTGAAACAAAGTTAAAACACTAAATTAGACTCAAAGAATGCAAAACTATACTCTAAAACACTAAAACAAACCAAAAGACTCAAAACTGCCAACAAACACTCAAAACTGCCTTAAAACCACTTTCTGGGCAGTTTTGAGCACTAAGGAAGAATTTGGACGAAAACAGTTTATAACTTGACTCCAGACACTTAAAAACACAAACTAAATTGATTTCTAACTAACTTGATGATAGGAGCATATTTATGCTACTTAGTCAGTGTGTTTTCTTGCATTTGCTTAGCTATTTGTTGCTTAGTATAGTGTTTAAAGTCATTTTCGTGTGTTTTTAGGTCCAAGAAGCAAAGTTGGCAAAAAGATGCATTTTGGAGCATTTTAGAGCAAATCTGGGCTTGGAATGGTTAGCACAAGCAATGGGCATGAAGATGGACGAATTTGGAGTCTAAATGGAGTTGGGAATATGTTTCAAGGTTGGAGAAATAAATTCAAATCATTGAAGATAAGGAATCAGCTCAAAAGAAGGAGGATTATCCAAAACATTATCCAAACAACCTTATCTTATCTTATCTTATCCAACCCTTATTTTATCTTAACAAACCTTATCCTATCCTAATCCTTTTCTAATTCAATTCCTGGTACAATAAGGGTTTATTTTCTGATTGGGGGACATTTAAATTAAGTTTCTAGAAACCCTAAGCCTTGCCGCACCTAGCTTTCCAGAAAACCTGATTTCCTTGCCTTGCAAGGCTTTCTAGAAGCCTTATCCCTCCTTATCCAAATCTGCCGCACCTTAGGCCCTTTCCCATTGGAAATCTGATTGTTTTGAGCCTATTTCCGGATGGATTTGGCTTTCTAGAAGTCCTAATCTGATTCACCTAGGGTTTTTGGTGCCTATATATATACTAATCAACCCTTTGCTGTACACACCACCATCCACACAACCTTTCTCGCCAGAATTCCTTCCCCAACCTTAGCCGCACCTATCCTTCACCATTCTCCATAGTTTCTGACCTAATTCACTACCTGCCGCACCATACATCCATCCTAGCCATTAACCCAGCCTTCTACACCATTCATAACCCCCTAAACCTGTCCCAAGACCTTGTGCCGCAGCAAAGAGGAGGAGAAGGAGCCCTGGGACGTGCATGCCATTCAAGTTTGAATTGCTGGAAGTTTTAGGTGTTTCCTTTCCTTTGATTTCAATGTTTAAATTCAATACTCTTTGTTCTGTGAGTATGAGGAACTAAACTCCCCTTGGCTAGGGGGTGATTCGAAACCATGTTTATGCTTGCTATATGACTTGATTACCTCTAGTTGTGATTCATAAATTGTGATTTCAATTTACTTATCTATTTGAATTAAACTGATTTGTGTGTGTTGGTTGAGAGTGCACGCTTAATTGTCATGCATAAATCTAATGCTAGGATATAAGGAAGTTTCACCTAATCGTTACAGAATTATATTCACAAGTAGTAAAGGTTGATGATCTCAATTGTGTTAAGTAAATTCTTGGCATAAGTTTCATGCAATTCATAGTAACGAATGCCTCGTCAATGCTTATGATTTTCAAAGAACTTAATGATCTTTGCTTGTATCTCTATTATGCAATTCATGTAGGGAACTTGTGGGGAATGTTTTGAGTTGTCGTATGCAATCATCCAATTCAATAACGTTAGGAGAATCTGAGGGTTAATTAGTGCAATTCACGGTTAATCTGGGGCGTTGAGAATTCATAGTTTATTGAAAAGCAACTGGAAATCGTCTTGTATGCAAGTATGTCATGTGTGGAGAAGAACCTCCTAGTTATCCCATCATCCAGAGTTTTCACCCAATTTCGTGCAGATTTCATTTGTACTTTAAAGTTTATGTTTTGTTTTCAAATTCGTCAAAACCCAATCCCCCTTTACTTTGTTGAGTCATATTAGTTAGAAGCTGTTTTAGTTTGTGTTTTTGAGTGTTTAGAGTCAAGTTATAAACTGTTTTCGTCCAAAATCTTCCCTAGTGCTCAAAACTGCCCAGAAAGTGGTTTTAAGGCAGTTTTGAGTGTTTGTTTGCTGTTTTGAGTCTTTTGGTTTGTTTTAGTGTTTTAGAGTATAGTTTTGCATTCTTTGAGTCTAATTTAGTGTTTTAACTTTGTTTTAAGTTTTTGAGTCAGTTTTCAAGTGATTTAGCAATCCCTCCTAATCCCCGGCCTAGAACGATCCCTGCTTACATACTTTGCTACAATTGATAAAAAGAGGGTTTAATTTGTGTGCTTATATATTACGCATCACTTGACACTTCAAAATAAAGGGGGAATTGGTTTTGACGAAATTGAAAACAAAACATAAACTTTGTAAAACAAAACAGATTGTAAAACGAAATTGGTTTAAATTAATGGATGGAAGGCTAGCTAAGGGGTTCTTCTCCACACATGTCATACTTGCATACAAAACGATTTCTAATTGCAATTCAATGAACCACGAATTCTCAACACTCCAAGATAATTGGGTCTGCTTAAATTAACTCTCAGATTTCCCTTATGTCAATGAATTGGATGGAAACTGCGCATCACAATCAAATTATTCTTCAAGAGTTCTCTATATGAAAGCGCATACTAGAGATACAATCAAAGATCATTACGTTCAATGGAAATCATAAGTATTGACGAGGCACTTGTAACTATGAAAGCGCATGATACTTATGCCAAGAATTTACTTAACACAATTGAGATCATCAACCTTTACTACTTGTGAATATAAAGTTGTAACGATTAGGTGAAACTTCCTTATATCCTAGCATTAGATTTATGCATGACAATTAAGCGTGCACTCTCAACCAACACACACAAATCAGTTTAATTCAAATAGATAAGTAAATTGAATTCACAACTTATGAAACGCAATTAGAGGTAATCAAATCATATAGCAAGCATAAACATGGTTTCGAATCCCCCCCTAGCCAGAGGGGGTTTAGTTCCTCATACGTACAGAACAAAGAGTATTGAATTTAAACATTGAAATCAAAGGAAAGAAAACACCTAAAACTTCCAGCAATTCAAACTTGAATGGCATGCACGTCCCAGGGCTCCTTCTCCTCCTCTTTGCTGCGGCACAAGGTCTTGGGACAGATTTTGGGGGTTATGAATGGTGTAGAAGGCTGGGTTAATGGCTAGGATGGATGTATGGTGCGGCAGGTAGTGAATTAGGTCAGAAACTATGGAGAATGGTGAAGGATGGGTGCGGCAGAGAGTGGTGAAGAGTTTCTGGCGAGAATGGTGTGTATGGAGGGTGTGTAACCTGCGGCAACCCTTTAAACTTATATATATAGGCACCACAAACCCTAGGGTAATCAGATTAGGGCTTGGACTCAGCATTGCACAAGGAATTAGGGCCCTAGGTGCGGCAATTAATTTGGAAAAAACATTGCGGTCCAATTAATTTCTGAAAAGGATTTGTAGAACCCAAATCCACAAGGAAAATGGCCTAACAATCAGAATCCAAGAGGGAAAAGGCCTGAGAGGTGCGGCACAATAGGATAAGGGCAGGGAATGCCTTGCAAGGCAAGGAAAAAGGATTCTAGAAGGGAAGGAGGCGCCAGATTTTCAGGGTTCTAGAAGGAATGTGTTTTGTGGCAGATTTTGGGGCTTCTAGAGGGATTTGGGGCGCCACTTTTATAGGACAAGGGATAAGGCTTCTAGAAATCAGGTTTTAAGTCCCCTAAACTGAAGAAAACAGGTTAGGATAAGATTAGGATAAGATTAGGTAAGATAAGGTAAGATAAGGTAAGATTGGATAAGATAAGATAAGATAAGGTTGTTTTAGATAATGTTTTGGATAATTCTCCTTCTTTTGAGCTGATTCCTTATCTTCTTTATCTTTCACTTCTTTCTTCCATCTTCCTAGCTGATTTCAAGCCTTTATATCTTCAATTTCGTCCATCAACTTGCCTCCATGCTTGCACTACCCCATCTTGGCCCAAAAATGCTCTAGAATGCTCCAAATTGCTTCTTTTTGCATACTTGCCCTTAGAACCTGAAAATACATCAAACTAGCTTAAAAGACTACTTTGACTAAGGAAAAACAACATAAATGCACAAGAACAAGCTAACTAAGGTGCATAAATATGCTCCTATCAAATTCCCCCACACTTAGCTCTTGCTAGTCCTCGAGCAAAACGAAACAAAGTAAACAAAATGAAACAAAACAAGTATAACACAACCTAAACCTTCCAACAATTGTCTCAGGGATTTCCAATGCACATGATATGTTAAAAATCATCATTCCCACAGATTTTGGCCATCTTTACGCTTAGCACATACTTAATTATAGTCACTACTTACTAGTTCACAAATAACCAATTAAAACGATGTTTTGAATACCGTAACATGCCTTAGAGAATTCCCTCAATTCCTTACTAGATATGCACTCAATTTTCACACACATTTTCTGACTACACACCCTACACCAGGTATATGTGAGAAGATTGATGTAAATATGAAAACGAACACTCACATATGTTTATAACAAAGAAAGCAATTTCTGGAGTTAATAAGCATGTTTAGATATGATCTCATGAATGGAACGCTACTACTTAGATGCGAGAACCAGTGACACCATATGCTCTTACCAAATTCAAACTCCACAAATTGAAACACACAACACTCAAGATTAAAGTCAAGGGTTGTAACGGGGCTTGGGGTATTGGCTAACAACGAAAGGATAGGAAAAACAAACGTTCTTAAAGCAATAGCCAGCAAAATAATGAAATTGAACTTAGAATTCCCTTTGGCATGCAGAAATCAACTTTTAAACACAAAGGGAAGATTCAAGCAACAAATAGGGGCGGATTCAATGTTTTGGACCCTTCCTTCAACAAACAACACTTGAGAACTCTTTTTCACATCTTTTCAACTCCTTTTTCATTCTTTTCACAACTTTTTCTTTTTTTCTTTCTATTTTCCACGAATTTTTCTTCTTCTCTTTTTTTTCTTTTTTCTGTTCTTTTCTCTGCCGTGCCTCATTCAAGACTTGGGCACACCCACCACAAAACTCACTTCCCCCACACTTGTTTTCTGCCAAACAATGATCAAAAGGAATTCATATTGAGTCATGCGTTACTATGCTTCAAGAACAAAGGTATGGATGGTCCTAATCTAGGCTAGGTGAGGATAATGTGGCTAACAAAGAAAATAGGCTAAATATGGCTCAAAGGGGTTGAAACCTACAAATACATATGAACATGGGGTACGGCTATTTGGCTCTTGGTTTACTAAACAACTTCATCTTGTTATGTGTTATGCGAATCAATTTCATGCTTTGAATAAAACGGATATGAGTTCTAGTATTTGGAACTAAATGATGAAACACCTTCTAAGTAGCAACCAAGCAAAGAATAATGAGATCATGCAACGACTTAAGAAAACAACAAATGCACAGATTTTTAACTCTCCAAAGAACGTTTTAAGCTCAAGTCTCTCAGGGTTGTAGCGTTAGTTTGAGTTCCTTCCTTCAAGCATGTTACAAAAACTGATTTTTCTTTTATGATTGCATGTGAATTCATAAGTTATAACCACAACCAAGCATAAACCAAAGAGTAAATCAAACTTTCATCCATGTTTACAACTCTCTTTAACAGTTATGCAATTAAAAACCAAATCCTCATCATTGTGTTGGAAGGTACCCTAAGACACAAACAAACACACAAAAACAACTCTTTTTTGGGTTTTTTTTAAAACAATTTTTCAAATTTTTATGGGATTTTCGGATTTTTGAGTCAAAACACACTAAAACACACCAAAACAGCTTAAAAACACTTAAAAACAGCAAGGAACAACATTAGAAGTTATGAGTGATAAAACCCTACGAAATTGCATCAAAGCATTTTGGTTACCCCCCCCCCACACTTAAATCAAACATTGTCCTCAATGTTTCAAGCATAAACTACACAAAGAAGCAACAAACAAACAAAACAGGAACTAAACATGGCAGAAACGAAAACAACAACAAAGAGAAGGGTTTAGGAACGCAAATCTGGAATTGTAATGCTCCCTAGATCTTCCTTTGTTGAATGCATGGGTTGCCTCCCAATCCACTTAGAACGTAACTTACCGGGAAACAATCGTAAACGGGAATTGAACAATAGCACTTTCTGCCCAATTGAGAATGATTTCCCACGGATCATGTTGTCATGGAAAGCTTTGGTCTTTTGCTTGTAAATGCTCGCATTCTCGTATGCCTCATGCCGTATCTCATCAAGCTCATTCAATTGGAATTTCCTATGACTGCCCGCTTCATCTAGGTTCATGTTAAACTTCTTGACGGCCCAATGAGCTTTGTGCTCCAACTCAACGGGGAGATGGCACGGCTTGCCATAGACAAGCTGAAAGAGGGACATCCCAATGGGGGTTTTGTATGCCGTACGATACGCCCAAAGTGCATCATCTAGCCGTAAACTCCAATCCTTCCTTGTGGGCCCAACGGTCTTTTCTAGTATTTGCTTTATCTCTCGGTTAGAAACCTCGGCTTGGCCATTTGTTTGAGGATGGTAAGGTGTAGAAACCTTATGGTTGACATTGTATTTCCTCAATAACGCCTCAATGGTCCGGTTGCAAAAGTGTGACCCTCCATCACTAATGATCACTCTTGGCATGCCAAACCTTGCAAATATGTTAGTTCTAATAAAATCTGCAACCACTTTAGAATCATTAGTCCGGGTGGCTCTTGCTTCCACCCACTTCGACACATAATCAACCGCAAGCAAAATATACATGAAACCATGCGATGACGGAAAAGGACCCATAAAATCAATACCCCAAACATCAAAAATTTCAACATTTAGGATAGGAACCTGCGGCATTTGGTCCTTTGCACTAATATTACCCATTCTTTGGCATTTATCACATGTTAAACAAAAAGTTCTAGCATCTTTAAAAATACTAGGCCAATAGAATCCACATTGTAACACTTTGAGGGCTGTTCTTTGTGTGCCAAAGTGCCCTCCACATGCATATGTATGACAAAAACTCAGAATTGAATGAAATTCAGAATCGTGCACACATCGACGTACAATTTGATGAGGGCAAAATTTCCATAAATATGGATCATCCCACACATAAAACCGTGCATCATGTCTAAGTTTATCACGTTGGTGCCTAGTGAAATTGCTTGGAATTCGTTTTGACACCAAAAAGTTCACCAAATCAGCATACCAAGGCTCACTAACCTTTATTGACAGCAATTGTTCATCAGGGAATGTCTCCAAAATAGGTAGAGACTCCTCGTTATGCACTATTCGGCTGAGGTGGTCAGCCACCACGTTTTCACTTTGATGCGATGTAAAACAGCACACAAATTAAACCCTCTTGTTGACAATTGTAGTATATGTATAAGTAGGGATCGTTCTAGACCGGGGATTAGGAGGGATTGCTAAAACACTGGAAACTGACTCAAAAACGTAAAAACAAAGTTTAAACACTAAACTAGACTCAAAGAATGCAAAACTAGACTCTAAAACACTAAAACAACTCAAAAGACTCAAAACAGCACAAAAACACTCAAAACTGCCTAAAAACACAAACTGGGCAGTTTTAGACTCTAAACACTACTTTGGACGAAAATTGATTCTAACTTGACTCAAAACACTCAAAAACACAAACTAAATCAATTTCTAACTAATATGACTCAACAAAGTAAAAGGGGGTTGGGTTTTGACGAATTTGAAAACAAAACAAACAGATTGTAAACTAAAACAGATTTTGGACGAATTTGGTAAAACTTATGGATGATGGGCTAGCTAGAGGATTCTTCTCCACACATGACACACTTGCACATAAACCAATTTTCAGTTGTTCTTTCGATAAATCATGAAACTCAACACCCCAGGTTAATTAGGTCCGCTTAAATTAACCTTCAAGTTCTCCTTAAGTTATTGAATTGGATGGGAAAGCGCATACAACAATTCAAAGCATTCTCCACGATGTCTGTTTCACTTTCATCTTTCTTGGGAATTAAAAATCTGCGAGGAAAAGGTGCATTTGGAGGAATAACATTAGATTGAACTGAATTTGAACCCAACTTACCTTGACTGGATGGCTTAGAAGCACTAGGGGTCTGCGGCAAAGGATGAGAGATGATTGGGTGTTGCAACAAGGCTTCTTCTAAGCTTGTCTTGGCTGAATCTTCCTCCTTCTCTTTGAACAGCAGCTCTTTGTTCACTTCTAGGGTATGTTTGGACGTTTTTGGTTCAGCATCAACCTCCATACCACTTTCTAAAGTGATAACTTCAGCGATTGCAACATCTCCCATCGAATTGACAATAGTTGAGTTGAAGAGTTTGCTTTGTTCTTGCATTTGTCCTATGAACTCCGCCATCTGCCCCATTTGTTTCTTTAAATCGTCCACCTCTTTAGCTTGATTCTTTATGCTCTGTATGTCCTGCGTCAAAGAGGTTAGTACTTGAAGAATTCTATCATTATCAACGGACGAACCTGATTTGGTTTGGGCAGGTTGAGGCTGTGGTGGTTCATATGGCTTTTGATAGATCTCCTCAGATGGCTGCCAATACCCTTCTTGTTGTGAGCCCTGCTTCAAAGAGGTTAGTACGTCACGAATTTCATCATAACTCATAGGCATACTTGAATTCGATTGGAATTGTTGTGGGGGAGGTTGTGGTGGCTGCACAGATCTTGAATAGAACTCCTCCTCTTGCTGCCAATATCCACCTTGTTGAATTTGTTGAGGTTCCTCCCACATATAATCTGAATAATCTCTCCAATCCGAATTGTAAGCGTTGGAAAACATGTTGTCCCTTGATTGGTTATGGCTTTGATAACCCCAAGCACCTCCGTTTGCAGTGAATTGACGAGTTTGATGTCCTTGCCCATAGGGTACATTAAATGTAGGGGCAGTGTGCAATGTGGTTCTTTTGGCAATCTGGGACAATTGAGAAGTAAGATTGGCCAATTGAGCTTGAATGTTGGCAATTGCCATGTCTAGTACCTGAAACAAAGAAAACAAAACAAAACAAAATAAAAAACTCAAACGTAAAAATAAAAACACAAACAGAAACACGGGGGATTAGCAAATTTGCTAATCCCCGGCAACGGCGCCAAAATTTGATGTGAGAATTACTTGACACTCAAATTAAAACCCTATCGACGTAGTATATGAAAGTAGGGATCGTTTAAGGCCGGGGATTAGAAGGGATGCTAATCTATACAAATTAAACTCTAAAACACTAAAACTGGACTCTAGACAATGAAAACAGGTACTATGGGTCAATCTGAACGAATTTTAACTTCAAACAACTTAAAACAACCTAACTTGACTCAAATAACACAAAACAAACTTAAAACAACAAATAAAACTCAACTAGGCAGATTCTAGACACTAGAGACTCAAAACAGGCTAAATAGACTCAAAACAACCAAACTAACTTAAACAGACTCAAAACAGATTCTAAGGGATGAATTGGATGACTTTTGGACTAGTTAGACTCAAAACACTAAAAGGAGACAGATTTGGACGAATTTAAACAAACTAAGACTCAATTAAGAACTAAGGGGGTTTTTGGACGATTTAAGCAAAACTAAGCAGATTTAAGCAAACAAAGTAAATTGAAAGAGATAAAGGTGAATTCAGGGGTGAAAACTAGTTAGAGGGTTCTTCTCCACACATGAACATATGCATATAAATCGATTTCCAGTTATTCTTTCGATAAACCATGAATGACAATGCTCCAAATTAATTGTATAGAACTAATTAATTCTCAGATTTCCCTAAGTTCATTGAATTGAATGGATAACGCATCACAACCAAATTATTCTTATCAAGTTCCCTAACTATGGAAGACGCATGATAGAGATACATATCAAAGATCATTAAGTTCCATGGAAATCATAAACATTGACAAGGCATTCATAACTATGGAATACGCATGTTACTCTTGCCTAGGATTTACTTAACACAATTGTGACTAGCAATCTTTACTACTTGTGAATATAAGTTCATAACGATTAGGTGAAATTCCCTTATATCCTAGCATCAAATTCATGCATGTAAACTAAGTAGGCCTCCTTAATCAACACACAAGAACAAGTTCTTCATAAAACAGATAAGTAAATCACATTCACAATTTATGAAACAATAACTGAAGGTAATCAATTCATATCAAACATATGTCCATGGCTTTGAATCCACCTCTAACTAAAACGAAATTAGTTCCACATGTTCAACATAATTGAAAAACAAATTAAATTAAACATGGAAACAGAAACAAGAGAAGAAAGAACTCCTCCTTCTCCAATGGAAGCCACGGCAAGCCTTGTCTTCCCTTCTCTGCAGCAAAATATGGATTTCTGAATGTATATGGGGGTGTAGAATTCGTATGGATGGGTGGTGGTCTGCGGCAAGGCTTGGAAATATGTATATATAGCATGGCAAACCCTAGGGGAATCAGTTTAGGACTTGGACTCAGCATAAGCAAGGGATTAGGACCCTAGGTGCGGCAGAATATGTAGGAAAAAGGATTTGTGGTCCAATTAATTTCTGAAAAGGATTTGTAGAACCCAAATCCACAAGGAAAAGTCCTAACAATCAGAATCCAAGAGGGAAAGGGCCTTAAAACCCACGGCACAAAGGGATAAGGGCAGGGAATGCCTTGCAAGGCAAGGAAAAGACCTTCTAGAAAGGAGGGAGACGCCAGATTTTTAGGCTTCTAGAGAGAATGTGTTTCTGGGCAGATTTTGGGGTTTCTAGAAGAGTTTGGGGCGCCACTTTTGTAGGGGAATGGATAGGACTTCTAGAAATCAGGTTTTAAGTCCCCTAAACTGAAGAAAACAGGTTAGGATAAGATTAGGATAAGATAAGGTAAGATAAGATAAGGATTGGGTAAGATAAGATAAGATAAGGTTGTTTGGATAATGTTTTGGATAATTCTCCTTCTTTTGAGCTGATTCCTTATCTTCTTTATCTTCAATTTCTTTCTTCCATCTTCTTAGCTGATTTCAAGCCTTTATATCTTCAATTTCGTCCATCAACTTGCCTCCATGCTTGCACTACCCAATCTTGGCCCTAAAATGCTCTAGAGTGCTCCAAATTGCTTCTTTTTGCCATCTTGACACTTTGAACCTACAAATACACGAAAATAGCTTAAAATACTAAATTAACTAAGAACTAACAACGTAAATGCATGAAAACAAGCTAACTAAGTCGCATAAATATGCTCCAATCAATAAGTAAATTGAATTCACAACTTATGAATCACAACTGGATGTAATCAAATCATATTGCAAGTATAATCATGGTTTCGAATCCCCCCCTAGCTAAGAGGGGTTTAGTTCCTCATACTCACAGAACAAAGATTATTGAATTGAAACATTGAAAACAAAAGAAAGATTACACCTAAACGTTCCAGCAATCCTAACTTGAATGGCAAGCACGTCCAAGGGCTCTCCTCCTTCCTCTTTGCTGCGGCACAAGGGTTGGTGGTGAGTTTTGGGGGTTATGAATGGTGTTGGGTGGTAGAGGATGGATAGGTAGATAGGTGGATGGAAGGTGGATTTTCGTCAGAAAGTGTGTAGAGAATCTGTTCAGAGAGAGAGAGAGCCTAAATGGTGGGGATGGCTTTATTTATAGGGCTAGGGTTGAAAGGCAATCAGAAAATAATAGGAAAGGTTCATAACTTAGCTAATTTGTCTCACAATTTAATAGGTAAGAAAGAATCAGAAAATCAAAGAGAAATAGGAATGTGAAATTCGGCGAATTGTATAGGAGAAAAAAGGAATGTGTTTAAAGGTCAGAAAATAGGAAAGAGAGGCCTCCCCTTGTGCAGCAAGGCTAGGTACTAAAGGGGAAGGTGTTTTATGACAGAAAATAGGCAAGTAAGGTGCAGGAATTAAAGAGAATAGGAAAGGAAATTCGGCAGAATTGTGTAGGACAGATTCAGGAATGTGTTTTGAGGCACAAAATAGGTAAGAATCCTTTCCCCTTGTGTGGCAAGAATTGAAACAAAAGGGAATGTAATTTTGGGTCAGAAAATAGGTAAGAAGAGGATCCCTTGTGCGGCAAGGTTGTGGAAAGAAAGGGAAAGGCAATTATGTGGCAGATTTTGGAAGAAAAGGAAAGGAGATATGCGGCAAGGTTAGGGAAAAGTTCTAGCACTTCTAGAAACATGTAATGAGGCAACCTAACATGTTTTGAAACCCTTTTATGGCTGGAACATAGGTGAGGAAGGATTAGGAAACTCTAAGCCAAGAATAGAAACTTTCAAGAATGGAAACCTCCAAGAATAGAAACTTCCAACTTTAGAAACTTTGGCTTCCAATTGTGAACTCTTCATTCTTCATTCAATCCTAAGCTCATTTGATCTTCAATTTCATCCATTCACTTAGCTCCAAGCATGTGCAATCCATTCCAAGCCCAAAACTGCTCCAAAAGGCACCAAAATGCACTTTCTTGCTCCTTTAGCCCTTAGAACCTGAAAACACACGAAAATGGCTTAAAAGACTAAAATAACTAAGAACTAACAACCTAAATGCAAGGAAACAAGCTAACTAAGTGATGTAAATATGCTCCTATCATCTCTAAAAGTTCTTTACGTGAACAGCACAATAAAGATACAATCACAGATCATTAAGCATCATGAGAACTATAAGTATTGACGAGGCATTCGTTACTATGATGAGCATGAAACTCCTGCCAAGAATTCATTTAACGCGATCGTTTATAAGCGACCTCCACTACTTGTGAATATAAGTTTGTAACTATTAGGTGAAACTCC